>WAAB01020742.1:17732-101154 GCA_013389865.1 Piaya cayana | reverse complement strand
AGGTCCAGGGAGGTCATTCTCCCTCTGTACTCGGCACTGGTGAGACTGCTCCTTGAATCCTGTGTTCAGTTCTGGGCCCCTCACCATAAGAAGGATGTTGAGGCTCTGGAGTGAGTCCAGAGAAGAGCGACAAAGCTGGTGAAGGGGCTGGAGAACAGGTGTTATGAGGAGTAGCTGAGAGAGGTGGGGTTGTTTAGCCTGGAGAAGAGGAGATGAGAGGAGACCTTATTGCTCTCTACAACTACCTGAGGGGAGGTTGTGGAGAGGAGGGAGCTGGCCTCTTCTCCCAAGTGACAGGGGAGAAGACAAGAGGGAATGGTCTCAAGCTCCGCCAGGGGAGGTTCAGGCTCGACATAAGGCAATGGGACAGGCTGCCCAAGGAGGTGGTTGACTCGTTTTCCCTGGAGGTGTTTAAGGCACGTGTGGATGAGATACTGACGGGCATGGTTTAGAGATTGGTGGGAATGGTTGGACTCAATGATCTGGTGGGTCTCTTCCAACTTGGTGATTCTATGATTCCATGATCTTAAAGAGCCTAATGTTCAGAAGTACTAAGAAGCCACAGATTCCACTAAGTCAGAGGTGTATAACAGCTTTGAAGATTAACCTACTTGTATTTAATTGTTTTAATGGTGATTCAGGATTTTAACTTTATGAAACCAATTATGAAGTTTTCATTTTTATTCTGAGGGCAAACAATATCCCATTTTCAGGAAGTGACAAGCCCAGAGAGCAAGATCTTGAAGGCATAGCTCATCCCCTGAGCTAAGAGACAGGGTGACCCATGCAAGGATCCTTGCCTGCTTCCAGGCACAAGGCTGCCTGTATGCAAGTGTACAGCTGTGGGAAGAAAGGGATCAACCTAACCCCTACTAGGAAGGAGACAGAAGAGATCATCACCAGAGAAAGATGCACTCAAGATGCCAGTGACAGCCTTGTATATCTGAGCAGGTTACAGGCAAGGTACTCTGTTTCCCTCTACTGGTAAAATTTCAAGTAATTTTTGAAAAATGTTTATTTTCTGCTGGAATTTTTCTGCTGGAGCTGTTCCAGGGCCAACGGATGTTGCTTTGCTTGGAAGCCCTCCTGGGGCCTCCATCCTTCTTCCCAAATCTCTCCCTTGACTCTGTCCTTATCTGCTGAGCTCTGTCATAAAACCATACTTGTGAAATTCACTTCAGCAGGGCTGAGCAGGAATTTGAGTTATTTTAAAAGTATTTCAAGGCAATTTGTGGGTATTTGGAAAGACATCATTGATTTCTCAGTGTGAAAGCAATACTACAATATTGAATATATTCTGGACAACTTAACAAGTCTTTTAATAAATTGCTGCCATTTGATTGTGTTCAAAATTCAGAGCAGAAGTTCTGGTTTTGGAATGTCTCAAGATTACAAACTGGTAAGAAGATGAGGTAATTGAATGCATTGCACTGGGTGCACTATCTAGGCATTTTAATTGCTCAGCCAGATAATGTGGCCCACAACTGGCTCCAGTAAGACTTCATGCTTGATCCTCTATTCACATTTGGCGGAGACAACATCAGTGTTCACACCCATCAGTGGCCTCTAGACGTATGCAAAATTAATTTGAGAAGGAGCTTTCTGAGCTTTCACAGAGAGCATCTTAAAGAGACACGAGTTTCCCAGCTTACAAACTTCTCCTGTCTTGGAGCCTTTCAACTTCTTTTGTTTTCTCATCAATTTGTAGTTACTGCAAAGTTCTCCTTTTTAATTTAACTGGAATGTATACTCTAGAAGTACAAATTTCCCACCCAGACGAAACATTCCTGGAAGTGTTCAAGACCAGGTTGGATGGGGCAGTCTAATCTAGTGGGAGACTAGGTTGGAAATGGATGATCTTTAAGGTCCCTTCCAACTCAAATCATTCCATGATTCTATGAAACAGCAGTTTAATAAAAAGAGAGTATGTAGCAATGAGCAGTATGTGCTTCTCTGTGGTAACTCTACTGCTGTCCCAGGAGTTCCATGGCCACATCATGGGATGTGCAGGCAGGAGGAGGTGGGGTGGGAAGCCTACAGTCTCCATACATGCACAGACATCCTCATTACTGCAGTCTCCTCCAAAGGCTGTTTGTTGACAGGCAGGAGTACACTGCTCTTGCAGCCCTCACAAAGGACCAGGGTTACTCTCAATTCACGCTGAGTTACTCTTAATTTCACACCAAGTATTTCTAGAAGAAAGCTGTTCCAGAACCTCACTGCTCTGATAGTTAGACCTCCAGTTTCTGGCCTTGTTCATGGTCAGTTTTAATCTGATTGATGATGGCTTATATACACTGTCTCTAAACTGAATCTTTTTGTACTGCTGAAGTTAGATGCGGGTGAATTTTGTCTGCTTGCATTGCACTCAATAGCCCACTTTTTGAATACACACGTGCACTGTAAATGTAGTCAAGAAAATGTGTGCTTTGTTGAAGCACTAAGTCCAGGCTGTGTTGGGAAGTTTTTAATACTATATATTAGCCATGCAAATTCAGTAAATGGTGGAAGAAGTTGGCAGAAAACTGGTGTTTAATTCAGCCAAATCTCTACCGCTGAAGATAATGGGATTCCAGTGACATTACTCTGAAATTAGCTAGAAGACCATGACTGCCTGCAATAACTGTGGGCATAATTTATCTTTCTTCTGCACTGTTGTTAATGTGCAAGAAACCGTGAGCTCAGATAGATCAGCTGATCTCTGTTGGATTTGCAACATAAGCCATTATAAGAAAAAACAATCATTTCATAGTAAACTGAGCACAATTAACAAGCATTTGGGGACAATACACAGTATTTCCAGAAATAATTCTGAAAGCAGAACAGGACCACAATCGCAAAATCACATGATTTAGAAGTTCTCTAGGGAGCACAGTGTGAGAGAGAATGGATCTTTTTTTTAACCCTCAGTAAGTGACATGAAAGTGGCTAATTTCAAATCTTATTGAAATTGGGAAATGAGAAAGCTGAGCGATAATGGATTGTACATCTCATTATTCACAATTTCTCAATATTCTGTTATATCTTTTGCTTGGTGGGAAGCCTCCATTCTTGTACTTATGCTTTGACATGATCTTAAAGAACACGAATGCTTTAAGCATGGTATCATTGTGCCTGACTCTTCTCCACTTGGGGGTTAAACATTCACACAACATGATCAAATCCTGTATAATAAAAGAGGGAAGGGAGTCACCGAGACTTCTCTGTTTAACATGATATGATCCCAGACATATGGACATGCAGTGTCCAGAGGTGGGATTCTTGATGAGAAGTGCAAGACAGTAACAACACTTTCAATACCTCTGCAGTAGGTTAAAACCTCTCCTCTTTCTGCATGTTATTATTTTCTTTATTGCCTGTGGTGTTTGGTGCATGGAAATTCAGTGCAGATTTCTATTAGATCAGCAAAAAGGTTAATTTGCAATTAAAATTTGTCACAGATCAGCAAGAATTAGTGGGTGGATATGTTGAAAATCATGTGGTCTTGTTCTCAATTTTGCATTGATTTTCTGTGTACCTGGGAGCAAGTCCTAATGCCACTGTTTACGTGTGTGGAGAAAGGCAGGATTGTCTAACTCTGTCTATAAGGTGCTTGGTGATAATTGAGACAAAACAATACAAGCTAATAGTTTCCATTTTTTCAATAACAGTAGAACCATAAAAGGGATACAATGAAGGAAACTGGTCCCAAGATTTGAAGGTGTCTTCCATCTGTAAAGGGAAGGGCAAAACTTTTCTTTAATTGCTTGGTATTGAACCTATACTACTGAACGTGCAACAAAACTTTGATAAATAGTAGTTGAAGTACAATTCAGCTGTTTGACTAAGAAAAAATGTAGGCATCTCAGTACAAGAGAAGCATCTCAGTTCTTATTGTAGTCAATGGAGATTGTTCGGTACCATCAGCATGGTCTCAAGGGTGGTTCAAAAGATCAAACGGAGGTGCTTGCTAGGCTCCACTAGATGTGTTGCCTCAACGCAGGCATTCAGTGCTGTCTGAGATGCCCTGTGCACCCCAGCTAGTGCCTAGCTGGTCCTGCAGAAGGATCTGAGTGGATCTCAGTATTTCTCTGCTGTGGAACCTCTGCCAGCCCCACACCTCTCACACACCCTATGAACCCTATGTTTAGACCATTGCACAGAGCTCAGGATCTCCACTAGCAATGGTGACAAGAGCAGCGTCCTATCACTCACCTTGAAATCAGTTACTGCTTTGGTGCTGACCAATGCTAAATTCTCTACCACCACCACTGAGAACAAAGAAACACTAATACACCCAATACTCACTCCTGAAAACGAAACATTAGGAAAGAACCATTAACAAAGGGGAGAGCTACTGGAGTTATGCAAGAGCAGGTCTAGCTCATCCAATCGCCACAATAATGGCAGAATCAGCAGTAACAATTTCCACACTGGACAGGCATCAAGCAACAACGTGAATCAGGAGCTACCACACTGAATAAATATAAATATCTTTTTATAAAACTTGTGTAAGATTTGTTATAAAACCTATGTAAGCCAAGGCCATTTTCTTAAGGAACTCTTTGTGCAATCCTATGATAATTGCAGATACCAAAAAAAAACTTAACATGAAAAGAAATTTATTCAGAAAACCATGATTTGGAATATTTACAAGAAGCAGTAATATAAACGGGTTGTTGTTTAACATGTTTGGAGCAGTAATAAAATGTGCAAACTCCACTGGCTCGTGTTCTACTGGGGCTTTGAAAATCCTAGACTGTTTTCAACTGGATCAGCATGAATACATAGCACTGGAAGTGCAAAACACCATTGGAATTTCTTTGCCAGCTACTTTGTGCCATATAATCCTCCAGCTAAAATCCCAGATAGTCTTATTCACACAGACTGTAAAATGTACCAACAACAAGACAACTGCTAGAATTTTGTGTATAAAATGTAAGTTGAGTCTGCGCAAAAACCACAGTTGCCGGCCATGGTATTTTTGCAACTGACCTGTTCTAAGATGATGTGAAGTATGAGAGGCTGCTTTTTCCCCCTAACTTGGATATTGTGTCTATTACCATTTCCAGTGATTTGGGGAAAATGGCTTGAATTTAATTACTAGGAGTTGCGAGAGTTTGTTTCCTCTGGTGGCTTGTACAGACTTTTGCACAGTGGATCCTCAGTGCAAAAGTGGACTCCGAGAGTTGCTGGCATTGTAGCAGGGGGAAAATCCTAGCCCCCTTCAAGAGACTTTCCAATACTCCACTTGCTCAGAGCATCCTCATGGTCACTACTCACTAGGGCATAGAATCCCTTAAAATGCTACAATTTCCATCTTGCTAGGATCTACAAGACAGGTGCTTCTGTGTTAATTTTTCATAAGGGAAGACTAAGTAAATAACAGCTCTAGTAGCTCTTGTGTGGGTGAATCTGCAGCAGTTTGTGGTAACGTATCCCTCCTGGAGAATTTTCACTACATATGAGCATACTGATAACTCTTTGCAGGTGCACATGAGAGAGAAGATTTTCTTTGCACATTCAGGAAGATCTTGTTTATACTGAATATTAAAAAACATGCTCTTAAGTGTTTATCATTGTAAACTCAGTTTTGGGGGAGGGGGAACTCACTAAATAAAAACATTAGACTATGGAGAAAATGCTGTCACATTTTTTTTCAGACCACGGGATTTTGTCACCATGGAGACCCTCCTGCTTTCTTCAAGAATGACTCAAATCTTATGGATGGAACATATGTGACAGAAGCAAAACAGTATCACCAAGAATTCACACTAAACATTTTAGAAAGATGTTTTTGAGCAGCAACTAATGTCCATAGACTGTTTGTGCAGCAAAAATATGCTTCCACTTTTTTCATCAAGCATTTTTTCTTTCTAGTATAATATGACTGAAGGTTTTATTTCTAAAGCTAACTGGATTTTAAGGTACTTGTGATCCATGAGACTGAAGGCTGGAGGACTTCATTATTATGTTATGGGTGCTCTTCCTAAGAGCTGAAGTACCTAAGTTTTAAGGGCATAAAGAAGCTAAAACTTGAAAAACTTGGGGTTTGTATTAATTATGTGAGTACAGTTTTTAACTGAAGACAACCGAATTGTGCATGAGATGGAGCCGAGAGCAGGGTGAGGTGGTTTGTCAGCAAGCGCCCAGCTGCCCACACACAGGAATGGATCATACAATCATATGACTGAAAAGGACTTCACGAGTTGTCATATCTAGCCTCAAAATTATTTAACCTATTTCTTTTACTACCTTTCCTGAAAAACTACTACAGAATCAGTCTCCTCTATGAACTGGAAGTTGTCCTTTGATTTCCAGCCAGGACTCATCTGCAGCCTAGTTTCCCATTTAGAAGAGCTCTTCTCTCTCCTTTGTATTTACACTCTATATTTGTTTCACTTCAGATGTTCCCTGAAGTTGATCTATGGGAATTGTGCTCAGTATTCCAGATAGATTCTCAGCACAAGTATATAAAAGGGTTAGTTTCGGGGGCTCTGCCTAGGTAATCTTCAATCTTTAACCTGTACTGATTGCAAGTAGCTTCCTTTGCTCTAAGAGCCTCTTGCCACGCTTTTCTTATTTTATCATTCGTCTTCTAACTCAGCTTAATGTTTGGCAGTGCTTACTTCTTACCAGTACTTCTTAAGCAACAAGAAATGGTCTGCTTCTTGATCATGCCTTGGTTTCACTTTCAGTAGGCTCTTCTGAATATTTTTTAAAAAATTATAATTGTTCACCCAGTTGATCAAGACCTTCTTTGTTTATTTAGAACACAAACTTAGAGTAATTAATTTGTGTAGTTTTATGCCTTTACTGCAAAGATATCCCCAGCCTATTTTCACAGCGAAGCCCTTTAGTTCTTGAAAGCAGCAAGTAACTTTCCTCATTTTATCAAAACTTGTCCTTTGGGAATCAGTGACATTTTTATTCATAAATCTACTTGTGTTCATACGGCCCCTAAAAAACCAGATTAATCAATTTGAAGTAATTTTCTCTGCCGAAGTATCCTGAAAGGACACTCCTACTTTTCAAACCATTTGGCAGAAAAAAAAAATCTATAGACTTGCACATCTAGGAGCAAATACATCTGAGCATTGCAAACATTTTTGCTCCAGAATATCATTAAGATTTTAAGAACTGTAGAAGACAGGGATTTCAACTGTCCTGTTCTGGCGTGGAGTGGAATAATAGTGCTTTGTAACATCAAAAATTTATTAGTTATAATATGCTACTCCCTTCTAGACCCTGGTTTAATTGCCTGTGTGAATATTTAAATTCTTTCTCAGAAACCTTAGCAGTTTAAGCTAAATTTAAAACCTTAGCTCTATTGCTTTGCTTAGTGTCTTGCAGAAGGTACTGGATTTTCAGAGAGCACGACTTTGTTGTCATGCTGCTGCTCTTCCAGTTGAGATTTAAGGCATCACAATATCTATTTACTTACTTGCATGGATTTCCATTTCAGGACAGTCAGAGATGACCCTACAAAGGGAGGGTCTATGCTGAGACTATGGGATGTCCTCTCCACAGCCTCCAGACACATGGGCTCCACTAGGTCTTTGCAGTCTGTTGCTCATTGGGTTTTTATTCTTTTGTATATTTTACAGGACCACCTGCATTTCCACACCACAGCTGTCAGTGCTGTTGTGCCTGCCTGATCATGGCATTTCCACAGCCCCCTCTGTGCTTTCTGCAGAGATAAGTTTGGTATCTTAGTTTTCATACTTTCCAGTTTTCTTCATCAGCTCTCTAAGTAACCATAACTGACCTTCTCTGGGTATCCAGGCTAGCAATCCCAGCCTTTTCTGGTAAACCATACTTCCTTCTTGGAAACATCCTTGTGGTGTCTGGGAGCCTTTCCTAACTGACTTTACTCAGGGGACTGTTTCTCCGTCCACCTTTTCCCCACCTTGCTTTCCTGCTCATAGGTACCACTACAATCCCCAATCCTTTTCTTGTGTGACAACCAAGTGACTTCCCACCTCTGGCTGGAGCTCACCAATGCAAGGGCATCTTGGTGGGTGAATCTTGATGTCAGAGCTAAGAACAATGTACCAGCATTTAATTCCTGAAAAAATAATTTCTGTAAAGTACCTTTAGGACTTGAAGAGCTGAAGAATCCTTCAATCTTTTCTACTAGCTAACTTCTATTCAAATTCCTGATGCAGATTACATTCATTTGCAAGCTAGAGCATGTGAACCACAGGAGCTAGAACAGGAGCTTGATGCACAGATGTGAGTAATTAGAATGCAAGAAGGAAGGGAACAGGCCTGAGGTCAGAAGCAATCAGGTCAACACATGGGTAGGCTAGGATAGAAACTTTAGCTGCTGGGTAGAGGTAGCAGTGGTGAGGAACGCAGATCAGCAGAAGGGGAAGGCTGATTTCTGTGACTAAGGCTGCTGGAGCACAGTTCCCACTAAAACTTTCCAAGCAAGACGCGTGTCCATGGGACCTAGACAGCCTTAGGATGGGGAAACACAGACACATCAGGGATTGTATTCCTCTTCTCACACCATGTTCTCAGAGGCTCTGTGGGAGCACCCAGCACATACAGCTGTGTCTGCAGACCCTTCTGCTGCCAAGAGAAGGGTCTGGCAGGGGCATCCTGCAAGTAGAGCTGTGAGAGAGCTTGTGGCCAGGCAGGGTGCGTGGTCAGTGTGGTTGTTCTTGTATAGGAGGCATGGACGCACAGGTAATGTAGCTCAACAGTTACCAAGAAGTAACTGTGTGCTAGAGGGCAAGGCCTGAAATACTGACCGTCTTCCCCACGCAGGCTGTTTGCAGCCAGAATTTCAGAGTCTTAAAGATCTGATGATAATCAAATCTAATGCTATGGGGTAGGAAAAAATACAAGGTGTTGTTAGGAAAAAACAGTTAATCCATGCAGAGGGAGTGTCTCTAAGTGACTTATTTTCATACCGTGCACGGACTTTTAAAAAAGCAGTAGAATTAAACAAGCATTTGAAGCAGCTCTCTTGAGACTTTATTTGAATGTAATATATTTCAATTACTGTGTATTCAAAGTTCCCATGCTAACAGACAATCTGCAGAGACTTATAATGTGTGTTGGATGAAATCTGAGATAAATTAATATAATCGTTTCTTTTTTTTTTTTAAAGAGAAATAATCTACTTGGCTGCGAGTGCCTCAAGGAATATCGAGCAGAAAAGAGACAGAATAACTATGGAGTGATTTTGAAAGTGTTTCTCACAGGTCAATTGCTCAGAGCCAGTGCCAGAAAATAAGGGAAACCTTCTTTTATTAGACGTGATTGCTGTGACCTTCTTTGGTTAACCTACAGAAGGAAAAAAGAGCTATACACTTTGTATGATTTGTTGTTATTACAGCTGGGCTGTTTCTCAGTGAACCTGTAGAAGCTGGAATGTTTATTTTGATTTATTTTTACTCAAAAGAGCAAACCAAAATGAAATGTCTTCTGGGACTAGACATGTGTACCTGTTTCTCTTTGAGAACTGCAGCTGCAGTCCCCGCTCCCACCTCCTCTTTCTCTGTGAACATCACAGTCATGTGCGTCCCCATTTCTCTCCTCTTCTGTGCAGAGAGGCTCTGCCATCGATATTGGATGTTGTCCTCCTCTCACTACAGAGACCACGGCCGTATCTGGCCCTTGAGTGAGGATTGATAGGGTAAGCTTTCTCTTATCTACCTTATTCTGAAGTACACACCACCAACGCTCCCCTGGGAATTGCATAAATGAGATGGAGAGCAGCGATTTGATGTATTTATGTGCAGCAGGGTCAAGAGAGCCCCATTGTGCCTGCGATAAGTGCAAACAGAGCTCTGGAGATCTCCCGCTGCGGGGCACCACAGGGACAAAACACAGACTGGTGGTAAGACTAGACGAACAAGGACAGTGCAGTCATGTGTGTTTGAGTATTCTTGTCAGCCTCAGAGGTGCTTTGCCGAGGTGCACTAATGTATGCAGCATAATCAGGAGCATAAGAAAATCCCCCCAGAAACCAGACCCAGTGAGCTAATTGTGGATTAGGTAATTTTCTATGTGCCTTCCAAGATGACTGCATATACCTAATTAAGATGCCTAATACATTTTGTTTAGCCTGAATGGTGATGGAGGAAGAAGGTCATTAGTCTGGTGTCTGGGGTATTGGCAGGGCTGATTTTTATGTGGATTGGAATTCAGCTGGTTTTTAGTTTCTGAGGAATAAAGTTACCAACAAGACTTAATCACACGATTATTTTAAGGAATAGTCAAATCACTAAAAGCATTTTCTAAAATCATAAGACTCCACTGATTCATCTTTCTGTACCATTTCTTGGCCTCAGCTCTTACTTCAGGAAAAATATATATTTGACTTATATTGAAAAAAAGGTTATTTAGAGAGTAAAACAATCACAGAGTAGTTGAGGTTGGAAGGCATCTGGAGATTATTTGGTCTAAGCCCCTGCTCAAGCAAGGTCACCTAAAAATGGTTTCCCAGCACCATGTCCATGAAAATCAGCTAGCGATCCTGGACTCCTTTCCAGGTCTGTGTTCCAATGGGATTCTTCCAAGCAACAAGTGGAAGAGATTAAGGTCTGCCCCGCTTTTGGTTCTGCTCTTTTCTCTGCCCCTTCCTCTACTCCTTCCTCTCAGGACCCTGAAGTCTACCATCTTACGGTTACTGCAGCCAATGCTGCCCCAGCCTTTAGATTTCTGACTGTTTCTTCCTTGTTTGTAATTCTGAGGTCCAGCAAATCATCTCCCCTTGTCCTATCTTCAGCCACTTGTACTAGAAGGTTTTTGTCGGTGTACTCCAGAGACTTCCAACTTGTGCCCTGCTGTGTTGCCCCTCCAGTAGAGACTGGGATGGTTGAAGTCCCCCATGAGGACTGGGGCTTGTGAATAGGCAAGTTCTTCCATTTCCCTGAAAAAAAATCCTTTTTTTTTTTCTCCACGTTACTAGAGTAGCAACTATTTAAGCAAGGATCTTGTATTAAGAAATTACTTACATCCATTCTGCTACGTTTTCAGTTGTTTAATGCAGTTTTCCAAATCTTTCCTCTCTAATGCTGAAGTTCTCCAGAAAGAGGTTTGTAAAATTTTAGTTAAATTGAGTTATTAATGTTTGAGATTGCCTCTTGTTTGCTTGCGCTCTGAGTTCAAATTAGGAACAATGAATGGAGACCTAGCTCCTATCTAACTTGACATCTGTTCCTGCCTCTGCTCTCCCAGTTCTCCTGTCTCCTCCACAGCACCTCCCAGCTATGTTCCTGTTTGTCTCTGTGCTTCCCCTTGCATCATGAGTGATGCAGCACCTGCTAAGCAACAGCCTGTGTCCAGGAGAAAGACACATCACAATGTCATTGAGAAGGAAGAAAATTCAGCAAGGGCCACCCATGCAGCACCTAACTCCCTCCTGCTTCCCAAATCCTCCAGATCCTTCTGCCAATGAGGTGTGGCAGGTCAAGGAAATCTTTGAGAGCCTTGTCTAGCCCTGGGCATTATATGTTGCACATACAGCAAAATGTTTATGAGATGTTGTGTGTGTGTTGGACGTTTGCACAAAAGTGAGTTTTATACAACTGACAAGTTTGGCCAACTTAACTGTACATTTAAAACAAAGAATGAATGCACAGTGTAAGTGCTGGCTGAGAAAGAAAAATTTCATGTGTGGACATCGAGTTTCAAGTGGTTTCTGAGAGGGAAAAGCCTGTGGATGGCTGTGAATGGCCAAATACCTTTACAGGACAAGTGGGAAAGAGCCAGGAGAAGTGAGAAGTGCCTCCAGTGTTTTATCAAAAGGACCAACTATACACAGCTTGTGCCAACAGCCATTTGGATAGCAGGGTGGAGACAATGTGCAGAATATAAAACAGGCAGAGCTCATGTATGAAAAACCAGTGATTGCTGGATGTCACGTGCCACACAGCCACTGAGACTGGAATGTTTGCTGTTTCTGGTAGGACTCAGCAAGCACTTTTGACAGCATTTCTGGTTTTGTCCCTAAAAATATTGCAGTGTGTAATCAGTGGGGACTCTGTTTCACAGCTGCTTGCTCTGTTACAGGGGCATTTCTGGGTACCCTTCTGACCATAGGCTAATCAGTGAGGTCGAGACATCCCAGGGAAACCTTGTGCCTTGAAGAGAATATTGGATCTGTAGTGCCATTAGCAATAGGGTTGCTGCCATCTGTTGGTTGAAATGTCGTGGGGAGCTGGAAGAATCCTTGAATGGATGATGCCATCCAAGGTGTAGATCTGTTGAGAAAGGATAGGTTGTTTTTAATGTTTTTATATGTGATGTGATTGTGTTTTAGAAGTGGGAGGGGGAACATAATTATTTGTATGCATTATTATATTACATGCCTGCTGCCCTGTCTATCAGTTTAAGTCCTTTGCTGAAGCACTGGCCAAAGTTTTAACTTTTCAGACTGTGAGTCTACAGATGTTTCTCTTTGCAGCAGTGCCAGCTTCAGTGGTTTGTGTTGCTAGTTGCTCATGATCACATTGCAGCAGTACATTTATTAACCAACATTCCTGAGACAGCATCATAAACCAAACAAGAAAACTAATGTGGACTAGGAATAACCCCTCCACCTATTTTTTTCAAGATTATTCAAAAGCCACATAAATCTCCAGGACCCATCCATGTTGAGGCTCTGGAGTGAGTCCAGAGAAGAGTGACAGAGCTGGTGAAGGGGCTGGAGAACAGGCCTTATGAGGAACGGCTGAGAGAGCTGGGGTTGTTTAGCCTGAAGAAGAGGTGGCTGACAGCATAGGTCTCTACAACTACCTGAAAGGAAGTTGTAGAGAGCAGGGAGCTGGCCTCTTCTCCCAAGTGACAGGGGACAGGACAAGAGGGAATGGCCTCAAGCTCCTCCAGAGGAGGTTTAGAATGGACATTAGGAAAAAAAAATCACAGAAAGGGTCATTGGGCACTGGAACAGGCTGCCCAGGGAGGTGGTTGATTCACCTTCCCTGGAGGTGTTTAAGGGATGGGTGTACGAGGTGCCAAGTGGCATGGCTTAGTGATTGATGGGAATGGTTGGTCTTGATGATCTGGTGGGTCTCTTCCAACCTGGTGATTCTATGATCCTATGTGTCCTCCCACAAACACAGCACAGCTGCAAGTGGAGGGAACTGGTAGAAGATGCTGAAAGCTGCCCTGCTACTGTAATTTCTGCCTCTGCCATCGGGGCTTTCAGTGTAACAGAAATCCATTACCCAAATTTGTAAAAGTTTGGAACCATTTTATAATGGCTATTCCCTAGGTCTCCCCTAAAACTGTAAGTATCCACATTTCCATCATTCTTCCCCCCCTCCCCAGGCACAGAGCAGCTCAGGATTCACGTTCGTGTTCACTGCCCAAAGCTCTGCCCTGTTCTCTGGCTGAGAGTCACAGCTACAAACTAACTGTTAAAAGTAAATCCTACAGACTGAGCAGCCCTGAGAGGTGATAGAAGTTCATCCTTCAGCTCTTTACACAAGTCTTTAACCAAACTACATGTACCAAATGTTCCCAGAGTGGTGGATTTCCACAGCAAGTAGAATAGAACCTGCAGCCTCCTGTGTCCCAAATGATCCGTGTATTTGGTGTTAACACCAACATTAAACATCCCCAGATGTACAAAACCAACCTTATTGGTTCCACTGGAGTCTCAGCATGCTCATCTTCCTCCTCCTCTTCATGCCTGGCCAGGCCCTAGTTTCCAAGAGCAGCTACATGCATCCTCCTGGGTAGCTCACCTTCAAGAAAATCTCTTACAAGGTTCAAATATAGCTACTGAGATATTTTAAAGGCATGATAGACGTTTCTGGGCCCCTTCACTAGAAATATGCATGGGCAGAAGCATTGGAATTTCTAGCTAAAAACAATCTCTCTTATAGAACTGCAAAAATTTGACCTAGACACTGGGTGCTGGGGGAGGATGGGTGTGATGTTGGCATTTTCCAGATTTATTTCCATAGGGGCTGAATGGTAAGACCTCTCTTTCTTCTTCATATATGATCTGACATTTTCTGCTCCTCACGCTATTCTGGTCACACTGCAGCCAAAGGTCAAGCTTCTTCTGCAGTGTGACCTTGCTAATGGGTTATTGCACTAGTGTGTCTCACTAACATCCAATGACTGAAGCATGTTTTGAAATTTTATGAATTCATTTTGATTTTGGGGTGTTCTTTGCAGAACTGGTGAGAACCAGATGGAGAAGAGTCCATTTCCCTCACTAGTTTATAAATCCCGTTTAACTTTTGTTCAAATTATAGAAAATACTGAAAAAAGACTCACATGTTGGAAAACCACCTGTAGCTTTCATCAGAGATTTAAAGGAGAATTATCTGGCTAGGTTAAACATCACTTAGCTCATTCTTGTAAATCACAGCTTTTAGTGACTAATTCTTGTTTTGCTTTTTGTGCAAGAATTACAGGCTGGGGGTGTGTTCTTGTAATATGCTGAATAGATGAGAGTTTACAAGGCTTATGTCAAATTGTTGATGAACACAGGCTAGAGACATATATACAATGGTTATGATGACAGCGAACCACAAAAGATGAGACATTGCATGCACCCTGTTCATCCTTGACCAATCCACTGCTCAGTTCCTGGCTCATTCATTCATTCATTCATTCAGTTTTACATGTAGTCCAGCCACCTCTTTCTAAGACAAAGCCCAGGTAACCAGAGGAGGGCTCCCTAACCATGATGTGGGGAAGCAATTTTATTTATCTTAAACCAATCTGCCACTAGTTTCATAATGCTCCTCCTAGTTCTAGTAGGTGGGATATGGTGATTGACCATTCTGCATTCAACACATTCACTGCCTTCATGATTTTGCAAATAGCAGCCATAAGCCACCAGCCTCCTCCTCTCCAAAGTTTTTTAACTTCTTCCAAGATGTTTCGTTGCCTCAATCATTTTAATCATGCCCCTTCTCTAACTCCATCACATCCTGGAGGGAACCCCATCCCTGGAGGTGTTGAAGGCCAGGTTGGACGGCACTTGGAGCAACCTGATCCAGTGGCCATTGCATGTGATTGGAACTGGAAAGTCTGGGAGGTACCTTCTAAAAAATCTTTGTTGTGATTCTGCTTGCTTCTTTTCTGTCCCATTAAAGCTGGTATAACATTGCTTCCAAAAAAAACCCCAAAAATTCCACCAGAGGAGGTTCAGAATGGACATTAGGAAAAAAATTTCATGGAAAGGGTCACTGGGCACTGGAACAGGCTGCCCAGGGAGGTGGTTGAGTCACCTTCCCTGGAGGTGTTTAAAGGATGGGTAGATGAGGTGCTGAGGAGCATGGCTTAGTGGTTCATAGGAATGGTTGGACTTGATGATCCAGTGGGTCTTTTCCAACCTGGTGATTCTATGAATCTATGATTCTATGATTCTATGAACATGACTTAGCATGAGGGGAAACTATTCTGCATGGGTTATGCAGTGCAGTTCCCTAAGTCTGAACACTGCAGCTTCCTGTGAAGCATCATCCAACCTCGCAGTCCCACAGGTCACCTCATCAGAGAAAAGCTTGACCATTCTTACCATGCTGCTCTGACTACATCTTACTGCATGAGTGTCTTAGGGCCAGCACGTACCCTGGAGAGAAAGTCCTGATCAAGTGGGTTCACTTAGGGCTGTGCAGGAGCAGAAAAGTTGTGCTGCAGCCCCAGGGAGGTGGGGACAGCCATCAGTTCCTGAAGTAGAGGACAGGTTCTGTTTCTAAAGGCAGGGTTCTGTGACAGCAAAAATAAACCCCAGCATACCAATGAAATGAAAACCAAAAAATGCCCCCTAAGGCTAGGAGAGCACTTGGTGGTTACTGAAGACTTTTCTGGTAAATAGTGTGACTAATGTATTTCCTGAAACTCCTGGCCCTTTTCCAGCAGCAGTCCACCTGCCACCACTGCTTGACAGCTCCTCCAGGGCTGCTCCCCAACACCCCTCAGCAAAAGCAACTGGCAAGTGAATATCCTGCCAGCCAGCAAAATTAAAATGTTAAATATTGCAGAGTCCTCAGGGTTCTGCTCAGACAAACCCCTACAAGGAGCATGAGCAAAACACATGCAGGAGCAGCTGGCCTGGAACCCCACAAACATGCCTATACAAGCCCACACCAAGGAGGTTTTTTGAGGTCTGGAGATCATAGAATCACTAGGTTGGAAAGGACTCACTGGATCATCAAGTCCAACCCTTCCTATCAAACACTAAACCATGCCCCGCAGCACCTCGTCCACTCGTTCCTTAAACATCTCCAGGGAAGGCGACTCAAACACCTCCCTGGGCAGCCTGTTCCAGTGCCCAATGACCCTTTCTGTGATTTTTTTTTTCCTAATGTCCATTCTGAACCTCCTCTGGAGGAGCTTGAGGCCATTTCCTCTTGTCCTGTCCCCTGTCTCTTGGGAGAAGAGACCAGCACCCTCATCTCCACAACCTCCTTTCAGGTAGTTGTGGAGAGCACAGAAATAAAGCACAGTGTGTGGTTGAGGTGCTGGGAAGAGCAAAGCATGCGTTCGAGGTCAGCTCTACAGCTTTCCACTTGGGGTGGAATTCTAGCAGAATTGCATCCTGTAGGTTTGTAGAAGTGTTCCTATGGCTCCTGCTGCAGAGCTTGAACCTGAAGGGGAAAATAAAAACGTAGTTATAAGGAAATAGTAATGAGTTCTTAAAGATAGATTTTGTTTGACTCAAACCATTAGAGTTTTTTTCTATATTTGCTTGATGCAAAATTTGTCCATACTTATCATAAACAGAAAAACACAGAAAAAACAATATTTATCTACCTGCTTTACCATTTACACTTGCTGGTGCTGTGCTGAATGTTCTCAGGTGGACAAAAAGCAATTAGTGACACCAAGAAATATCTCTTGCACATAGTCTGTCACACTTGCCCAGGCTCAGAGTTGAGGCACAAGACAATGGACCCAAAGCCAGCATCTTCACTTGTTCTTGTGTGCCAATGCAACCATAAAGTCAAGTTGCTTCATACAAAAGTGAGCCCAGTTTTCAGTAACAAGGTCAGATGGACTCAGGCCCATGTCAGCTATACCCAGGTGGTGCCATGGAATTTAGGAACCATCACAAGTCTTCCCTGCCCCATTGTTGCAGCTGCTTTGGCTTCGGCTCACAACAGCACCCAGCCAGCATAAAACGGAGGGGGAATCCAATGCAGAGCAAACACAGGCTTTCAGGTCTTCTGAGTCTTCCAAGTTACATTTCTGTTTACATAAGAGTTGATCTGCTCCTGAACAGCTTTTGCCTTGCTTGATATACCCCAGGACGTTCCACAGGGATATGCTAATTCCTGTGGGCTGCAAACCACGTTCCTTAAGTTGGAAGAGAGATTTCATCTGACTGGACAGAAGAGTGAAGACATGGAGAGTGGACAGATCCGTGTGAGGGACTGACAGCGGGGAGCAGACACGGCTGTGGTAGTGATGAGGGGCAGCAGAGCCCCACTGACATGATGCGCAGCACGTTCCCTGCTAGACGGCACTAACAGGGTTGGGAGAGCAACAGCCCTGTTAGAAGCCCACGTCCTCCCTCCCATAAATCTGCCTCCAGTCAATGAAAGGTGATGTGCTCATCTATTCCCGGAGCTGAGGGTGCCTCTCTTTTTATAAATCTAACCTGATATCTATTTTCCTGTCCTTGACTTTAAAGAGTTGTACAGCTTTTGGGCATACCAAGAATGAAATGGGAACAGCTGCACATTTCTGAGAGGTGAATATATTCTTAAAGCTGCTCTGCCTGTTTTCTTTATCCCTCACTTTCTTAGATGCTTAATGCATACCTTCTCAGTGCTGCAACGTCTTTCTCCACCTTCTTAATCTTTACCCTCCTAGCATGACCTTCTGAAGGTATTTCTGGATGTTAACCAACCATTCCTATGCAGGATTTGAGTTTGTTGTTAGGGGGCACTGCTCTTCCTTCAGAGGGCTCCTTCAGTGGTACTATGTGGTCTGCACTACATCTCAGCATTCACTCAGGGCAGTCAGGTGCAGTTTAGGATGACTCTATCATTTCATGATGGGTTTCTGCCTTGTGCTGACCCTCTTCTCTTTAACACTTAGTGTGTGTGTGCTTGTGAAACACCTCCAGTGGACCCCTACAGGCAGTGATATACGGCTATACAAATAGAATAGATGATTTCCTGATGAAAGACAGACCTGATAATTACATAAATAAAAGAATACAGATAATGGAAATAAAATCAATGTACCCATGCAGGAAATAAGTGAGTCACTGATATGAAATGTACATTATACTACTGGCAGGTGGTTTAATACAGCTTGTGAATAAGGGGTTTATTTATAAGGAAAAAGCTAAGAGAAAACCTCAGAGTCTAATTATTTATCCAGCTATGCAATTATTAGTTGTAAATCTCTAAAATGGCTGAGAAAGTGCTTGGGGAAATGCCAAGTCTGGCTTTGTGTGAAATGCTATTGCTAGAAGCTGTGTTATTCCTACCAACTCATTATGGCCAAAGACACCAGAGAATTCCATTTTCTGGGAGCTCTGCCTTTTTGCAGCAAGAAATGTGCTTTCAGTGACGGGTCTAATATCATATTACAGGCTTTGGCTGCAGAGAGGAGGAGGAATGGAGTATTTGGGCCTTTTTGGATTAAATGTCTATTATATGGTTGCCAGGGACAACAGGGGACTGCGTTTAATGACCCAGGTGGTCCCTTCATATTCTGTATTCATATCCTCTGCTATTCAAATGGTTCCTTGGGGATCTGCCTGATCAAATATGAACTGCACATAATCCTGAGACCTGTTAGAGGGGCAGCCTAAGTGATATAATATGTGCTGAGACAGAAAAGGAGCACATGAGTTAGTCAAGTTCAGCTTGTCCTAACCAGAACCCCTATCTACACTGTTGAGACACAGGCCGTGAGAGGTTCTCAGGAGCAGAGGCACAGCTCTGCTTCCCTCACAGCCACTGCACAGAGAGATCCTTTGCTAGAAGTTGGCATTGGCTCCATTTCAGTGTCCTCTGCACCTTCCATCCCAGGCACACCTAACCCTGTACCTCAAATCTCAATGTCAACACACATAAGCCAATGGTAAAGTAATAAGCTCCATAATGTAATCAGTTGGGTCTCCCGGAAATTTGAACACATGCCATAATTTTTGTTTTAACCACGGGAACTTAAAGAATGAGTTATGCACCCTTGTACAGTTTCATAGGACTGTGCCACAACTGTGCACTAACAGTAAGGGTATCTTAAGCACACCTCCCACGAATTTCTACCGAGCTTTATAATAAATGCCCAAGAAACTGGACTAGTGATGAACTTCAGATCCCTTGTAAGCATAAAGCATATTACAGATATCAAGCATGGGGTAAAAGCCAATTAGCATTTGGCATCTGGGTTAGAGAAGCTCAGACGGCAACAGTAAAGACTGCCACGCTGGGAATGAAACTTTCATGATATCCTGTCCAACTGACACTTGCCAAGGCCCATTGCAAACTGATTTGAACTAGGTTTTGGAGGCTATCCACATAGAGAAGGTCCTTAGGATGTGTAACTTTCCTATACTTACCACACCTCCACTACAAAATGAAGACCTGCAACACAGATTGCAGCAAAGAAAAAATTGCTTCATCACCCTCTGTGCTTTCTCAGCCCAGGAGGGAAGGAGGTAGAAAGGATGCTGCCGAACACTGCCACAAGCCATGCTTCCACAGCCACTGGCACTGTACATGTGCTGGCTCCTCTGGAGGTACACACCTGATCTATGTCTGCCCTAACCGAGCATTTGGTGGCATTTTGTTGAAGGAGGCCAGTTCAACGGTGCAGGCTTCAGGTGCTTTGTAGCTTCTGCGTGGCTCTCTCCAGGTCTGCTCCTGCCATGCTTGTATGAGAAAACCTGGGTAGAGATAGTGCATCAGTCCCAGGATCCCAATTCTTCCATAAATGAGGGCTCCAGCCTCCTGTCCCCACCACCCATTGAGTGTCTTGTTCCTACTCACTCCAGTCCCCATGTAACAAAACAGGCTCAGGGCACAGGTTCTAAACTTCTCATTGATAACAAAATTATCAAAGTTTTGGAGGGGCAGCACCATATCCCATGGGGTTCAGGTCCAGGCAAAGGATACTGAGCACCAGCAGTGGGGGGTCCTCAGCTTGGGAGTGCTGGTGTTTGTCTGTGTGGCATCACTTTTTCTTCTCTGGGTGGGAGCAATGAGAGGACGGTTACTGGGAGAGAGCAACCTGTCCTCACAACCAGCAGGGTGACTCAAGAGATGGAAAGCCACATCCTAGACATTTTGCCCTCTGCTGCTTTCAAGTGATAGCAAGACAGGGACATCTGTGAAGATTTTTTTGGGGCGAGCTTCCCTAGTTGGATAGGGGATGCCAATTGGATGTTCACCCAGTGGGTGCTGCTAAGCATCACTGACCCTGGGACCCGTCTCCTCACCCAAGCCACACGGAGACTGTTCACAAACACCTTGATGCTGTTACTGCCCTTGGGTCTGCAGCTGTTCAGAGTTTCTGCACAAGGACCTTTCTGTGTCCCTAGCCAGCAGAGAGGTCCCCTCCCCTGTGCAATCTTAGGAGAAGACTACTTCTCTGCTAACAGCCCTAGAGCAAGTTGGTGCCATCCAGGCCTGAATTTTGTGTGTGACTGATGGTCATCTGCTTGCAGAGGGAGAGAACAAGCCCGGCTACAGTCCTGAGGGTCTGTGGGCTAATCTTTTTTTCATTTACAGTGCTGAATTTTTCATGCTATACTCATAAAACCCATTTGTCCCATCCTGCAGTCATTTGCTGAATCATTTGACAAAGGAAGAGGTTTGGCAGGGTATCTCTTAATAGATTTGCAGCATGTATCACTGCTCTGTTCCCCTTGCCTTGATGGAGAGCCACAGTGTGTTCTGCAAAATTAGCTGGGAGCAGAAATTCATCAAAACAGAAGTTCAGCTGTACTGAGTCAAACCAAAAATCCTGGACATGACCCTGCATCTGATGGTGACAGAGCAGATCCTTGAAGATGGATGTAAGCATAGGGCAAACACAGGGATACTCTCCAAGCCTCCTATGTCTCCTGGCTCCATTTAAAAGGAGCATTAGAACCTGCACAGGATGACTCCACTGATCTCAAGCTCAGCACCATAGCTACCCAGGCAGCTTTAAGTCCAACACCATAACTACTCACACATCATCCAAGTGCAACCTTGGCTGCACTGAGCTGAACATGACTCACAGTGAAATACTGGAGGTAGGTACCACCGAGGTGCAAATAGGGTAAGCCCGGAGTTCTGATCTTGCAGCATCCAAGAAAGGGCAGGCTCAGGAAGATGAGTGCAGTCCTGTGGTGAAACAGTGGCCTCCAATGGGATGGGGACTTTACTGGCACCTCACAAATAACCCACTGGGCCAGGGTACAATGCCACAGAGAACAGGCTGTGCAAGGGTAGGGGTGTATGGCTGTTTGCCTACCTTTCTGCTTTTCAATTCTCCCTTCCCACCAAAGACTCTTTCCAAGGCAGTGTGGCTTATGTGTGAACAGGAAAAGTTCAGGTGACTTTTGCCAGGGAGCTGGATCTGATGTTTTGCTAGCAACTGCTTTAAATTTGAGCCAAGACTGTTCTGCCACCCTATCAGAAGGTTACATCCTGCTACTTTTGTCAAAAAAAAAAAAAAAAAAAAGAAGAACTTAAGCCCTTGTTTAGGAAATGAACACACTTTTCTGAAACAGGGCAGCCCAGCAGCCATTAAACCAGCCGTGGTTGGGACAAGCAGTGACTGGGTTTTGGTCCCAATAACATGCCTGGACAGATTTTCCTGCTGTTATTTTCCACTTGTGAGCTGTGACATTAGTATGTAATAGGTAGGTTCTGTGCTGTTGGAGATCTGCAGCAGAGGTTGCAGGCTTGACAGAATCCAGGCACAGTCATATTTTCCGAGCTGCGTGGGAAGCCCTGTGAATTCCATGAATGGTATAGGTGAGAGAAGGTGGGGTTTGGCATATGGGTGACTGCAAAAACTTAGTGTGAATTAGGGGAAGGAAGCCCCACTCATGTAAGAGTGATTCAAGAGTAATACACCAGCACAGCATTTACACAGTGCAGAGGGGAAAACTCACAAGCTCCACTAGCATTTCTGCTGGGGTCCTCACCTGTGGCGATGGGGACCAGGGTGCTGAGATAGATTAAAACCAAGTAAATCAAGGGGGTGAAAATGTTTTCAACCAGATCAACTCCCTGAACTGTCTTACCAGATAGAAGGACATGCAGGAGACAACACATGGAAAGGAATGAATGAGTGGGGCTGGTGCTAAAGGGGGTGCTTGGGACGTCTGATAGGAGCAGGGAGAGGGGGCACAAGGGAATGGGGTCAGAGCTGGTCTGAGCAGTGGGGGTTTTCCCTGGAAACTATTATTTTCTGCTCTTCAGCTCTGCCTCTGCTAAAGGTATGTGGCGTGAGATACACTCCCAAGAAATCACAGTACTGTTAAACATAGCTCAGGTCTGAAGTGTAACTCAAACTTTGATAAATGACTGCCTGCTTTGGTTTATGGCTGAAACTACCTAGTCTGGGACAAGAAATCAAATCTGCCCACCAGCATCTGTCCACCAGCAAGGATAAGAGGCTCCATGGATATGGGAGAGCACAGGGACATGGCAGCCAGCGGGACCACGGCCTCAAGGCTGCTGTGGGTGATGTGCCCTGTCCCCTCCCATCTGCTGAGGGTAGGCTGGTGTTGCCTTTTGAAAAGAAATTTCTTTGCTGCAGCAGAAATGAGAAGCATGAAGCAGCTGGCCAGGAGACATCATCTATTCTGCTTAATCCCAGAGCACTGATGGGGCTCTTGCTGGGTCAGACTGTTCCTCTCTGAAATGCTGTGCCAAAAGCACAAAAAACGGTGTTTGGGGATGAAGGCAGCAGCAGCTTTCTCTTGGGAAAACACAGGAACAATAAATCAACCATATGCTTGTACAAATGGTGGCAAATAGCAGCACAGCAGGAGGAAGCCCCTCTCCTGGGCCTCCTGAAGCATCTTCTGGCCTTGCGAGAGGTCAGGGAGCACAAGAAGCTACTGCTAGCTCCTACATGGCAGAAACTGCACAGCATTCATCATGAGTTTAACTCCACTGCAACTCCATCATACCTTTATTTTTTACGTGCAAAATACACTCTATTTGCTCTCCACACCCCACATGATAGCTACCCCTTTTGGTGTCTGGTCCTCTTCCCCCAGGGATAAGTGGGAAGCGCCCAGTGAACAGCATCCAAGCAGCTCAGCAGGCATCCAGCACAAAGCCCTGGGAGCTCATCTGTCTGATGAAATCATCTCGCAGTGTGAAGATCCCCACAATTGAAAAGTTATTTATTTCTCCTCTAGAGAGGAAAACCAGTTTGCTAGGGAGGCTGTTTGTCCTTTGGGACAGGAATTTCACTTTTGCCAGTTTTTTTGTCTCTGCATGCTGGCTGGGAACAGTGAGATGCTCTGGGAGGCAGGATGGATGGAGCAATGCTGATGGCCTCCCGCCCGTGACCTCCCGCTACTGGGGCAGGTACCTCAGGGAGCAGAGTCTGGGCACCAGCATAAGCTGTTCCTTTCCATGGGCTGTGTTTTCCTGGTGTTCACAACAGCATTTCTAAAGGCAACTCTTTCTCCTTGCCAGCCAGTTAGTGTGGAGAGGCGGTTTCTCCATCCTAATCCCTCAAAACGCTGAACAGCCTGGAGAGGAGCCGTGGGAACAGCAACCTTCATTACCCAAAGAGATTGTGAAGCTTGTTCAAAACCCCTGGGTGCTCTGAAGGTATGTTGTGGCCCTCAAGGACCTTCCTGGGTGTCAGTATGTCTTCTGAAACAGCTCTGATGGGCTCCACAGGGCTCTGCAGCTCGCTCAATGGCTTTTCCATGAGAATGCTCACCCTGCTTACTCTGGCTGGGAGATGAGAGCAATTTAAATTCACCCAAGGAATGTTTTTACTGCTATTCTCATTCTGCACTGCCCTTTCACTTAACAAGTATTTCCAAGCATTCCTTGGATGGCCTAATCCTGCTCCCACTGCAATTCACAAACCTGGGCCACTGCTTTGCAACATCCCACCCCGACAGGGCACTGGGTTTCTGTGAACGTTAAACCAGCTGGTCTGGTAGAAGAAAGTAATCTCAAAGAAAGTGAGAGCTGAGGAAGCTGCCCAGGTCCAATCTTTGCTCCACACCAGCAGAACTACTCTCCTGATCCTCAGAGACTTATTTGGAACCTTGGTTTGGCACAGACATGACTCAGGCCAAGCTGACACTGCACAGGGCAATTTTGCAAGTACTGGGAATCTGGGAAATCTTGCAGGAAAACATTGTGGGTGGTGCGCAGAGATTTCTCACCCCCCTTGGATGCTACTTGCTCACTTGGACCCTGCACTAAGCAGGACTACTTGATTTGGAATGGGTAGGATAGGGGTCCTACTTCAGGACTGGGGTTCCTATGTCCCAGAATAGTAAAAAACAGCATTCAGTAGTAGCAATGCATCTGTTCAGAAATGTGGATGCCGTTACATCACCGTCAGGCTTCAAACCTCAAAGGAATGGCTCATTCTGTGGCCAGAAGCAGCAACGTGCCAATAGGACCGAGTTTCCACTAGAGGGTTGTAGTGCTGTACAGAAACAGATGCGATTACTCTGGCAGAAATATTGCATGTACTCCAGGCTTTTGTCAGCAGATCAAAAGCATCCTGCGATAGCTCAGCTTCCAGCAGGCTCTGCAGTCTCTGATGTACACAGCCTGCAAGCTGTGAGAGGGTTGATGCCTGAGCAAACCACTTCCCTGTCTTCCCTGAAAAACCTCCGGCATTCACATTGACTCAGTGCCTACTATATATATGTATCTATATATACATACACACAGAGATATTGTAAGTGAGCACGCTATGTCCATGCCTATACACACAGAGACAATGTGTTTACTTATGTATCTGGGATTTTAATGCATGGAGAGCCACACAGCATGGTGGTAACATGGAGCACCTCTGCTGGAGGAAAACCCACAGGTCTGTAGCCTGGCAAACAGGACAATATAGCAGCATTGATGCAATCAGCAGGATAGGAAAGTGATAGCTCTTCACAAACTGTCCCAGCTCCAAGCCAGGGGCTGCTATGCTGGACACTGCACCAAACATGGGTGCTAGCCCCAGGAGATTGGAAGCCAGCCTTGAATGGGAGCCCTCAGAGGTGACTGCCACTTCTGCCACCAGTTGTGTCCCCACATCTAACACAGCTCAGTAAGTCCTAGTGAATTCATGTATATAAGACCTCACTATGCACCTGTATATCTTGTACAGTAGCATATGTAATTTTGCCTGTGGACCTATAGAATCATAGAAAGGTTTGAGTTAAAAAGGATCTTTAGAGGTCATCTAGTTCAACCCCCCTGCAATGTGCCTACGCCTGTGGCTTTCTGAGTAGTTGGAAGTCCTGGCAACAGTAACACCCAGACCAGGGTGGTTTCACTGACAAAACCTAAAATTAGAGTTGTCTAACACAGTGGGGAAAGCAGACTAGTGCTGACATTGCCTTTCTTCCATAGAAAGAGTGAGAAGGCAAATGTAACCACAAGGCTTGCCTGTAACATGGAAAACACAGTGTGATGTTCACGGAGAATTTACATAATGATCAATTTCTGTACCACCTATTTGTCTGATACTATCACCATTTCCATTTATAGATAGAGGAAAATTAGATTTTGCCTACATTTTCATCTTTTTTCTTTATCAAAATGGCTTTGAGGAAGGAGGTAGGAGATATCCCTGCAAAATAAATAATTACAGTGAAATATGGCCCTTAGCTCCCTCAGAAGATGACCTGATCTTTCCTAAACACAGCTGTATAGAAACCAACCACTGAGTCCACAATGAAGCTGGAACAGATCATCTGACCCAAAAAAGACATTTGAATCTGCTGCCCTTCATAGCTGGCTGGTGCCTCCTCTCGTGCTTGCAGGGTACATCAGAAGGAAGTCAAATAAGATGCTTCTTGCTATAGACGACAAAAAGGCGGCAGGGAAGACTCACCCAGCTAGAGAGACCTGCAAGATGGACACATAGGGTTTGGAGAGCCACCTCCCACAAGTGATGGTCTCCATAAACAAGTCTCAGACCTCAGGGAGACCCTTCAGGGAGAGCAGGGACCGTGTGGTGTTGGTGAAGCATCTCCTTCTCTGAACTGCGTAACGGTGGTGGCAGCATGAGCCTTTGCTGATACCAGCAATGCAAAAGAACTCTGTAACTCCAGGTCAGAGGGATTATCCCTCTGAGGTTCTGCCACCCCTTGGTGAGCTGAGCCCTGGGGAAGAGAGGTGGTGAGTGACTACCAAGAGCTTGGCAGCTGCTGCTGAACTACAGAGAGAGAGGAGGGCAGAGTAGCATGGTGTGAAGCAGGGTTTGAATCATGTTGTGGCTGTTTGAGAAGGAGGGGAGGAAAAGAACATAAATGCTGTGCCCAGGAATACAGTGTTCCAGCAGCTATAGGTTAGGATATTAGATTATGGATTTTTTGAATTACATATTCTAACCAGTGAGAACATTTATTAACTAATTGTTACACAATAATTATGTTTATTACTAATCTTTCACAGCTAAAATTCCTGCAGAAAAAAAAAGAAAGGATGTGTATTGTTTTGGCAGTACACGTTGTCAGGTACAGAGGAAAGATGTCATACACACGTACCTGTGCCCCATCCGGCAGCAAAAAAACCCATCAGTGTGGTGTGGTACAAAAGCAGGAAGGTTTCTGCACCTCTCTCTTTGAAAGCAGCTCTGCAAACTCTCTTCTCACGTAGCAAGAAGCCTCTGTCCCTCCCAAAGGAGTCATAAAATACAGCTTTATCCATTCTGCATGCAGTAATCAGACAGGCTTAAAAGCTTAAGCACTCATAGGGTAGCACTGCTTAAAAAGATAGCACCGAACATTTTGCTTACTGCAGCCCACTTCTCTAATCAAGCTGCCCCACGATACGAACTTGTAGGGCACCATTGTTAGTGATGGAGGCAGAAAACTGAACCTGCTAATAGAGTGGGTGTTAAATTTGCTTCCTTGTGAGGCCCTGCCCAGGGCAATTAGTAGCTCGAACAAAGAGCCCCCACCTCCCCTTACTCTGCTCACTGGCCAGCTGCAGAGCCATGGAGCACTGGGATCACACACACCAGGCAAAGAAGATGGGAGCATACAGATTTCATCCTGTTAGACACTTTTATTAAACAAAGCCAAGTAAAACAAAACCAACCCCACCATCAATGCACCAGACCCTCATTCACACCAGACCCTTTTCCACAGCTCTTAGAGAACAAAAAGGCAGAAGTGTAAATGAGATCAGTGTCAAGAGCCTTACGCACATGAATATTTATCAAGGAAGACCAGGCAGTGACCAATTTGCCACCCTCCTGCAGCAGTGGGAGCTCAGTCATCAACAAGTGGGAGGGAAAGGGCAGGTGAAGGGGCTGCTCCATGTCTTTGTTTGGGAAAGGGCATCTGGAGTGCTGACAAAAGGCTGTGCATGTGCATGAGGGTGACTATGGGAGCCATCACTCAGGAATGACGCTAAGAGGCTCCTAGGTTTTGGGACAAGAGCTGAGTACAACACAGTTATGAAGCAAGCATACAATATCCTTTCCAGCCATGCAGACAGCTTGCAAGCTGCACTTATGAAAAAAACCTCTGAAGATATCACTGGAAGTTGTTACCATTCCTTGAGCGTGCCAAATGCTCATGATAAATCTTTCTCCTGAAGGAAAAAGCAAGGTTAAATCAAACTACAAAGCCCATCAAGCGTGAGATTTACAACAATCTAAAAGGGTTACAGGTTCATTTATTAAACAGTTGAGTTATGGTTGCTTCTCGGTATCAATATATTAAGCACATTGACCCACTCAGTGCTGCAAGGAGCTATGGGATGAGCAGCAATGGAGAGATTGCACTGGTTATCGTTTTTATGTGCATTTCAAAGTCACTTCCGAAAAAGAAGATGAGATAGTAGTTGAGTATTCCAGCCACAGACATGAGAAACAGGAACAAAATGATGCGCTTTCCAAACAAGTAACCAGGA
Source organism: Piaya cayana (assembly GCA_013389865.1). Taxonomy (NCBI): domain Eukaryota; kingdom Metazoa; phylum Chordata; class Aves; order Cuculiformes; family Coccyzidae; genus Piaya; species Piaya cayana. Next base: position 73,156 of record WAAB01020742.1, on the reverse strand, counting down.
GTGCTGAGGAGACAGAAAAGGGGAAAAGCAATTTGTTGACATACATCATCTCTCATGAGAAGTTCTCATATTTGAACTCCGCTGTTGACACTAGCTGAAACACCTCAGATGCTAAGATGCAGAGGGCAAATTGCTGCTTTGCCTTGTATTGCTGCTCTGGTCAGCTGTGAGCTCTTACATGCCATTTTCAGGACCTGTCTGGGTCTGGATTTGACCTCCTGTGCTCAGCATAGGCTGATGCTTACAAAAGTGGCTATTTAGAGAGACCAAATGTCTTCTTAGCCACCAAAGGCTGTGGGACGATCTTGTTCCACATATGCATAATAAACTTTACCAATATAAAAGGAGTTTCTTGTGCAAACAACAGCACAAACATGCATTTGCAGGGGCTGTGAGCAGACACTCTATTCCTGCAGCTGCCATGACCCCCAGTGCCACTGCATCTGATTTTGTAAACTGTCTCTGCAAGACCTTACCTCTGTGTCCTTTCCCCAAGGTAGCCCACAAAGTACTTCTGCCTCACAAACAGGTACATCAGGCCAGCAAAGGCAGCAGGAGCTGTGCAAAGGGTAAATCAATATGTTACAGACACCAGCACAAGTCTTTCTGTACATACTGTCCCCGTTTGCTACCTAGGCTGGACTGGGAGATGGGAACCAGCAGCCTTGAGCTATGGGACAGTCACTGGAAGCAGGACAGAGAACTTTGCATTGGGAAAAGAGCACTTTCCTTGCCCTCACCCTGACTTTCCTGAAGACTTCGTGGGTATAATCCTGCCCACAGCTGTGCCAGCTGCAGAAATCCCGTGTGGGTCCTGCTGGGCTCAGGAAGGAGGTGGTGCCTCAGGCACCGCCTTCAACAGAATTAAAATGAAGCCAATAAAAGCACTTCTCTAGGAGCAGCTGGAGAACTATACTATGGTCTAATACTCATTTCTGAGCACAGAAAAGGGGGTTTATCCACCTTTCCCCCCTAATTCTAGCTTTCCCCACACCTAGAGGCCAAAGCTGCTCAACCGGTCAAGAAAATTCTCTCTTGCCGAAAGAATTGCTGTGAACTCCAGGAAAGTACTCATCTCGACTTTGGGTAAACTCAATTGCATTGACAAAGACCTTACTTAGAAATGCAGATAAATACTGCTGGGCTGCCTTCAGCTCTGGGAAGGGCTGGCAGATCTGGCAATTTAATCAATGAACCCATTTTCAGTCCTATGGGTAAATAACATGGAACCCAGCATCTACTACTAAACCCTCTACCCAAAACATAGGCGTCTCATCCATAATGCTTGTATGTGAAATATCCTGGATCATGTTTGGGAACACTTCTGTTTGCATAAACCATGCCAGGGATCATGACACTAACTAAGCAGTGTGGGTAGCTGCAGGGTAGCCAGGTAAGAGAGGTCCCCAAATTGTGGTCCCTATAAGAGTAACCCCCGAAGCACCCACTAAATCCTCACTGAAAGTGGTGTGAGGTTGAAAGGAAAAAAAAAAAAGAGTATTACCTTGGCTGCAGAGAAGACCAGCGCACCAAAGCACAGCCAGAAACGTTGGGTATGTGTGTCCGCAGTTCTGGCTAGACAGGAATTTATAAGAGATAAATCAGAACATGGAGTAAAAAGAAATAAAGATGATGTGTTTCACCAGCAAAGGATGGTGCGTTGTAAATTTGGGCTGTACTAACAACACTGTGGGTGGGCTTTTACCCAGCAGTGGGAGGCCCCCAGCCTGCATCTGTGGCAGGCAGATGCTGGGGGTTGGCTGGTGTGTCAGTGCCCAAATGTGGTGGCTGCCTCGCCTACACATTTGCTGCCCTGTTTTCTCACTCAGATAATAGATGCCTTTGTCCTGCCTGCTGAGGAAAACATGCTGCCCTGCGCACACACCTGGCACCTGTGAAAACCACTTTTCTCCTCTAACCTGTTTGATCATGGTATATGTATAATAGATGCTGTGTGCTTTATTGGCTTGGAAAATCCTTGTAAATAAATCATATTAATCAAACTAGTGGCATTGAAAGCTGCATGAAACCGACAAAAGGAGAATCATATCACAAACAGGAGTCTCAGTGCTAACGTGTCTTTGCAGGGTAACAGGAATGATTTCCATCTGCCTTTTTCAGCTGGGAAAGCTTTCTGAGGCGGAAGCACTCTGCTTTTGGCAGAGGTTGCACACCAGTGAAGGGCAGCACCTTTACATTCCATCCAGTTCCAGACGTAGTGTCAGTATTTCATGAGTAATAACAAATATTTTATGTTCTTTTCTCTTCTCTGTTGGAAATAAGTTTCCTCTCTGCTCTCTCTGAAGGCATGTAAAAGACAAGAGGTACCAATGTGGTGAATAGGTGGAGGAGTTGCATGCCAAGGGATCTGCCCAGGGACCGAGGGTTTTGTACAAACTCTGTCATTGACCCACTCCTCAGTGAGCTGGCATCTTTCTGCTGGCTCTTTCCTTTTGATCCACAGTTCCCTCAAGACACCAGTTGTGCTTGTATCACACTTTGAGCATTAGCTACTGTTGGGTGAATGGGGTCCCAAATGAAGGGACATAATACACATAAGGGCTTCAAATACAATATAAATACAGTACCCATTATCCAGAAAGCTGGATTCAACTGTAAACATACTGGAGAACTGCAGGTCTAGATGCCACTGGAATGGACACAGTAATGGGACTGTGGGGTAAAGTCTGAACTGCAAAAGCATTTGGGTAAAACCCTAACAAAGAAAGAGTTTAACCCTACTCTGCCCCTGTTGGCTCCTCAGGGCTTGCCTACTCACTTGGCAGTGTAGACGCGGTCAAAAGCGGAGGATCCTGGCCGCTGGAACCCTTTGCCATTGCAGTGTTTGCTTTCATGCTCCACTTTGCTAGCAAAAAAAGCTGTTGAAAAAGCACAAAGTGTTTGTTCTGAGATGTAATGAGGTATCACAGGAGCTGAGCTCCAGCAGAGCTGGAGGCTAAGCTCTTCTCATGAGCATCCAAACTGGGCAGCAAGACAGGACGCGGGTGTGTGGAGGTGCAGGATGTGGCCAGCGTGCATGCTCTGTCACCAAGTTAAAATCAAACCCTCTCTGCAAGGGTACAGTGCGATGTGATCTCAGACATCCTCACATATTTATACGTGACTGGTAGCAGGCTCTCACCCATAAAGCCCTCATCCCATACTGCACTTCTGGCAGACCACACCTCTGTCTGCTGCAGAAGCACAGTCCAGATGCCATCATTTGTGCCCCCAGTGGGGAAAAAAGCATTCTAGTCAGAGCTACTAAACCCATTTCTCACTCTCTAATAAAGCAGGGAGACAAGGGAATCTCCTCCCTTTTAGCGATTCCAGTTTGCCAAACAAGGGCCATCCTGCAGGGCTGGATCATTTTCTAGAAAGGCCCAATGAAAAGCAGGTCCTAAGGGCTAATCTTTATGTGTCCACCTTGTGTGTGTCCTCCTTTTAAGCAACAGTGTTGTGTCAGGCCATTAGCTGCTGCAAAAATGCATCACCTCGAGATAATGTATCATGCACTTGACCAACACGTTTTATCTGATGCCACTAAACCAGAGACCATCAATCATGTGTCCAAATGCACCCAACAGAGCCCTGACAGGCTACAAGCTGCAAGCTTTGTGTTACTGTGCAACCTACCTCAGTGTACCCAAATCACTCTATGGTTATATTAGCCAAAGATATACATAAAAGATAACCCATCAGAAAAGACATCATTATAACCATAAAGTGTAAGCTGATAAGCTGCAGAATTTCATCCCTGGAATCTGAAGACATACTTCTTCCCCCCCACCTTCACTGATGCTGTGAGTGGACCTTTTGTACTTCCATTGCTTTCGCTAAAAGCTACTGAGTTTTTTGCCTTCCAATATTGAGTGATTCTCTGTGTACACACTGCCTTTCCCTAGAAAAATCCACAGTACTTTCATCCAGCGTCTCCACAGTGAGCCAAGCTGCAGAGGCTCCCACTGTGGTGCACTGGCCGGCTCCTGGAGGAGCTCGGCCTGGAGGAATCCAGAGCAGATAGCACAGCCACCAAGAGATCTGGGCATCTCCATCTGCATCTGCCCCAGCCTTTGGCGTGGGGTTATTAAACTGCATATAGGATCTAAGAGGATGTTTGAAGAGGACTAGATTGGACAGTAACTTTTTGTATAGTGCAAAGCTGCTGTGACAGGAAACCACTTCCCACAGGTCTGGAACTGCATGGGTTCACGGGGTTATGCAGCACATATCCTCCCTTCCTTTTAGCATGAATGTGAAATCACTGGAATATGCCACCTTCTCTGATGTTGTAGGTGCTACCACTTCCCAAGTGTCAGTGTGCTACTGCAGAGAGGCTCCACGATGCCAAAAGCCAGCAGGATGAACCCATACATGTCCAGCGTGATAGTGGTCACTGAGGACAAGAACTTGGAGATGCCAGTGGTTACACTCCTAGTGCACAGTCTCTGGGATCAGGGCTGGGCATGCATAGGGGTGCTGGGTCTCCTGGAAAGGATCTGGCTATGGAGATCCAGGGCTCTGTCCTGGAAGCTCTTGCTGTCTCCAACATAGTGTATAGATCTCTGGTCAACAAACTGGGCATTAGGGAAAAGGCTGGAGGTAGGGTTATCATGTACACCTGCACCATAGATGAGGAGGAGGCTTTGTCTAATCTCACTTCAGAGATATTGAGAAGTGCTGGGGACGTGGATGTTTTCCTTCTGTTGACACAGGAGAGGCACCTCCAGAGGTCATTCATCCCTCAGAGAGCTACTGGCATGAGAGACACCATCCCACTGAAGTACTAATCTGTCTTCATTGACTCAAGAAAGAGCTTAGACAACCACCTCACATCAGAAGTCCATCTCCTTTCTAGAGAAAATGCTTGAGTTCATCACCTCCATTGCAGTGTCAGTGCTTCCTTCAGGACAACATGGACCCCCAAGGTGAGGGTGGTGAATTGGAATGGAACCCAGTATTTCACCATCATGTGGAGACGTAGAGCCTCCTGATTCAACTGAGCTTTTCTGTGTGAAAGTGTCTCCCCAGTCCTGCAGCTCCTTAGCCCTGTGAACATCTCATGCACTGCAGGCTCCCAAAATTTCCCCAGAAAGCAGCCTAAGAGGTCAGTCCTGGCTGCTTGAGGCTCAGCTGGACTGAAGCTCTGCAAAGGACTGGAACACAGCTGACGGATCACACCCAGGGGTGGCCCTTGCTGCAGGTCTATGCCTCTATCTCAGTAGAACTGGGGTCCTGTTAGCCCAGCACTGGGTAAATGGGAAGCTACAGTGTGAAGCAACTTGCAACATCGTGGTTAGATTTCCTGCTCATTACTCTGAACTTCAAGACAAGTCAGCATTAGCTGAATAAGTGGAGCAGGGCTGGGGCTGAGAGGCTTAATTCAGCTCAGCTGCATCAGGAGATGATGCCCTGAGGCTCCAGGGCTGCACAGACTGCCCTCAACCTGAACAAATGTAGTCCCACTCTGGTTAAGTCAGTGTACCAGGGTTCAGTCCAAGCCTGGCTGTTTCATAGGTTCATACCATCAGAAATCATATGCTGAAACTCCAACCTAGCGACTTCAGGCAGATGTACAAGTTGCCCTTGACCTCACTTTTCTTCCTTCATCCTGACCTGCTCAGCGGTGACCACTGATTTACCCTAAAGGATGAAGAATTGCAACATCTCTCTGATGAATGAACAAACCCAAAACTACCCGTGTGACAGCAGCACCCAGACACATGAGTCATTCTGTAGGTTACCAAGATTCCCGACATGAACATAGTGACAGTAAATGGATGTCAATCTGGGGCAGCACCACAGCCCACCTCCAGCTCTGGGAATACCAGCACTCACCCAAACTGTTTTCTTATCCTCTACTGGATGCAGAAAAGCACAAACCCAAATCTACATGGTACTGACTTGATGTACTTAGACAGTCAAGTAGTCGTCCAAGTGCTTTGCTGAACCAAACCCATAGCAGGAATTCAGTGCAATTGATATCCCTTGACAAGAATTTCTACTGCCTTTATTGTATTTGTTGCAGGACTGCATATCAGAAAGCTTAGGAAAAGGAAATGAGATGACGCACTGACTGAAATAATGGTTTAGGGCTGTGTGCCACTCATGCTTGGCCCACTAAGTCCTCTGGTGAGTGCTGCAATACCCATCTGCAGCAGTTGGGTCAATAACCTCAAAACCAGATTTCCATGAGGCAAAACTTCATGTAAGGCTGAAAGGTAAATGGCCAGAGAGAGAGGAAATAAACTGTATATAAAGTTGTCTGCTTAAACAGCAAGAAATGTATATCTAACTTTTTTTAAAATTAGGTTATGTGCTCTGATCTTAACACACCGTATTCTGGTGGCATCACTGGCATTTACCAGGAAGGAGCATTGGGTTAAACAATGTAGCATTTAGCGCATATGTCAAAACTAAATCAGTTTGCATCTCAGGTTTTTTTTTTGCTTTCAGTCTTATGCTCCCACCACTTCCACTTTTTGCAGCAGCCCAAGAATAGCCCATTTCCTGGGACCAAACACAGGGTTTGCACTCATTGGGATCTCCCATTCATAAAACCTTTACAGGAGATTTATAGCATTTGCCTAAGTCCCTTCCATCCCACTGCTGTCTCTTCTTGAACCTGGGAAATCTCAGTGTAGCTGTGGCAAAGCTCACTCCCTTCTCTGCATTCTAGGCAGAATTTCCTACTAAAACAATTAAGTATTTGTAAGAGACGATGACCAAGTTAAAACCAGTTTTGCACAAGAGAGAAACATGTTATTGTATTTAAAAAATCCTGAAGAACAGTAGAGACTTCAGAGGTCTGAATAAGAGCTAAAAAGGGAAACTTCTCCATTGCAGGAAATACACAGTGTTCTTGGGACCATGGTTAATTGAGATCAGTTGAGCTGTAAGACCTGGAGATGCAGGAGAACTACCTGCTGGCAAACAACCCGAATATGCTCCTCTGATGAATCAGTACAGGTTTCTTTTGCTTCCTTTGCCCAGCTCCATGCAAAAAATCTAACCCATTGCAATCCCTGGATCCCCTGCTCATGGCAGCTGGGCTCTGGCTGGAAAGCAGCCCTCGCTGCCCACATTAGGGACTTCATCCAGGAAAGGAGATCCCAGGCATTGCATCAAAATACATGCTGTCTCAGGGTATCGCAACAAATTACTCCTTCTTTAGCTGACACACATATAACAAACTCACTCGACAATATAGCAGATTAGGACCTTATGACTGCCAAGACACTGCAACAACAGCATACAAAATTGTATACTTAGGAGACTTTCTAAAGCCAAACTCTTGCCAAAGAAGACACACACTTACAACTACAGATTATCTGCCCGAAGATCACATCAGTATACATCATGCCAAACTCTTCGCAGCCCCCTTTCAGCCCCTAAATAAATGCTTTTTTTGGTCTTACCATTCTGGACAACACTTATCAAGGTGACAATGGCGAGCAGGACAATGCTTCCCAGGGTTTCCTGGTCCATTTTGTGAGCAGGCTCTCAGGGTCGACCGTGCAGCCTTGGTGGTAGCTCAGCCCTGCAAACACAGAAGGAGGAAGTGAAGGGCTTTCTTATCTTGCATCATGAAACACTTCCTATGGCTTCACAGGAGAGTAGCAGCACCCTGCGCTCGGGTGCCTGACAGAGCAACACAGCCACAGGCTCCCTCCCTTCTTCATCACATACAGATGAAACCCAGAGAAATGAGAGATTATGTGTCTCTTATCTGAGAGGATATATAGTGTAGAAATGTATCTATTGTCCTTCCTGCACAGGAACAAAATAGCAACCTTGGTATCTGAAATATGCCTGAGCATTTTGCTGGCTGTGGAAGAGCAGGAAGGCTGGGAGAGAACAGACAGGCTATCATGTCATTTCCTGCAAACACGCGACCACACTAAAAGTAGTGGGAAGGAGAAATAATGCCCAGGAGTTTCAAGAACACTGCTCTTCTCAGACCCTGATCACACCTCCATCGGCTTCAGCAGTAAGGCGATCCCAGGTCTCCAGGTCACAAGGAAAAGATCCCGATCCATCTGGTGTGTTTGAATAGGCAGTACACAAATGCTGTGAGCATCACAAGTGGGCACGAGAATACAACTTTGATTACCAGGGATGGATCTTGCATCCTTCCTCCTGCAAATAAATCCCTGGAAGGCAGAGACAGCTGCCAGTATTCAACCTTTTACAGGCTCACACTTCACAATTGAACCCAAATTTTAGTTGTCCGAGTGAGATACAGCTGAACACAATTGCTGCAGCATGTTAACACCTCAGCCCTGATCCCATGACAGAAGTGGCAGGGAAGCCCAGGCTGCAGTGTTGGATGGCTGCAAAAAGTCCCTTGGCTTCTGTCAGATCACTGGAGAGCATCCTCATCCAAAGTATGCACCATTCACCAAACGCAACCGCATTGACTCCTTTTGTCCATGTTCTAATGGGGAAAAGCCTTATGAAAAATTCTTACCTTTAGTAGGGACTTAACGCTAAAAAAAGCAATATAGTCACTGTACTGAAGTCTGGACAAATTATGCCCCATCTGTCTGTCTGTCTGTCTGTCCTCCAACTCATGCTATTCAGAAAGTCTGAGTGTTGCCTAGCATCAAAACCACTACCAGATAAATGATTGCCTATCTCTGGATGACACATAGCCCAGTAGCACTTCCCAGCAGATGCCAAGTTGCAAAATTAATCTTGTTCAATGGCGACACATTTACCTACAACAGTTTTTATTCAGTCTCTGTATTATGCAAATTATTATAATCTATATTACTAGATATGGAAAACTCCCAGGTACTTTGGGTACAAGCAAATATACAGAAACACATTGCCTGAGGTTGTTTACTCTGAGTTGTGACCTTCTGGTAACTTAATAGAAGACAGCTGTCTTTCTATAGTCTACACAGACACAAGTGCATGAGCAGCAAAGCTATAATAGTATCTAGGTTGAGTTTCAGGCTTTTATTAGGCCAAATGCTTTTATTAGGACTGAGGTTCTCTTTTTCCGCATAAAATGGCCTTTTCTTATAGCATCAAAGTTTGTTTTGTGGTCTACTGAGCACAGGATCATAGCTGGTATTTTAAGATGATATTTAATGCTAAGCTTCTACTAATCTGAAGAAAACCCATCACATAAAAGCAGATATGGAATTAAGTCAGACGAGGAGTATTGTCCAAGCAGAGCCTAGTGCCTTGCTCTGAAGAAAGGACCTGTGCATGGACATGAACATGGGCAGACATGAGGGAGCTACTGATAGGGGAGGGTGAAGGAGACATCACAGGTCCTCAGGGTGTCCACAGCAGGATGAATCCCAGCCATCCTCGCACAGCAAGCACTAATACTCCTTTTTCTTCTGCCTGTTTTACACCAATGTCAATTTACCAGGTAGCCTGAGGCTTGCTTTTACAAGGAGCAGTAAAAGCAGACAAGCTTGCTCTGAGAGCTGCTCCAATTTGCCTCACAAAATGTAGATGCTTCCCTACCTTCATAGACTTCCCAAACGTGGCTTCAGTTTGGCAGGACTCTCACACCAAAGGGAATAAGAATAAAGCTGCTAAGATCTGAAGTTGCCATAGTCATAGTATCATAGAATTATTTGGGTTGAAAGGGACCTTAAAGATCATCCATGTCCCATCCAATCCCCCAGCCACAGGCAGGGACACCTTCCACTAGATCAGGTTATTCAAAGCCTCATTCATCCTGGCCTTGAACACCTCCAGGGATGCGGCAGCCACAGCTTTCCTGGGCAACCTGTGCCAGAGCCTCCCCACCCTCACAGTAAAATAAAATCTTCCTAATATCTATTCTAATCTCTCCCCTTTCAGCTTACAACTATAACTCCTTGTCCCATAACTGCACTCCCTGATAAAGAGCCTCTGCCCACCTTTCCTCTAGGCCCGCTTTAGGTACTGGAAGCTGCTAAAAGGTCTCCCTGGAGCCTTCTCTAGGCTATACAAGCCCAACTCTATCAGCCTGTCAAAATGCCAGCAACCCACTCCTTCCCACCCCCACCCAAAACTCCCACGGACAGGCTAGGTTGTGAGGCTTGAGCTGCTGATGCCTTCCCTTTCTCCTACTCCCATTCTTTGTTTTCCACTTCTTTGCTTCTCTGCCACTCAGCACCTCTCACTTCATCCTTATCCCCGCTTTTCTCCTCTGCTCTGCCCCCCCCCGGACTCCCTCCTGTCCCCTGGCCCTGCTCAGTGCTGCAGGACCCACCAGCAGCACTTTGCTGGAAACCCAGCCTGTGACTTCCTCTTGCCCAGGCTCTCTCCAAATTCATCCTTCACTTACGCATGGAGGAAAACAGGGCTTCACCCTCACTCCTGAGAAAAACCCCAACAAAATATCAAAACTATTACATCAACTCCAGGGCTTGCTAAGCTAATTTCTTGGTTTTCAGGGCAAAAAAAAAGAATCTTTGCCAGTGAGAATCTGTTTGGTATCTCTGCCTTAAAAAAAAAACCAAACAGTTTTTTTTATTTTTTAAAGCAACATTACCCTGAGGTCTCTGCTTAAGGAAAAGCAGAGGAAATCTGGAGGATATGAGAGACACTGAAGAAGACAACCTGTCCATTTACCAAGGCAGAGAAACACTGTTGTGATTATGGTTGGATAGAGCAGAAACTGCTTGAGGAGGGAATATTATCTTTTCAGACCCCTTGGCTCTGGAATAGCTACTCCTTCCAACCAACAAGGTTCTTAGAGTTGTCTTGCGATTTGGGGAATGGCTTTGGAAAGGGCAGACTAAGATGGAGCTGAAATATCTCTGCAAACAGGTTCTACCATACATAGACATTAAACTATTCCCTCTCCCTGAGACCCAAAAATATGGGCCTCCCTGCTTGTGGCATACAAACAGGATCACTGTCTGGGTCAGGCAAATTTGGCAGCTTCTGAAAACGCTGTCCACCTGGGAGAAATATTGGTACAAAACACCTCCATTGTATCTCACCAGGTCATTGGAAGTAGAGGGTATTCTCAAGTAGGAAAAAAAAAAATAGACAAAGGTGCCTGCATCTGCTGTAACCCCCAGTTGCAGTTGTGGCCTCCAGGCACAGATAATTCCACGCTTCAGCAGCTGATGTCAGACCCCAGCCCTTCTGCTTGCTGCATTGCTACTGGAAATCCGCATCTTCCTGTCTGAGGAAGATAACCTTGACAGAGTGAGCCATGAAGTTCATGAAAATGTGCAAAGCCAGCGAGCTTTACCAGTTGCACTGTGAGGCTTTCTGCAAATTAATCTCCTTCTCTGGAAATCTTGAGCAGCCAGTCAAAATAACCCTTTCATAGAACTGCTCACATACTGAAGAGAAAAGGACTAGGAATGCAGATTTATAAATATCTTTTAGGATGTTTGTCTCTTCTCTCATCTCATGCACTCTGCTCAGTGCTTGGCTGTAAGGACTTGAGTAAAAGTGTGTGTCCTGTGAACATAATGTCAGGTGACATGTATCCATCAAACTTTATCATAAATGCAATGGAGCACAAGCCCCTTGAACTGATGGGTTAATATCAGCACAGTGCTTTGAAAACTTAAAGCACCACAGAGCCACCAAATATGTAGCATATACACGTACGAGTGTGTGACCACCTGCTGTCACATCAGTCTGTTAAGTATCACATCTTTTCTAGGGCCTGAGAAAACCCCAAAGGAGAACATGAACAGAGCTGGAAACATGGAGTGCAACACAAAGAAAAGGGCAACATTGCAGTGCTTTTAAATACTGGATTCATTTTTCTTAGCCAGCAGAATGAAACCATGGAAGCAGTCAGACCACCACCTTGAAAACTCCTCCTTCACATATCCCAGATTTCACAGATTTTGATGTCTGTTTGCTTTTTCACTCTGAAGAATATTCCTTCTTTTTTTTTCCCTCCTCTCCTGTTGTTCTGTGGTGTTTCCCATAGGAGCAAGGGAGAGTAGACAAGCAGGAAAAAAAAGAGTTTAAAGTTCTGTTTCTTGGTGCCACGATTGTGGGTGGGAGCCTGAGAGCTCCTTTCAGAGACAGACCAGCCAGCAAGCAAAAGCTCTGGGAGTCTGAGGATGAGGAAGACCAAAACTGTGAGGTTATTCTCCCTTTGTACTTGGCACCTTGAATACTGTGTTCAGTTCTGGGCCCCTCACCACAAGAAGGATGTTGAGGCTCTGGAGCAAGTCCAGAGACGAGCAACAAAGCTGGTAAAGGTGCTGGAGAACAAGTTTTACGAGTTGCTGCTGAGGGAACTGGGGTTGTTTAGCCTGGAGAAGAGAAGGCTGAGGGGAGACCTTATTGTTCTCTACAACTACCTGAAAGGAGGTTGTAGAGAGGAGGGTGCTGGCCTCTTCTCCCAAGTGACAGGGGTCAGGATAAGAGAGAATGGCCTCAAGCTCTGCCAGGGGAGGTTCAGGTTTGACATCAGAAAGAAATTTTTCACAGAAAGGGTCGTCGGGCACTGGACCAGGCTGCCCAGGGAGGTGTTTGATTCACCTTCCCTGGAGGTGTTTAAAGGATGGGTGGATGAGGTGCTGAGGGGCATGATTTAGCGACTGATAGGAATTATTGGACTCAATAACCCAGTGGGTCTTTTCCAACCTAGTGATTCTGTGAAACAAGCACTGGCCTATTGCTTAATAGACGGCCAGAGTATCCAACAACTTGTCTTCCAATAATTTCAATACTAAAATGACTAGCTGCAACCAGAGACTTGAGGAATGGAAGACAGAATTCATCTGACAATATTTGAATACTTTTGATAGTTATTCACAGGAGCTAAGGACAGAAATGAGTCAGGGCAGAAGAAACATCTGAAAGGGGAGTGGAGGGGAAGATGGCCCAGGTGGCCAAGAAGGCCAATGGCATCCTGGCTTGTATCAGAGATGGTGTGACCAGCAGGTTCAGGGAGGTCATTCTCCCTCTGTACTCGGCACTGGTGAGGCCGCACCTCGAGTACCGTGTTCAGTTTGGGCCCCTCACCATAAGAAAGACACCGAGGGGCTGCGGCGTGTCCGGAGCAGAGCAGCTGCTGGTAGCGCGAAGCAGCAGCTACTCGTCGACAATGCGACGCAGCGCGTCTCTGTGGCGCAATCGGTTAGCGCGTTCGGCTGTTAACCGAAAGGTTGGTGGTTCGAGCCCACCCAGGGACGGGGTTTGATTTTTTTTTTTTTAACCTCGCTGGATGCGGAAGGTGCCCATGAGAGCCGCTTGCGGCCCCCAAACCCCACCGACTCATACAAGCAGCAGTTACTGGTACAGAAAGTAGGGTATCATTTTTTTAAGCTGAAGTAGAATCAGGTTTTGTCTTAGTATTGTTTTTTAAGTTATCCCCTTGTGGGATGCAGTGTTCTATGATCTGTGCTGAACGGGTGTCTCTTCTGTAACCACCTCTGGTTTCAGTATTTTCTATCTTCAACCCAAGGTCAAGCAGAGAGCTGGAGCCAGCTCTCAGTCATCAAGGTTTTGACTGCTGTGAAGTTCATAATAACGTTAAAGTTAGTCCTTGGAATAGTAACTGAATACACATAAGATTTCAGGGAGAATTTACCCATATTCATGTAAGTGTGGAATATGTTCTGTAAGCAGCCTTTGTCTCGTTGCAGGCGGCTGATGGAGATCGCTCCCTCGTGCTGCCTGGGCCCGATAAAGGATTCTCACTTACTAAAACTGCAAGACGAACGTTTCTAGCATTTTTCTGGTCGCCCTACCCTTTTGAGCAGACAAGGGGCGCTACAGAAGAATCCCCCACCAGGAAAGTTTCCGTAGTGTAGTGGTTATCACGTTCGCCTAACACGCGAAAGGTCCCCGGTTCGAAACCGGGCGGAAACAGCCGTTTTCTTTTCACTCTTCGCTTCCAATGTTATTCGGCGATGTCATTATCTTTTCCCGGTTCTTCCCTGAAAACCTGGCTGCATTTCTTCGAGAGAGTCTGAGACATCCTCCTGAGTTTCTGCCCCCGAGCCGGTCTGGCTGTTCGATTCTGAAGGTTTTCTTGTTCCCCTGCCCAAGCTCTCCTTCAGCAAACACTTCAGCCCTCGATCTCCTTTTCAGGATGACCTGAAGGAGGAGAAATGAGCTTGAAAGCCATCAGAGAACTTTGGCCAAGAGCTCCATAAGCGTGATCCCACCAAGGATTTTCACTGTTTGCCCCTGAATGGCAAAAGGTTGTTGGTGAGTTATCCCAAGAACTGCTAAAGTTTGGACTGGATGTATAATCATAGAATCATTAGGTTGGAAAGGACCTCTGAGGTCATCAAGCCCAATCATACCTGTCCACTACTAAATCATACAATAGTTAGGGTTGGAAGGCATCTCAAAGATCTAGTTCCAAGTCCCCTGCCATGGGCAGGGACCTCACAGTAGATCAGGTTAACTAAGGCCACATCCAACCTGGCCTTGAACACCTCCAGGGATGGGGCAGTCACAACTTCCCTTAACAACCTGTTCCAGTGTCTCACTGCCCCCATGGTGAAGAAATTCCTCCTAAAGTCTATTCTAAATCTGGCCCTCTCCAGTTTATACCTGAATGTATATGTCCCCAGACACCTCATCCACCTGCCTTTTAAACCCCTCCAAGGATGATTACTCAACCATCCCCCTGGGCAGCCTGATCCAGTGCCCCATAACCTTTTTGGTGAAGAAAATAGTGCCAGTTAATAAATAGTAACATTTATGGTGCTGTGGCACTGTGTGTTTTAAAATTTCATCTTCCTACAACAAGGCATGGCTTAAAGACAGAGGGAAGAAAAAAAAAAAAGGAGATACTCACTGAAATAATTTAAAATGCTATCTCAGAAAATTCAAATGCACAACTACTTTCTCACAGCTTTCCCTATTACTTAAATCTCTTGTTCAGCTGCACCAATAGTAAGAGCAAGTCAGTGAAAACAGACACAAAAAAATAAAACAACATACACAGAAGGTAGAGTTGCACGGAAGAACCATAAAACACTGTTTAAAGGCTCAAATATATATTCAATGCATAAAAATTTTGGGCCACCCTCTCCCTGAGTCAAAACACCTGAACATATAGTCCACTAAAAAAGGTATATGAAATAATTCGGGGCTCTTCTACTCTTCAGCTCTCTGTCTCTGGCACTTACATTGAAAGATGCTGTCACAGGACCAGCCATTAGGGCCAGAGTTCCTTTTTCTATAAAGCTAAGGGGAGATGCTTCCTCACCAGGTGCTTCTGCAGCAGTTTTCCCAAAGTATCATCAACCATTACTGCTCATGGGTTATTTTAACGTATTGCCTACTTACTGTATTTCTGAATTGGACAGGACTGCTGCTAACCTAAAACCTTGCCTTGGGCATTATAGAAGCTCCTTTAGACAGCTATTTACGAAGAGAGTAATACAGACCCATGTCCAGGGAGAAACATCTCCTGAGACTTTCTTCAGCTTCTCTTCAGGAAATATAAGTTGGAAGCAACCAGCCCCCAAAAGGTTGTTTCTCCAGTCCCTAAATGAAAAAGGCCAGGCCTAGTGCTTTACACTCCTTCTCCATCATTCACTCTCTTCTGTGAGCCTCATGGCTATGCTGTGCAGCTTCAGCATCTGCCTTGTAAATAATTACGTTGTGTTTGTGCATAGCAGTGCAAAACTAAGCACATTGCGAACTTCATCAGCCTTATAATCCTGTTAACATTATTCCCTCTCTTGCTCTGCCTGCATGCTGTCTTAGATCTATACTTAGACTGTAAGGTCTTCCACTCCAAGACTGAATCCCAGTGGACTTTACAGCACCAAACACACTTGGAGCTGCGTAACCTGCTTGGAAGGTAATATGCTTTGCTCTGAAAATGAAGGGGTTGACACGGAGAACAGCAGCTGTTTAGCTTTGCAAAAGGAACACAGACAAGACACAGTCACTCATTGATACATTGTCAGGATGGGAACGATTATTTACAGCAAAAAACAGTGCTGAAAGAATAAACAGCAATAGTCAGTCATGACAAACATCAAGATCAAAATCAGATTTGTAATCAGCATCACAATGAATTTTGAGAACAATGCTCTACGTGTTCTGCAGCTAAAAATCCATCCAGACAGCTCCTTTGCAGATGGGTTGGTTTACTGTAGACAGAACTAGAGAAGCTCGCCTTTTATTTTTAATAAAGTGTTTGAATATATGATGAAGTAGTGAGACCTGAATCAGAGCGCTACCTCCACGACAGAGCTTATTCTGAACTCAAAAGTTGTGTCTGTGAGCACTAAAACTGTACCTTTCCCAAAAGACTGACAAGGTTGTGATGCAAGATGTTAAGAAACCTGTGGAATATAATCCTTTCAAAGGGCACAAAGCCTTTAGACTTTTGGAAACTTACCCCATAACAAGGATAAACCTCCCAAATACAATGACTAACTTTTGCTCACTAATGGCATTTCTTATTTGCCCACCTAGCATATTTCTAATTGACAAAAAAAAAACCATTATAATCTCTTTATGGCAAACAAAAAGCTGCATTTAAAAACCATCTCAAACAAAAACTGCAGCGACCACCAAATTCCAAATTGTTTCTTTGGTCATGGACTTTTTCTTCAATCTCAGTTGAATTCTCACTTGCACGGGATCAGAGCCAGCAAAACATTGATGGAAATGGACAAATCTGCAGTGTCACCTTTAGTTAGCTATTCCAGAAAAAAAACAGAATTTGCAGCACTAACATATTTAGTTCCATGCTTCGGGTCTTGAAGCTTAAGGCAGCCTCGGAAGAAGGATCACTTTAATCTCAAGTGGTATTTACTTGCTCTTGCAGCTTCTACACATCATTGTAATAACACTGTATCCCATAATGCTTCAGACTGAGAACTCCCATCATCATTTTGCAGAGGTGCCACCAGTGGTGTACTTCTGTCTAAGTACATATGCACAGCAGATGTGTCTCCAGACCCTTTTCTGCTATTAAGCTTACTATAATTCTTACCATGAGGCCTTTATCATCTTCTAGTTAGGTCTCTTGCTCATGTTGCCCTATGCACTCTGCATCACATCAGGCTCACTGCTTTGCTCACCCCAGGGTGTGTGTCATGTCCCGACCCAGTAGTGACAGAGTTCGCACTTCGCAGCTTCTGTCAGCTGAAATTCAGCTGGTTATAGATGGCATCTAATTTGCAGAGACCTCTACACTTAGGGAAACCTCTTCAAGGAGTTGGAGTAGGAGACACCCTGCTTTTTAGTGGTTTGCTTATATAAAAATCCGTGCATGGAAAATTGCAGGAAAACTGCAGGAAAATCCTATCACACCCCCGCCCCCCTCCTCCTTCTTACTGAAGCACCTACTTTATTCAATGAGAAATCAAACACTAATTTTGCGCAGCATTTTTTTTAATAAGGGAATTCACAAGTGGGCAAACATTTCACCAGCAGTACACTGGTACTTTACATTCAGAATCCATTGATTTGCTTTCTATTGTTGTTACCAATTACAACATTTAAAATAAAGAAGGAGCTCAAGATCTTTACAAAGTTTATAAACACATACGTAATTGCAATGGAAACAGCTTGGCAAGGTGAGCTCAGTGCCACTGACAGTCTTTCAAACACTTTTTGAACCTGGTTCAAGCAATCCAAGGCCATTTACCTCTGCAGATGTGCTTTGTAATAACCATTATGTTTAACTGCATCTATTGGAAGAGCAAGACTGAGGATGTCTCTTTTGAACTTGGGATTTAAAACAATGAGAAAATGCAGAACAATCCTAAAACTGGCTGAAACAAAGACTTGCTG
Organism: Piaya cayana; assembly: GCA_013389865.1. NCBI lineage: Eukaryota > Metazoa > Chordata > Aves > Cuculiformes > Coccyzidae > Piaya > Piaya cayana. The sequence goes on along the minus strand of WAAB01020742.1, from coordinate 55,444 downwards.
ATAAAATCCTTGTTATTTCCAAGTACAAGAAAAATGTACAGCTAATCTAATTTAGCAAAACAAAAGCCATACAAATCCAGAAACACCAAGATGTAAATCCCTCTGCTTACTCACTGCCTTCTTGCCACCTTTCCCATTACTTTCTTTTTCTTGACCTCGCCTCTCTTTGGCACTCAGACACGAACAGGGGTACACTGCTCTAGCCATGAGACACTCCTAGAGACAACAGAAACAGATGCTAACTTACAGTTATTTGTAGTTCTTTTACTAGTGAATCTGCAGCTATGAAAGATTAAAAAGTTATATCCGATATTTTCACAGTGCTGCAAACTCTGGCACAAATATTAATAATTTTACTTTAAAAATAACCTAGCTCAGAAGAATATTCTGCCAAACTACATTTTCAGTTACACAGGATTAAAATTCAGTACATGCCATAATTTTAAATAGGAAAATTTCTACTAGGTATCCAAGGTGAGCTTGTTGAACAGTATTTCTGAGAAAGGTTCCTAACAGAGTATCAGCCCCAAGCTTAGTGTTGCTAATTAACTTTACATCAAAAGATGCAAACATCCATGATTACAGAAGTAATTTTTTTATTTTAAATGTCAGACAAAAAGACTTCAGGAGCTGGGTGGTACTGTAAAATAAACCACTGCTAACTAAATAATATTTGTTATGCCATTACAACATCAAGACTACTGAAGTTTGTTATTTCTCAAACTCAGTAGAATATGGGTAAGTTTTCCATATTAAAAGCAGCAAAAATTAAGACTCACGGGAGCTCTGAATTAAAAAACATCACCACATCCAAAAGTTATTTTAACTGCTTCTCAAAAAAATAAAATGCATTAAAATCTTATTTGTGCTACAATAAAATTTTAAGGAAAAAATACCTTAAGTGTAAACTGTTCCAAGTACAGCCAGTGTACAATTAAATTAGTTAGAAAACATAATTTAATAGTGCTTTGTTTCAAAATATACATAACCTGGACAAATACTTAAACTCAAGAAACCGAATATTTACCAAGCTTCAAACAGAGTTTCATCAAAATGAGGTAAATCTATGTCACCTTCCATGGAGCTTGGTGCTGAAATGGAGAACAGGTCTTCAAGGATATCTTCCCTTGTAGGACTTCCAAAAGCAAGTTTCTTCACACTGGGTTTGCTTACTGTATGCAGTTCTGAATTACTGTCCTTAACAGGACTGTAATAATTGTGGTCCTCGCTTGTTGCTATTGCTTGTGACACACTGGTCTTCTCATCAGATGCTGCCACTGCAACACTGCTATCCACCATTTCCATGTACATACATTCATCCTCACTTTTTGGAGCCTCTAAGGAAGCAACAGTTGAAGTAGGGGACAGTAATTCTGCAAGTATTTCATCACTGTTACTGTGGCTAGTGCACCCTGGTACAGAGTTTACATTAAATTCAGATTCATTACCTGCAACGTCAATCTGATACTGCAGTTCCCTTAAAAAACTCTGCAATAACTCACTGTCACTGTGAGATTCAGTCCGTGATGGGGTGCTTACATCCTCACTCACACGTTTTTCATGTTTCATCTGTTCCACTGCTAACCTGTCCAGTGAAGCCAACTTCTTCTTTTTAGCATTAAGTTTTTTTAACAGTTTTAAGCGAAGTTTTTTTGTTTTGTCACTATCTGACTCGTCTGACTTCCCAGAGTTACAGCTAGGGGAATGGAACTGAGTCATTTTACCTGAGGTACTTCCTGACTTATTCCAAGTTGGGCCTTCAGTAGTGATGTGACCTGCTGTTGGAAGACGACTGCTTTGAGACAATCCTTTGAAATTTGACATAGGGTGAGTATTATTGCTCTGAGGAACTACTGACTTCAGGGTTTCAGTTTTGTTTGCAGCTTTGCTTTGAAATCCACCGAAATTACTTGGTCCCTTAACTGGCAACCGCACTTCACTTATTCTTTGCATTGAGGGAGTTCTGCAACTTCTCTCATTCTTGAGAGCTGAGGCACTTGAAGGCATAAAAGAACTATTCTTGCTTAATAATTTCTTTACCCAGCTTCCTACAAATCCTCTTTTTGGGTCTTTGCGTGAAGGCTGAATGGAATTATTGGCAGCAGCAGAATTGGCAACCTGAGAGTTAATGATTTTGTTTGCATCTTTCAAGTCATGTGATTTTTGCATAATATTCTTTATTGGTGACAACTTCTTGTTTAGCTGTAGTTCTGAGTTTAATCCATGTTCTCCGTTATACACATTAGTTCTGCCATCCGTCCTTGGAGCAAGTGGCGTGTCAGATGAGTTAGGGTCATGACTACTGGGCACAGAAGGAGTAATATTTGATAGGTTCAACTCCTCTAGAGGTAAGCAAATGCTGGAATTTTCATATAACATGCATTTACTATCCACAGCTAAACTAGTTCCAGTAAACTCTCCAGTATATGAAGTGTTAGGTGAAAAAGCTGATTCCTGCTGTTGCAGAGTGCCCATTTCAAAACTCAGGTGATCTCCTACCATCTGTCCATTCGGCAGCGATTTACCTTCTGAGTCAACTTCCATTTCTTCAAGCATCAATGCTACAAGATCATCATGTCCCAGATTTTCTAAACCATGACGAACAACACTCTCTTCCTCACCTACCCGCTGCAGTTTCTTATCTGGAGTTCTCACAGGATCTTCTTGGTGATGGTCTGCAGGTATTTTGTCTACAGCATTATCAAAATCACAGTGCAACACTGTGGAATTTGACTGTACTTTATTAAGAGGGATATCTTCAATATTTTTACTTTGGAACTGTGAATCCAGTTCTTCTGCATGGGATGTTTTCTTTTCCCAGATAACGATATGAATCTGTGAAGGAGGAACTTCAAATCTTTCATGTCTCTTGCAGTACGGCCCCTTTAAATCATCACATTCCAGCCAATTTCCTGAAAAATAAATAGCAACCGGTGTAGAGACTCAGAGACTTAAAATTGAAGTCGCTATCCTCAGACACTTGTCAAATATTTTTATTAACCCATTCCCCTGACAAGGAGAAAATAAAGATTTTTCTCTCCATTCTTTATCACATCAGAGAAAATGGGAGTTCTCCACTGCAAAAAGATCAAATACAAGCAGATTTTGCAGCAATGTTATTACAGGTCAGAGCAGGTCAACCAAAAAACAAAGCTAAGTTGTTGGGTTTTTTTCTCTGAGCTATGATGCTGACATCTTGTCTGAAAATACCCGCACAGGTCTGAGGGAAGAAGCACTACTTAAATTAAGTTTCTCTGGAGACCTTTGTATTGCCTGGGTGAGAGGCACAGGGCTTTAAGAGAAACTGCTCATTTTAATGATCTACCTCAGCATCTGCAAATTGTTCACCAATCATGAGCAAGTATTTTACAGCTTTAAGAATTTAAAAATAAATACAGGTGATATATAGGATGTTCCTAACTATACACTTCCCAGTTGTTTCCTATTTCTTCTTAAACTCTGGCAATATGATTTACACAATTTGATAAGATTGCACTCCATTCTCTCTACAGATAATTAAAATACGATCATTCACCTTCTGTGATTATGGAGTTCCCAACAACAGTACAACAGTTACACCATTAGTACTGTTTCTAACATAGATCTGTGCTTCCCATTCCTTAGGTGCAGTGACATTGAGAAGATAAAACAAACTTCATTAATGCTGGTAATTCCATATGCTTCCTCACTTCCAGCCAAGAACAGATTAATAACTGGTTTCAAAATAACCAATACCATTTGTCCCACAGCCACACTCAGACTGTATTTTTAAATTTTTATGAAGTTATGAAGGAAAAAAACTCAACCCAAATAACGTTTGTCAGCGAGGACAGTGTAGGACACTGCTGAACAAATCAGTTGAACCAAACTGAAACCTTCACCCTGCATAACAAAGTTGCCATAATTACTTAGAAAATTTTAGTATGAAGTTTAGAATAGACAAAAGAAATCCTTATTATACGTAGACTATTGAGACTACTGCAGTAACCCATAAAATGGAATTTGATGTAAGCTCATGAAGTATTACAGTAGAATTTATGGTTCTTACCATCAGGATTCAAACACCAGGTTATGAAGTGCTTCTTATTTGTTTGATATTGAACAACAGATGATATTTCATAGCTACTTTCTTCAAACTGAAATGAGTAGTTCTTCAGGTTGTTATGTGGCAAGCCTTCTACGAAATGTAGCATTAATACAGAGGGTAGTCTAATAAACAACAATAAAAAACCAGTTTATTACAACAAAATAGAGGCAAAAGTTACTAATAAATAAGTAAAGCATTTCAAAGAGTATGTAGTTCAGCCCTTACTATTCTACTTCCACACAGGACTTCATATTGCACAATAGTCAAGGGATAAGAATAAGTCAACTGGATATTCCATTTTGTCATATATCAGGCGAAAAAAATAAAGCACCTGGGGAGTGGGGAAAAGGTGAAAAAAACAGGAGACAATTGTGCCATTACCACAGTAGGAAAGGACATTGTTCCCAAGTCAGACTAGTGAACAGATAATCAAGCAACATGGCAGGCATTGAGAAAAGGCTGACATTGGAGATCGGTTGTCCATATTGACTACTTGGTAGCAAGTATTTATGATCTGACTCAAGCATGTGTGCTGGTCAGCATGTTAAATAGCACTTTGTGTTTCACTTTGATTATAGATAAATTGTTATTTCAGCATTTAAGAATGAACTGAAGTATTGAGTATTTATCAGAGTTAAAAGTTTAGATTCTCTCTAAACCCAAGATAATAGTTTGGTTTGGAAAGTGATACATTCAGTAAATGAAGTCTCAGTATTTTATGTATTTTATTTTCAAGTTCACATATGCAAACTTACTTTTCCAAAATCATCTGTCTTCTTTGAGCTCTATCACTACAGTTATTACATGGTCCAATATGAACAGCATTAAGTGGATGCCAATCAGGGACTATATTTGTGAACGTTGTTAGTGTTTTCCTAAATCTGGACACAGACATACACACACAAAAAAAAAAAGACTACATTTAGTTACTAATCAGAAAGCAATAAATATGCACACTTTACCAGGAGGAGAAGAGGTATAAATAATGTTATAACAAAGCCAAATTCTATCCTTATTCATTCCATTTGTGTGAATTCCACTGTGCCTGCATCACATCCAAGTCCTACCAAACCGTATCAGTCACCATTTGTTTTCAGCAGCTCTGTGGCCTTCAGTTTCACATTATTTGCTCTCTCTCCCTTCGTGTGTTATCTCTGTTTCTTTTCCAACATAAAACAGAGTTTGTACCAGGATTTGCATAATTTACTACTTAATACAGAATCTCAAAGAGAGAAGGAAGTGGTAACAAATTACCTCAGAATCCACGTTACACAAGGTCTAGTTTTCAAAAGCCAGTACATTCAGAGCAGAGATTACACAGAGGTTATATTGTATGAAAATACAATGTACGGGATATTAAAGTGAAATAATGTAGTTTATGCTTTTATTAGCCACAGAAAGGATTTCCTTTATATTAAACCTAACCTAGATTTTTTACAGCATTTTTAAAAAACACAGTATGTAACAAAGGCTTTCAAACATATCCTGTCAGCCAGGACCACACATTAGCTGGCAGTGTAATAGATAGCATTAATCTCCTCTCTCTTGGGGATCTAGAAATTTATTGTATAAATCTAAGATAGTGAAGAGAAACAGGTATTTTTCAAGTAAAGTGAGCTGTCTTCTGAAGGAGTTTCTCTTTTTCTGCCAACTCTAAAAAGGAGCCTAAACTACTAGCCTGTACCTGCAGCTACACAGAACTAAATAAATTCTCAAGAAATTATTTCCCTGCAACACGATTTTAAAATAGATAAGTTATGTGAGAGAGTCTCTGATTCTTTGTAATCAAAATGAATATTAGAGATATTCTTCAATAGCAACAGTGGACTAAGTGTATATTCTTTAGGACCATAACAACTTGTATACTGTCAGCAAAATATCAGTGAGCATAACCACAGACTCACACAGTTGCCTATTATTTCTTAATTAAGTGGTAACGTGGTTTCCTAAGACATGACATAGCAGTAAACTACTTGGAGATGCTAGTCTAAAAAAGTGGATCACGCAAAACTTCACCAACCTTAAGCTGTACAAAACCTGGAGAACTGAAGAAAATCTACCATTATACGCAGTTTTAAAAAGGTAAAACAGTTATATAGAAGCTACTTCTCACCGGTCCTGGTATCTGTAGCCACAACACATACATTCAAACTTCCATAAAAATGAATGCAAGAATAGCTTCTCAGCTTGTTGATCCAGTTTTAAGAGTAGAGGGAGTGCAAACACTGGACTCTCCTTCTCACCTTCAAAGATGAGGCAGAAAAAAAGCCGCTGAATATTTGAAATCAGATGTCAGTACTTTAAAAAAAATAAGAGAATAAGTTTACGGCTATGATTTTAATTCCAGTTATCCCTTCAAGGCTGTCTTTCTAATCCTCACAACAAAGGGATTGGTCCATGTTATTAGGTTATCATAAATGACAATTTCCTGACTCCAGCATAGTTTATAAAAGACAAGAAAACACTCTAAAATGTCAAAAACAACTGAAGGACAAAACAGCTGATCACACAGTAAAGTATGTTTATGTCACTGATAAAAACAAATGCATTTGCAAACTGCCTTGTATGCATATGTACAGATATATTTTTATGTAAAGGCATGAGGTGTTTCCTGGAAGTAAATACTGAGATGCTCCACTAATTACTCACCTAGTTCACACTTAAGCTGAGGCTGAAGCTGTGTAAACATACTATTTCTGATTTCATTGAGAGAAGACTCTGCTCTTGGAAGAACATCTAAAGAAAAAAAACCCACATAAGTCTTCATGTATTCATGTGTAACACCCACAATCTTTCACACACATGTGCTCCTAACATGCGCTCCTTCTCGGCGAATGGATGCCTTTCATACCAAGCCATAGTTGCCTAAAACCGCTGGCAGAATAGCCAATGCATCACATTAGCTGATTCAAAAATTAGAGAAGAATTTACACAAGTTATACACATTTTACTGCTATCTGTTAACCAGAAATTACTTGACCTGACTTAAATTACGGCTAAGAGTCTGTACCAACAGCTAAATAGTAACGTTTCAAGGATAGTGTAACCAGACATTACAAACCCTGGAGACCCAGATTAAGAACAGATTTTAAAACTTAAACATTAAGATCAGAAGCACAAAAACTTGCTCACATGCTTTCTAATGGCGTTACACAATTCATAATAAAACATGTAAAGGTGTTGCTCCAGATTAAATACTAATTTCCTAAATCAGCCTTTAAAAAGTGAAAAAAAAAAAAAAAAGTATACTTCACATATCTTAGTATTTTAAATTTGCAACTTATGTTGTTTCCACACCACCACGTTCTTTAAGCACAACCAAGAACGTAACTTCTACTACACAATCATGCTTGTAACCTGCACAAAATAAAGGATTTAGAATAGCTGTTGAAACTATTTTTTATATACATAGATTTTATAAGTAATAAAGGTAAAAAGAAGGTTCTCGCAGCTCTATTGCTTTTGACTGTTTTTAAAAACACCCATATATAAAAGATGCCGCAAAATTGCACAGAAGGGCAGAATAAATACTACATCTATTCTCCAAAACAATACTCTTCATCCAATGCCCTCTACAGTGTTGCCTAAATAAACTATAATTTTGCAGCAATTTCTGGAAATAAAAAGATTTACACCATCTCAAACAACACTATATTCCAACACTCAACATCCCCATTTAAGGGTTCTTGCACACCAGAGCTCCTTTACAAACACAGCATAATAAAGGGGAGAGAAAAACATCCCAGATGAGTTCTGTGGTGGTAGAGAGCTTCCAGGTAACAGCCGAAAACCTAAAATCAAGCAGACTGACTTTCTGACAAGAGTACAGGAACTACTTCAGAACATCGTTGCATTTTCCCCTCCTCCTCTGTAAAATGGTATGTTTTCTCTGCCACAAAATGAATAAAACCATTTTTGATAGATCTACTATTTTTCCCTGGAAAGATCTGACATTCATGAAGCTATCTAATGCTGTTCTGGGACTACAGTCTGTATATTCAAACACACACTTTTCTTGGAACGTCTACTGAACAAAAAATCATAAAGGTACTGGCTAACTGAATTCTCTAACAAAATTCAAACATATGACACAGATGAGTCAGTTCAAGAGGACTAAGAACAGATCTTCATTTAAGAGTCTTGAACTGAATCCACAGTACAGAAAAAGATCAAAGGCTGTACGAGCAGATTACAGTGACACATCCTCCCCTGACTCCAGCTGTGCTGCCTGGAAGGATGCCCATAGCTGCCCATCACCGCCCCGGTGCTCTGCAGTTACAGTCCTCTAACCCGTTAAGCTGCATGTGTGAGTACTCACTAACCCTTTCCACACAGTATGAACCAGGTTAACGTGTTTTACTAATTTTGATGGAAACAGGTTAGGAAGCACTACTATCCACAGTGCAGCTTGCAGACCTCAGGGGAAGCATTTTTTCAGGGAGCGCAGCTGGACACAGGAGAGAATGTGTGTCACCAGCTTTACTTTTCTTGGTGCGATGAGACAACTGCCCATTTATACAATGATACAGACCGCAAAAGAAATTTTTTTGAAGATTAAGGTCGGGACAGTATCCCAAATGGCAATCAACAGAGGGGAAGGAAACAAAGTAAGACTCAACAACATAATTTACAAATTTTCTATGTGGGATATGACAAAATAATTCAAGAGATGTTTAGTGTTTAATGCTTCTAAAATGTGCAGGTTTGCCCCAAGAAAACAATTTCAGAGGCTACTATGATTCTGCTAGATAAATTACACTACTTTGCAAATTCTCAGTAATGAGTTATAACTCATTCTTTTGTGATCTTGAAATAGAATGGAGGCACATTTAAGTGCACTGAATCAAATTCTACGTATCCTTAGGAAAGCAGAGCCACCTGAATATTAAAAAAAGCAGATAAATTTACTCACCTTTTACTTCACTCCTTTTACAGGTATTCAAAAGCGCATTTGCTCGATTATATTTTGTTAAGAGGTTTTGGAGTAAACATTTTCCATCATTATATTCTTCTGCTAGGGCAACTTTTAATGTTTCTAAGTGTACCAGTGCTGACAAAATACAATCTAACCAACAAAGATTATGCACATTTCTCCACTGGAGACATAAATCTGTGTTATTAGTAGAACCTTTATCATCTTTGATCAAAATTTCAGATGTCGAGCAGAATTCAGAATTTGGCAATAACTGTGTGCTAGGACCAGAAGTCTTAGGAGGACTTTTTTGATAGTTCTTGGTGTTGGTGGTTGTTTCACAATCCACCTTCTGCATGCAGGATTCCATGTTGTTAGAAGGTTTTTGCTCGTCATTTTGTAACACGTCAGGCAGGCTTGACTTGGGAAGAGATAAGCCATTCTGATAGCATTTGACAACAGGGTCTGTCTTAATAGTGTGCTCAACATTTACCACATTATTAATTCTTGCTTTTTTCGTATGTGATTCAACTGGAGAACAGTCACTGATGTCACAAAATTTCCTTTTCTGATGAGTAGATGGAACTTGATGGTTTTCTGAACCAGTAGAAGTAATTATACTGTTTATTGGTTTAAAACCAAGTGGGTATATACACTAAAGGAAATAAAGAAAGTAACAGTGAAATATACAAAGCAATATCAGGTGAACAAGAGCTGAAAAGGGGTACAAATCATACATCATATTTTAATGAAACTGATACATAAATTAAATGCATGTATGATTGGAAGGGTGTTTTATCCAACCACTGTGTTATAAGGAATTGTGAAGTTAATGTATCAACAGTGGTAACAAACACTACTCTTTCAGTAAATGCTTCCAACCCCTGAAAGCAATCCAGTTTTGCCAAGGAGAGTCCTTGTCTCTTATTCTGCTAAATTTGTTCCTTTAGGGTATAGATCTGGCACTATCGTCTCATGCCTGAGACACCACTGGTGCCAAAACTGGCAGGCCATCTTTCAGGTGAGCCTGCTGCATTACATCATCTGTTGGTAGGGTCTGACATACACAGCTACTCTGCAACCAGAGTATAGCCAAATCCACTATTACTGATTTCCAGAACAATACTATGGTTTTCTAAAAGCAGGGAGGGATGGGAAAAACAGATCACAGACCCATATCTACTTTAAGGTCACCAGTCCACGTGGGATTGCTACACCCCTTCCACACAGACGAGCGGTGGAGAAGGGAGAGTCAGTAAAATCACAACTCAGAGTGGTGCAGAAATCTAGCTAAAGTTCAGCTTAAGGGGTGGGGGGAACAAAAACATTGTAATTATAATTACAAACCTATTTGCATTACCCCTACTTAAAGAAGGGAAAATGGGAGACTCACACCTGCAAGAGTTGTGGATTATACGGATCATCAAATTTTCATCTTGTATGCTGTTTCATACAAAGATTTATTCAATACTGGTTCTGTTTCCTTATTATATAAACCACACCCTCCTTAATTCATTTTAATCTGTTCTTTCTAATCCTTTAGGGTAGCTAGCTGTGCCCGAATACTGCATGGGAGAGTTATTCTTTTGTCTATAAACAGGCAAGCATCATTCAGCATATGGACTCAAAGGAGTCCTATTTCAGAAGTCCACTACCAAAATTCTGAACTTAAAGAGGTATCCCTGCCGAAGGTAACGGCTTCTACACAACCAAAGAAAACTGTTATTTAGTGTAATACCTGAGGATTTTCACAAAGAAAAATGGACTCTTGAAAATTAATGCGGTAAGTCCGTAAAACCTGGATCTGGCCCTTCTCTTTGCAGACTGGACAATACTCATGTGCAGTTGTCTCCACAGGATTACAGTTCTTACAAGAAAAAAAAAGAAAGAAAGAGAGAAAAAGCAGCATAAACGTGTGTTTCATATGTTATCTACACCAAAACAGAAAACCAACGTGCAACTTCTAAAAGTAATACCTAATACAAGGTAAAACAATGAACTAGATGTAAGGAAAATATTTATAAGATATATTTTCATAGGGTAGAGTTCTAGATAAATTTATCTCTTGATTTAAATATTCAAAGATTTAATGAGGTTATCTTTAACACCAAAATTATGCAACATTTCATCGTGCTTGAACTAAACCACAGGGCACTTGTTGCCCAAGCAATACAAGCTCCACTCTTTGAAAGACAAATCAATTTTCATAGGAATGCAAACAGCTGTAAAAATAGTGCCAGTAAAAAATTATAGGCACAGATTTGCTTAGAATAATCTTTCGCCATTATTATAGATTTCCGTGGAAAATAATTTTGAGATTTTATTTTTGTCAAATTAAGACCAATTAAAAATCTCTTAAAACAGAGAAAAATATGAACTTTGCACACATGTAAAACAAGTTTCAACTGACTTTTCCCAAATACCCCACCATGTGGAGTGTCGATTTCCCTACACCAGTCCCTTCTCCAATCACTTGCAAACCATTTGTAGTCTTCCGGGTATCCACCATTCTGAGCCACTGGCTAATTTATGTCACTTGTAACAATGTCATGACCACTAAGGATTTTTCAAAGACTCCTGAAAAATAAGAAGTGAATAGAACAATTAAAGAAATATTGATTCAATTTGGGATTAAAAAAAAAAAAACAAACCAACAACAATGAAGCCTGTATCTTCTGTGAGAAGGAATTTAGAAGACTATTTTCTTAACTGAAAATACTTATCGGCTAGTACAGACCATGAACCCAAAAATTTAATTCACTTAATAGATTTAACAGCTTTAGGCACTACATTTGCACATTCATCTATTCTTTGCACTCTACAAGGTCTCGCATATTTTCCAAGTGCACTGTACTTTGCAGAAATGTACATGTCTTGCTTGAGCATTTCAGCTAACTACATTTAATCCTCAGAAAAAACAAAGGTTCTTTAAAAACAGCTACAATAAGATGCCATATTTATAGATGGCTGCTAAAGAATGTTAAAAAAACAACCAACCAAAAAAAGCCTCCACTCTTGCATGTTTCAAAACAGTGAATTTAGTGCATAATAAACTACTAACATTTTATCCTGCAAAGATAACATTTTTTAGCTACAGAAGGGCATACAGAAGGGCATCCTGCTCTTAGTGCCACTTTTTGGAAACTTCTCTTAATGTCATTTTAACCATGTTACAGATAACCTAGCAAAGTAAAACTCTTCCACAGTATCATTGCTATACAGTTCTATTATACATTTCACATTAGATAGTCTATTTTGAATGATTTCTCAGATTCGGGGCCAAATTTTGCCTTTCTCATGTATCACACATACACACACACTCATTTGCAGAGGACAACTTCAGGGTGAACCAGGTACACGCCTGAAGGCAGATTCTTGAGGCCATTCCCTCACTGGCACTGAGGGTAACCATACTTTGAATCAGCCAGAAAAGCACAAGAGGTTTAGAACCACACGGACCTGATTCTGGTCCTACTGACTTCAAATGGAACTAACTAGAATAAATAAGTATCTCTAAGACTAAGCTGCAAAGTCATCAATCTAATATCTTTCCTTCAGCCACAACTGTTCCCTTTCCATTACTTCCACTGTAAACATCTTCTCCCACATCATGATGTCCTTTCATCCTTTTCTTGCACTGCAGCACAAGCTCAGATCACAGTTTCTTTTGGAAAAAAAAAAAAAAAAACCACCCACAAGGCATTTTTGTGGATCTGTGTAAATACTGGTTCAAACCAAAACCATTTATAATACTGGGCAAGGAGAGACCCTTCAGAACTTGACAGAATGCTAAAAAGCAACAGAGCATGAATTAAAAAAGCACAGCAGGAAAATGTAACAACTCATTTCAAATCAATTCCCAAAAGGCAACTCAAGTGAGGCTCAAAATGAGAAGATGCTGTGTCCTATAGACACTTTCGCTGTGTTCAGCAGCACTTCTCAGTATTACTGGGCTGCAGCAAATAAGCTCAGTACAGCCTGACTTCTAAAACTAATAGTTGTAATGTAAGGTAAGAACAAAAAAATGAACTCACATGCCTTGATGCTTGTATTTAGTTTTCGAAGCAGAGTTGAAAGGTATAAAAGAAACAGTGTGGTCCTAGGTTCATTCAAGGTAAAAATTAATGAACTAGCTCAAAGTAGACAAGCTTGCTGACTACAAAGGAAAGTCAAGCTCTCAAATTTTTCACACAAAGGCAATAGCACTATCACACTGTGACTCAACCCTATTATCACTTATTTAGTCTAGCCAGGAACTTGACATTTTTTATACAATTACAAGTTGTGCAGATACCAACCACACTAAAATACATAACAACTTTGCTCTCCATGCTACAGCTAGTCAGAAAATCTCTCTAACTTGTTTGGGAGACTTTTAGTAAATTACTTGGCCTGAAGCATTCTCAGCTTCCCAGAGTAGCTAAAATACGTGGATCACAAGATTGGAACTCTAGGCATTTTCTCACCAGATAAATACAACACACACTCAAAAAGACTACTAACACTAACACCACACAGGTTACTCCTTTTTAAGCATGCCTTGATTTTACAAAACATATTGATATTTTTACAAGTCCCTGTTTTCTCTGTCACCCCTTCCAAAAGGAAAGCAATTAGGTTCTGCAGTTATGTTCTCTGTTACTTCTGTTCTTTTTAAAGCTTAAATGCTGTTCTGAGATGTACAATGCCTCCCTGAACTATAATCATCCAGCAACAGCATTATAGTATTGGAGTCCAAGACTTTTATTGCACTTATGAATATATTAAACATTAAAAAAAATTAATTGCCCTTTTATTTCAAACACATAAGCACAAGAAGCAAATAAAACAGGCCTGCCAGTACTAGATGCACAGAGTGGTATGTAGTGGCCTGCCTGTACATTCAAGTATTTGTAGCATTACAGGGGGTTATTAGTGACTTTTGTACAATGTTCAAAAATCAGGCATCAGATCAACATTTGACAAGAAAACCAGACAATTAAGAGACTGCTCTATCAAGCACTGAAACAGTTTGTTGCAGCAATGAGCAACATCCACATTAGATGGGAATGTACTTTCAAGATTATTGAGTTATGTTTTAGCCTTTTATGCTACTTCTTTCATCCAGGATACTTGAAAAATGTAATGCAAAATCTGCTACAGACCTGGTATCATTATTAATGCTATGATTATGCTTTCTTGAGTAGGGGAGTTGATCTAGTGGCTGGCTGCTGCAGAAAAGATAGATCTCTTTCTCCCCTCACCTTCCCTGACAGCTCATGAGACTTTCCACAAGCTAACAGCACTCACAAAACAGCAGGAAACTCAGTGAAGCACAAGTTCTCCTATTTTCTGAGTTAAACTGGCCTAAAAAGGTTCCAGTGAGCTACAGAGCTGACAGGGCAGAAGACAGAAAACAAGACACAGGTGAAAGATCAGAGAGATACAAGTTTAAAGGATGGACCAAAGAGTTGCAGTCAAAACCTCAATGTCCCAGGTAGACACTAGCAAGTGGTGTCCCTCAGGGGTCCGTACTGGAACTAGTACCATTTAATATCTTCATTGATGACACAGACAGTGAAATCAAGTGCATCCTCAGCAAGTCTGCCAACAACATCAAGCTGAACTACATGGCTGACATGCCTGAGAGAAGGAATGCTATCCAGAGACGCTTGGACAGGCCAGAGAGGTGGGTCTGTGCAAACCTCATGAGGTTCCACAAGGCTCAGGGATGAAGGAGTTGAGAGCAGCCCGGCTGAGGACTTGGGGAATGAAAGCTGGACAAGCTTGCAATGTGCACTCACAGCCCAGATGACCAACCACATCCTGGGCTGCACAAGAAGTGTGTCCATGAGGCAGAGAGAGATGGTTCTACCCCTCCACCCCTCTCTGGTGAGGCCTCACTTGGACTACTGCATCCAGTTCTGTAGCCCTCAGCACAGGAAAAACATGGACCTGTTGGAGCAGCTCCTGAGGAAGGCCACAAAAATCATTGGAGTGATGGAACACCTCTCCTGTGAAGAAAGGCTGAGAAAGTTGAGGTTGTTCAGCCTGGACAAGAGGCTTCAGGGAGACCTTATGTTGGTCTTTCAGCACTTAAAGGGGCTTTTAAGAAAGATCAGGACAAATGTTCTAGTAGGGCCTGTTCTGATAGGACAAGGAGTAATGGTTTTAAACTAAAAGAGGAGAGATGTAGAATCAATACAAGGAAGAAATTTTTTTTCTACTATGAGGGCAGAGAAACATTGGAACAGATTGCCCAGAGAAGCTGTGGATGCATTTAATTGGAAGTGTTCAAGGTCAAGTTGGAAAGGGCTTTGAGCAACCTGGCCTAGTGGAAGATGCCCCTGCCTACCACAGGGAGATTGGATTAGATGAACTTAAAAGGTCCCTTCCAACCCAAATCATAATATGATTCTATAGTAAAAGGGACCTGGACCTTTTGATAAGAGTGGTAAGTATCTCGTGAAACAGTACCTTGTAAATAAAAATATGTTACAAACTGCCATAAGCAGGTAACAGAACATTCATTACATTACAGTGAAGAGAAAAATCTCCTTTTTGCTTAAAGGCTAAAGTGACACTTAAAAATGACCTTCTTGTAAATCACCTTAGNGAGCAACATCCACATTAGATGGGAATGTACTTTCAAGATTATTGAGTTATGTTTTAGCCTTTTATGCTACTTCTTTCATCCAGGATACTTGAAAAATGTAATGCAAAATCTGCTACAGACCTGGTATCATTATTAATGCTATGATTATGCTTTCTTGAGTAGGGGAGTTGATCTAGTGGCTGGCTGCTGCAGAAAAGATAGATCTCTTTCTCCCCTCACCTTCCCTGACAGCTCATGAGACTTTCCACAAGCTAACAGCACTCACAAAACAGCAGGAAACTCAGTGAAGCACAAGTTCTCCTATTTTCTGAGTTAAACTGGCCTAAAAAGGTTCCAGTGAGCTACAGAGCTGACAGGGCAGAAGACAGAAAACAAGACACAGGTGAAAGATCAGAGAGATACAAGTTTAAAGGATGGACCAAAGAGTTGCAGTCAAAACCTCAATGTCCCAGGTAGACACTAGCAAGTGGTGTCCCTCAGGGGTCCGTACTGGAACTAGTACCATTTAATATCTTCATTGATGACACAGACAGTGAAATCAAGTGCATCCTCAGCAAGTCTGCCAACAACATCAAGCTGAACTACATGGCTGACATGCCTGAGAGAAGGAATGCTATCCAGAGACGCTTGGACAGGCCAGAGAGGTGGGTCTGTGCAAACCTCATGAGGTTCCACAAGGCTCAGGGATGAAGGAGTTGAGAGCAGCCCGGCTGAGGACTTGGGGAATGAAAGCTGGACAAGCTTGCAATGTGCACTCACAGCCCAGATGACCAACCACATCCTGGGCTGCACAAGAAGTGTGTCCATGAGGCAGAGAGAGATGGTTCTACCCCTCCACCCCTCTCTGGTGAGGCCTCACTTGGACTACTGCATCCAGTTCTGTAGCCCTCAGCACAGGAAAAACATGGACCTGTTGGAGCAGCTCCTGAGGAAGGCCACAAAAATCATTGGAGTGATGGAACACCTCTCCTGTGAAGAAAGGCTGAGAAAGTTGAGGTTGTTCAGCCTGGACAAGAGGCTTCAGGGAGACCTTATGTTGGTCTTTCAGCACTTAAAGGGGCTTTTAAGAAAGATCAGGACAAATGTTCTAGTAGGGCCTGTTCTGATAGGACAAGGAGTAATGGTTTTAAACTAAAAGAGGAGAGATGTAGAATCAATACAAGGAAGAAATTTTTTTTCTACTATGAGGGCAGAGAAACATTGGAACAGATTGCCCAGAGAAGCTGTGGATGCATTTAATTGGAAGTGTTCAAGGTCAAGTTGGAAAGGGCTTTGAGCAACCTGGCCTAGTGGAAGATGCCCCTGCCTACCACAGGGAGATTGGATTAGATGAACTTAAAAGGTCCCTTCCAACCCAAATCATAATATGATTCTATAGTAAAAGGGACCTGGACCTTTTGATAAGAGTGGTAAGTATCTCGTGAAACAGTACCTTGTAAATAAAAATATGTTACAAACTGCCATAAGCAGGTAACAGAACATTCATTACATTACAGTGAAGAGAAAAATCTCCTTTTTGCTTAAAGGCTAAAGTGACACTTAAAAATGACCTTCTTGTAAATCACCTTAGAACTCTTCTTTCCTTCACCAAAGTGATAATGAAAAGATGAAAAGAACTAAACAAAACTCTGAGAAAAAAAACCACACCAGAAGGACAGGATGCCATCCAGAGGGACCTGGACAGGCTGGAGAAGTGGGTCTTTGTGAACCTCATGAGGTTCAACAAGGCCAAGTGCAAGGTCCTACACCTGGGTTGGGGCAATACCTGTTTTCAATACACGATGTTGGATGCTGTGATTGAGAGCTGCTCTGCAGAGAAAGACTTGGGGGTGCTAACTGATGAGAAGCTCAACATGAGCCAGTAATGTGTGCCTGCAGCCCAGAAGGCCAAACCATATGCTGGGCTGCATCGAAAGAAGAGTGGCCAGCAGGTCAAGGGAAGTGATTCTGCCCCTCTATTCCTCTCTTCTGAGACCTCACCTGGAGTTTCGTATTCAGTTCTGGAATCTCAACATAAGGATACAGAACCATTGGAACGGGTCCAGAGGACAGCTACAAGCATGATCAAAGGGCTGGAGCACCTCCCATTCAAGGACAGGCTGAGAGTTGAGGTTGTTCAGCCTTTCACATACCAGTACCTTCCAGTACCTGAAGGGGGCTACAAGAAGCAGTGTTCATAAAGGTGATAGGACAAGGGCCAATGGGTATAAACTGGAGAGGGGCCAAGTTAGACTAGACATAAGGAGGAGTTTCTTCACGATGAGGGCGGTGAGGCACTAGCACAGGTTGCCCAGGGAAGTTGTGGCTGCCCCATCCCTGGAGGTGTTCAAGGACAGGCTGGATGGGGGCTTGGGCAGCCTGATCCACTGGGAGGTGTCCCTGCCCATGGCAGGGTGGTTGGAACTGGGTGATCTTTAAGATCCTTTGCAAACTATTCTATGATTCTATGAAAGAAAAATAGGAAAAATTCCCATTGCTTTATTTGTTGCCTATCCATTCTTTATAAAAATCAGAGTATTAAGTTCTTTATCTGAGATCATAACTATAAATATTCAAAATACAGTCCACCAGAACAAAATCACTATTTTTTCCACAAAATGTATTCCAGCAAGTGCCACACTTAACACCACATGGTTGCTGTCACAGAGTAACTCTCTCATCAGGGCAACCCATACCTGCTGGGCAGAATTGCAAATCTTCCCTGTGTGGAACCAAACACAAATTTCTTTTCTGGAAGAAGCCTAACACAGACTGAGGCAAATAAAGATAAACCCGATACAGTTGCAAAATAAACCAGCATGTAATGTTACCACTCCACTGTCCGAGAAGTCTCTTTTACAGATTTCTCTTTAACCTTTGATGGGTGTATGACAGCGGGATGTGGACTATGTGCTTTGCTTTGCTGACAAATTCAGTCCTTCTGAAAACAAACATTAGCGTGGGAAAATCACAGAATTAGAGAATCACCAGGTTGGAAAAGACCCACCAGATCATCAAGTCCAACCATTCCTATCAAACACTAAACCATGTCCCTCAGCACCTCGTCCACTCGTCCCCTAAACCTCTCCAGGGAAGGTGACTCAACCCCCTCCCTGGGCAGCCTGTTCCAGTGCACAATGACCCTTTCCATGAAAATTTTTTTCCTAATGTCCAGCCTAAACCTCACCTGGTGGAGCTTGAGGCCATTCCTTCTTGTCCTGTCCCCTGACACCTGGGAGGCCAGCTCCCTCCTCTCTACAACCTCCCCTCAGGTAGTTGTAGAGAGCAATGAGGTCTCCCCTCAGCCTCCTGTTCTCCAGGCTAAACAACCCCAGCTCTCTCAGCCGCTCCTCATAAGGCCTGTTCTCCAGCCCTTTCACCACATTCATTGCTCTTCTCTGGACTCGCTCCAGAGCCTCAACATCCTTCTTGTGGTGAGGGGCCCAGAACTGAACACAAGATTCAAGGAGCAGTCTCACCAGTGCTGAGTACAGAGGGAGAATAACCTTCCTGGACCTGCTGGTCACACCCTTTCTGATACAAGCCAGGATGGCATTGGCCTTCTTGGCCACCTGGGCACACTGCTGGCTCATGTTCAATCGGCTGTCAACCAGCACCCCCAGGTCCTTCTCCTCCAGGTAGCTTTTGAGTAAGAAATAATATAGACTAAACTATTGCAGTTTATTACAACTGCAGTTCAGAGATGAAGATTTCAGGAAGGGCCCTGACGTGGGCAGACCCTCGGTCTCTGCACCCAGACAGCAGAAGTGAGGGGCACAGGGTGGGTGCTGCCCCACCTCCAGCACCCAAAGGTGGCCAACTCTTTCAGATAATACTATGATCAGACAGCCTCCTTGATTTTTAATCCACATCCAGAGCAATCCATGCACTACAGAAAGACTGCATAACAAAAAAAAAAAAAAAAGAGTGCTCATGGAGTTAATGATTAGAATATAAGAAAACATAAGGAACTTCTTCGCAATGAGAGTGGTGAGGCACTGGCACAGGTTGCCCAGTGAAGCTGTGGCTGCCGCATCCCTGGAGGTGTTCAAGGCCAGGTTGGATGGGGCCTTGGGCAGCCTGATCCTGTAGGAGTTGGAGATGGATAACCCCTAAGGTCCCTTCCGACCCAAACCATCCCACGACTCTGGGAAGCTGCCCGGAGGATGCAGGTACGCAGCCCCGAGCGCCTCTCCCTCGAGCGATTCCCAGAACCCTGCACCCGCCGCTACGGACATGAAATACTCAGTCGGCATTTGGGATACCCCGCACCCCGCCCGGGCCCCGCCGCACCGCCCCCGCCGGGCCGGGCCCCGCTCTCACCCGCGGCCGCCGCCTCTCCCGCCGCCCGCGGCCCCCACGTGCACGGTCCAACCCCCCCCCGCTTCCCTTCCCTTTCCCTCCCCTCCCCAGCCACGTGCCGCGCGCGGCCCCGCCGTTACCTGGTAGCGGCGTCAGATGCGGCGCCCGCCGCTCTGCAGCGGCTGCTACGCAGTTTCCGTAGCGGCCCCGCCGCCATGACAGCCCCGCCCCGCCTCCCGCCTCCCCGTGCGCTTCCGCCTCGCGGCCTCGCGCGGGAAAGGGCGGGTCCAAGCGCCTGAGGGAGGAGGGCGGGAAACCCGGGAGTCATTGAACTCCAGCGGGGCGAAGGAGGGGTTACTGCCCCTCTCTGCCTCTCCTGTGAGACTGCACCTGGAGTATGTGTCCGGGTCTGGAATGCTCAGCGTAAGAAGGATGTGGAGCTGTTGGAGCGGGTCCGGAGGAGACGACAAGGATGATCCTAGGGCTGGAGCATCTTCAATATGAGGACAAGCTGAGAGAGTTGAGGCTGTTCAGCCTGTAGAAGAGAAGGCTCCGAGGAGACCTTATAGTGACCTACTACCTGAAGGGGCTACAAGAAAGCTGGGGAGCGACTGTTCACAAAGACTTGTAGTGATAGGACATGGGCCAATGGGTATAAACTGGAGGGGGCAGATTTAGACTAGACATAGGGAAGAATTTCTTCACTATGTGAGTGGTGAGGCACGGGCACAGGTTGCCCAGGGAAGCTGTGGCTGTCCCATTCCTGGAGGTGTTCGAGGCCAGAATGGATGGGGTCTTGGGCAGCCTGATCCAGTGGGAGGTGTTCCTGCCCATGGTGGGGGGGTTGGAACTGGGTAATCTTTATGGTTCCTTCCAACCCAAACTATTCTATGAGCCTATAAGTCTATGATTCTATGAATTTTAATTCTTAAAACCACACCTGAGGTGCAGTTTAACCTTGTCCAAGGTTTGGCGCCTCAGGTCTTGTCTTTCTGAGCACCAAGGTGCCAGTTCCACCTGTTCTGCTTCTACCGAGTGGATGAATGCTGCAGCTGGTTTGTATGTTTAATTATCTTGCAATATTAATCAGTCTTGTATCAAGAGATAATATGCAGACAATCTTCAGATGTGGGTCAATAACCTGAAAGAATAAATGCTTTCTTAGAGTTGCAAGAATTTATTGATATGCTTAATTGTCTTGTAAGATGCAGCTGGTTTAGGTCAAGAGAGAACCTGTCTTAGGGCTGCAAGAATTTATTGGTGTGCCTGACTGACTTGTGAGATGTATTTGTCTTGGGTCAGGAGAAAATCTGAAGGATGCCTTCAGATGTGGTTGGATAACCTAAAAAAATAAACATTCTTTAAGGACTTTAATGGTTCTTTGTCTAAAACTAGTCTGTATAGCCACTGCTTTTTTAAGATGGTGTGCTTTTTTTATGAGAAGGGCATCCAATTTGGCACTGAATTGTAAAATAAAAATATCATTCTTTGCTTCTTAGACTTTGTCCTTTTCAATATTTTACCAGTGAATGAGTGTTTTTCACAAGAGGTTGAGGTGATGAGGGGCTCTCGGTCTCAACAAGCGTTTCTGCACCAGCAGAAATAGCTCAAGTGTTTGGAACTGACTTTTAAATCCACTTTGGCTCCATTTCCTTGAGCGTGGGCTGCAAGCTCAACAGCAGCAGCATTTAGGTCAATGTTCTGCTTCAGTTGCGTCAAGGAGGCTGTCAGCATGGACCCAGCCTGCAGGGCCCTGGGGCTGGAGGATGGCACGAGCCAGGAAATTTTTCTAGTGATAGCATGAAAAATGCCTTCTCACTGCCTGCCTCTGCTTTGCTGACACTGTACTCTTGCTTGCCTTTTTAAAAAGTGTTTAGTGTTGTGTGATTTACATCATGAGATCATCTTTTAGTGTGCTGGCTCCATTGTGACACCTTTACTCTGGCTTTTTGCTATAGGCATTCCTTTAATTTGTACAGCAGTGTTTTGAAGTCTGAGTTAATGTTTGAGGATACTGGAAGAAGTTGTTTGTCTGAGTGGAGAAAGATTATAGTGAAACTTGGTAACAGTTTTGAGAGTCCTTTTTTACATTAATCTCGGTGTTTGATTCATTAGTGGAAATGGTATTTTTCCTGTGTACTTTCATCAAAAGTGAAGAACTTTGGGATATGTTAAGCAGCAGAAGGAACTGGCTGGCTCTACAGCTGTTGAGAGTGGCATTTCTACATACGTATCAAATGCAAGGTGTGTATTGTATTTAATCTCCTTTTCAGTTGCTGTATTTGACTGTTAAAATTGGTCAAATAATGCAGCCAGTGAATAACGTCATTGAGTAGTTTCATTAGATAGTTCTATGTATGCAGTGATTTTTCTTGTGGCATTTTAGGACACTGAGTATTGTGGTTTTAGTCCTAGCAGCATGGTTAAAATACGGTGTGTGGAGGTATACAAATTAATAAATGATCTGTTTATTAATTTCAATATTTTTTAGCTTGTTTTCATTGTAGTTTGAATTTTTACTTTTTCCAGGGGTGACTAAGGTCCATTGTTTTCTTTTGAGGCTTCCACCAAGAATAAGTTTTTGTTTCAAGCATACGCTGCATAACAGATGATGTGGTAAAAGGTGTTTGCTTGTGTATGTGTGCGTGTCCTCTTTCAGGCATGTTAGGGTGGACTGACTTTTAAAAACTTTCCGTATGGATTCCAGTTCTCAGATCTATTAGAATTTTAAAGCTACATAATGCCTCAATTTCCTGGTTTGTCTCCCACCTCCCTCCTTCCAAGCTTTTTTTTATATGTTAACTTATATTGGCAGATGTACTTTTTAGTAGGGCTTGTGGTGATAGGACAAGGGGTGATGGTTTTAAACTAGCAGAAGGGAGATTAAGATCAGATGTAAGGAAGAAATTTTTACAAAGGGGGTGGTGAACCACTGGCACAGGTTGACCAGAGAGGTGGTAAAAGCCCCATCCCTGGAAACATTCAAGGTCAGATTGGTTTGGGCTCTGAGCAACCAGATCTGGTTGAAGATTTCCCCGCTTATTGCAGAGGGGCTGTACTGGATGACCTTTGAAGGTCCCTTCCAGCCCAAACCATACTTGATTTCAGGTATTTTCTGTATACTGTTAAGTATCACAGTGTAATTTAATGGTATTTGTCCTTTTTCCTCTCTAACATTCAAGTTGAATAAAGGAAAGCTTGGGCCAACAAGAGAATGCAGACCTGAGTTTTTCCATGTGCATGAAGAAGAGAGTTTGCATGTCAACAAAGAAAAGAAACTTTTTTTTAATCTCACAATACTTCATTTGAACTTTATTTGGCCTGAAAAAATTAGCCCTAAAGTAGTAGTTACTACATGGTGTGAACTCCAGAGTCATCAGGAATTGGTTTGGGTGTTCCAGATGTGAACTGGGATTTAATGGCTTTGGGATCTAGTTTGACTGCAATGTGCTCCAACGTTTCCTCCAGCACGTTGTGTACATTTCACTAGATTTGGTTTAGATATAACTAACAATCACATTGCTTATTTCTGGTTTTATTGACTTAGAAACATAGAATCATTAGGATGGAAAAGACCTTTGGGATCATCAACTACAACCGTACCTGTCCATTACTAAATCATAACCCTAAGCATTTTGTTTACCTGCCTTTTACCTCCAGGGATGCTGATTCAATCACCTCCCTGGGCAGCCTGGTCTAGTGCCCAGTAACTCTTTCTGTGAAGAAGTTTTTCCTGATGTCTCATCTGAACTTCCCTTGACATAGCTTGAGGCCATTCCCTTTCATCTGAACTTCCCTTGACATAGCTTGAGGCCATTCCCTTTCATCATGTCCCCTGTCACTTGGGAGAAGAGACCAACACCCACCTCTCTACAATCTCCTTTTAGGTAGTTGTAGACAGCGATAAGGTCTCCCCTCAGCCTCCTGTTCTCCAGGCTAAACAACCCCAGCTCTCTCAACTGCTTGGGGGTAAGACATGTTCTCCAGCCCCTTCACCAGTTTCGTTGCTCTTCTCTGGACTCACTCCAGAGCCTCAACATCCTTCTTGTGGTGAGGAGCCCAGAACTGAACACAGGATTCGAGGAGCAGTCTCACCAGTGCTGAGTACAGAGAGAGAATAACCTCCTTGGACCCGCTGTCTGCACCATTTCTGATACAAGCCAATATGCTCTCGGCTTTCTTGGTCACCTAGGCATACTGCTGGCTTAAAAGACTTCCATCTTCACCTTTTTAAACTATATTTTCTCAGTATAGGAACAGTATGTATCAGAGTTCTCTGATGCAGTTTTTGAAGCTGCTTTGGCTCAAGCAAGTAAACATACATATCTGATTTAACTTTCTGAATTATAGAATCATAGAATCACTAGGTTGGAAAGGACCCACTGGATCATCGAGTCCAACCTACAAGACTTTTTCCTCTCGTCTCCTTTTCCCTGGAGAAGCGAATCGGGAGCCCAACTGCTTGGTTTTAGCGGGGTGTCCTCTTGTTGCACTGTTTTCAAGAATAATTTGTCAACTTTGTGATTACATCAACAGTGAAGACTTTAAAACACTTTAAATATCAGTTCACTTAAACTTATTATAGTATTTATAAAAGGCATATCTGGAATGGGCATTTTTCTTGACCAAAGCCTTTTGGCATTTACATCAAACATGCACTGTAACAGGAAAAAAGTCCTTTTTTCATTTTCTATTAATATGTTCAGTTTTGGCAAAGAAAAATTAATCATATAAAGGCTCCTCCCAACCCCCAAGGTGAACTCTAAAATTAGTGTTGTTTGAGGCTTTATGTGTATGTTGTTTTGGGAGAGTAACATATCGGTATCAGGAATAATCATCTGCAATGTAAATATGAATGTTGGGGAAATAATATTCAGGGCATATATTTAGAAGGCTCTACTCTGGCTGAGAACATATGTTACTCATATGTGTCTTCTAAAAATATTTTCACATGCAAATTACACATCCGTTGGCTGCTTACTTCTAACCAGATTGTTGCTGCATGATGGTCCCTTGACAAACTGAATATGGAGTGGGAGGTATCAACTGAAAACTTTTTCTCTGAAGGTTTTGTATATCAGGTTTTATGGGTGCTTGGCTTTCCTTCTTTATACTTGGAAAGTGCCATTTTGAAACTGTAAGAAGAATACAGTGACTAATTATATCTATACCTCTTTTTATCTATTTAATGCTTAAATAAATTAGTGTTCTGATGTTAAATATATACCATAAGAAAGCTTAGTCATAATAATCTCAACTTGGATAATTTTTGTGTATATATATAGTAGAGGTTACTGTGATTGTAAACTTTCATGCATTTCATAACTAATTTGAAGTCCACAAACCACTAACATTACTGATTTTAATGGAGTATAGTGTAGTATCCTGCTATTGCATTGCAGTATTTTAGCCAAAGAGAGAGACACCCTTTTTTTGTGACAGGTTATAAAATCAGTAGTGAAAACATGAGGCCAGTTTTTATCAACTGCTACCTGTTTAAAACCTTCCTTCTCGAGTAAAAACCTCTTAGATATTTTTGACTTTTGTTCTTCCCCTATAGTTTTGAAAAAAAAAAAAGCCGTATTGTTTCCCTGTTATAGTGTCTGCAGCCTTGTCAGAGCAGGACAAATGTATTCACTACTCTGACATACGGGTGCATATTTATATTCTTTTTTTGTCACCTTCTTATTTTTTATTTTATTTGTCACCCTTAACAGGAACATGTTCTTTGCTCTGTAGCAAAGAGAGAAACTGAACTCTTTAGGCCTGATGCAGTGTTCTGAGAAATCATTGCAAAGATTTGCAAAGATTTCTATTTAGGAATTGCAGCTAGCCTTCAAAATACTTTTTCATAATTTTCATTCTGCTCTTTGAGTTACTTTACCTTCCTGTCCCACAACCTATAGACTTCTGAATTCATTCCAGCAGGGAACAAGAGCCAAAACAAGCAGCTTTTTAGTTTTCAGAGATTAATTATTTTCAGGAATACTTCTAGTGGGAAACTATCAGTGAAGCAGCTTCAGAAATCCATGTAAAGATGGGTGATAT
This sequence comes from Piaya cayana, assembly GCA_013389865.1. Lineage (NCBI taxonomy): Eukaryota > Metazoa > Chordata > Aves > Cuculiformes > Coccyzidae > Piaya > Piaya cayana. The sequence goes on along the minus strand of WAAB01020742.1, from coordinate 29,521 downwards.
TTGGTGTGATCATGGTTGCTGTGTTGTGCACTTGTGTCCTTAGGATCCTTCCAATAGTTTACATTCCTGTGGCATCGTGATGTTGCATTGCCACACGTCAGTGTAAATAGAAAATACTTTTAAATGGTGATGGAAGAAATTGAATTGGACCCAGAATGAGATAATGTAACAACAGTCAAGCAAATTCATGTCTCTGTAATGGCAAANGTTTATATTTGGCTTTCAATGAGACTTTCTGTTCTGTGTAGAAGTCTGAGTTTTCCAAGGAGTTCTTTTCTTTTTGCTTAGTTGTCATTAGAATTTTAAGTGATTGCCTTATGGCAGAACTCAAACACAGTTATCAGTAAGGTGATTCATTAGGTTTGATTTTCAGCAATTTTTAGTGTTTTGCAGGACTTAGGAATATTAGGAAGATGTAAAATGTGCTGTTGTGCTTTTGTGTATTTTTATAAAAAAGGGAAATCAACTCTGAATTATGTCTCTGCAAGAATACAATATTTGATGTAACATATGACTCTTTAAAAAATTATCTAATTGTTTCATTCTATGTTTTCAAAGTAACTTTGAAGGCTGGCTGTTTTGTTTTCTTGAAAATAAGCAGTAATCAAACATATTAATTAAAGTCGAACCCTTGTGACTCTTGGAAAACGTTTGTAAATCCCTTGCCTGCAGAACTTGGTTCGGATATTAGCAGAAGGAAGAATATTAAATAAGACACTTGCTGTCCAAGAAATTAATCAGTTCTTGTTACAATCCATAATGTGTCTCAAGACAATTTTCATGTATTCCAGCTTCCCGTGCTTTCAAATGGAAGGGGTCTCTTCAAATAAACAGATTCTGTGTTGGCAAGATGGCAGTGCTGAGAAAGAAGGAGTAGTAATTATGTATTTCCTGAAAAGTTTTAACAATGACAGATTATCCATTCTTACTTATCTAGTTAAATATACACTGACATATTGTTACCTATTCATTAGAGACTTTTTCCTCTAGTACTTGTAGACACTTGGGCTAAATTTTACCACCATTATCTTGTGGTCTTTATTTAGTCTGGGATTATTTTGTACTCTCTAAGCTCATTTAGGAAAAAAACCCTGTAGAAGGATGCTAGTACTGCTAGAACCTCTGACACTATGCGTGAACAGATGTTTCAGTTACTGGCCTCTCTTTCTAACAAGTGCTGTATAAATGCAAAGAAAGACTTATNTAGGATCCTTCCAATAGTTTACATTCCTGTGGCATCGTGATGTTGCATTGCCACACGTCAGTGTAAATAGAAAATACTTTTAAATGGTGATGGAAGAAATTGAATTGGACCCAGAATGAGATAATGTAACAACAGTCAAGCAAATTCATGTCTCTGTAATGGCAAATCATAGAATTCTTTAGTTGGAAAAGACCTTTGAGATCAGAGAGTCAAACCATATCTGTCCACTACTAAACTGTATCTCTGAGCACCTTGTCTACCTGTCTCTCTTGGCTAACTTGATTATCATGGTAAAGACTTAAAAAAAATTATGAAGAAGTTTGGAGATGTATTGGTTAATGACATACAAAATAAAAAGGACAAGAGCAAGCAAAGTGTTCATGAAATGAAGTGAACAAATTATGGATAATATTAGATGCCCAAATATGATAATTGTTTCTGATGTCATACTGTGGGTTTTTTTTTTCAATTGGTCTTTAAAGGCAGGTTATATTTGACTCTTGTTTATCTTTGGCTTTCAATGAGACTTTCTGTTCTTCTGTGTAGAAGTCTGAGTTTTCCAAGGAGTTATTTTCTTTTTGCTTAGTTGTCATTAGAATTTTAAGTGATTGCCTTATGGCAGAACTCAAACACAGTTATCAGTAAGGTGATTCATTAGGTTTGATTTTCAGCAATTTTTAGTGTTTTGCAGGACTTAGGAATATTAGGATGATGTAAAATGTGCTGTTGTGCTTTTGTGTATTTTTATAAAAAAGGGAAATCAACTCTGAATTATGTCTCTGCAAGAATACAATATTTGATGTAACATATGACTCTTTAAAAAATTATCTAATTGTTTCATTCTATGTTTTCAAAGTAACTTTGAAGGCTGGCTGTTTTGTTTTCTTGAAAATAAGCAGTAATCAAACATATTAATTAAAGTCGAACCCTTGTGACTCTTGGAAAACGTTTGTAAATCCCTTGCCTGCAGAACTTGGTTCGGATATTAGCAGAAGGAAGAATATTAAATAAGACACTTGCTGTCCAAGAAATTAATCAGTTCTTGTTACAATCCATAATGTGTCTCAAGACAATTTTCATGTATTCCAGCTTCCCATGCTTTCAAATGGAAGGGGTCTCTTCAAATAAACGGATTCTGTGTTGGCAAGATGGCAGTGCTGAGAATGAAGGAGTAGTAATTATATATTTCCTGAAAAGTTTTAACAATTACAGATTATCCATTCTTACTTATCTAGTTAAAGTTACACTGACATATTGTTACCTATTCATTAGAGACTTTTCCCTCTAGTACTTGTAGACACTTGGGCTAAATTTTACCACCATTATCTTGTGGTCTGTCTTTATTTAGTCGGGGATTATTTTGTACTCTCTAAGCTCATTTAGGAAAAAAACCCTGTAGAAGGATGCTAGTACTGCTAGAACCTCTGACACTATGCGTGAACAGATGTTTCAGTTACTGGCCTCTCTTTCTAACAAGTGCTGTATAAATGCAAAGAAAGACTTATGATTATTCTGAAGAGTTTAAAAATGCTTGTCTCATCTCTCTTGAATTGCCAACATAATTGCATGCTTCCCTGATTTTTCACAGAATCGCATGAGCTTAGATAGTTTATTAAACTCGGTGGCACTAACTCTGTGTGAACAGTTACATTCCTCTAAACCTGGGCAAAATATCTCCTTTTTTGAATTACCCTGTGTTGTTTTTTTAATGGCTGAAAATGTAGTTTCAGGCTTGGTGTTAAAGTGTATTTGTAAAACAGCTAGTAAATCTGATGGTATGAATTCATTCCTTAGGTAGGTTTAATCAAAGAAAATAATTACCTTTATGAAGTGTAGGACATAGGTATTTGTATGTCAGGTTTTATTTTGTGGTGATGCTGAAAGGCTACATCATGATTCAGTTTTGTTGTGTTGGTTGCTGTAAGAATACATGTGTTTCTTCACCCTCGAAAAGCAAACATATTGGGCCAGGAGACTGTTATATTTTTCTAAATAAATAAATAATTTTTAGGAAAAAATCCCCAAACTTTTTAGAGCATTTTTCTGTAATTCTTAGGTCCTGTGTTGACAGGAAATGTGGGGAGAGGATGGAGTGGGAGATGGTGGTGGTAACAAAAACACCTATTACTTTTCTTCCTTGGAGCCTAAAATATCAATAGTTCGGCTTCTAGATGAAACCGAATGTTACTGCCTTCTTGTTTGCTGATGTAAATATAACAGCCCTCTCATTTTCATGTGTTGCAACCTACTGGCCTGTTAAATGCACCTATTTTTTTTGTCCTGTCCCCTGTCAATCTCTCAACCATTCTTTGTACTTTAAAATTAGAGATAATATGGTCCAAAGCTGAGATCAGTAATTATTCTACATAAAGCATAATTTCTACCTTTGCCTTTAGAACAGAAGGATAAGGCTGTAGCTGTCCTTTTCAGTCTGACAGCACTTTTTCCTCATATCAGAAGTGTTATTAACTACCTATACGGGTAGTTTTCATCTAAGCTGTAGTGTATTAATGCAGATGTTTTTGGGGTGTGCTGATCTTATCACATCTGTATACTGATGTTGTTCTCTCTATACAATACAGTATGACTAGCAACTCCTCTTTTCCCCCCTTCCCCCTCCACCTTTCTTCCCCTTTCCTCCGCTTCTCTTTTTTTTCAAAGTTGTCAGGAAAGTATTTTTGCACCTTGGCCAAAACTCAAACCCAACCATCTGCTTTTTCTATGGCAGCAGCACCTACCAAGGTTTGGGTGTATTTGTCTCTGTAAGATATCAAAAGAGCATCTTGGAAATTGTTCACTCTTCCCTCAGACAAGGTGCCATGACAGTGACTTGTTACTTGGTAGTTAAGTACAGAGCTTCCTGTCTCAATAGAATGCCAAATACTATACAAGGTTGCACTAACACAGAAATGCAGTTAGTTTTGTTGCAAACAAGTATTCTTTAGTAAAATTTAATTTTCTAAAATGCAGAAGCAATATAGTTTGGTATAAAAAGGGAACTTTAATATTTAGTAGAATCAATTACTCAGATAAATAGTACAATTTCTTGAAAAACCCTATAAAAATAAAGATACCTAAGATGGAGATGTCACTGGTGAAGATATTCTTTCAGATTTTGTATCCATTTAATCTCTCATTTTTGGCTTTAGAATTGTTTGTTCAATTCCTGTCTCTTGCTGCTTCCTCCCTGCATCTTTCAGCCACATACATCCTTTTCACGATTGTGTGGTTGATGCATGTTCACCATCACGTGACACCTAAATTCTGCCACTTATACCATGGTAGGAAAGTTTGAGAGGTCTAAACTCTTTTTGTGCGTAATTAAGAGTGCGGTTCTTGGAGTGCCCTGTACTTTAAGAGCTAGTGTTTCGGGTCAAATAAAGACAAGGCATCCTGCGACCTGGCATATGCCAGTGGTTATTAATGAATGCTTTGGGAAGGCATGTAAATAATGTCTTGAACTTTAGAATTTAAAAGTTTTTCAGTGTATTTTTTAAAATCCTTGTGTTTAAAATTGCCTTTCAGGTGGGCCTAAGAGCAAGGCTATCAAAGCTGCTAAAGTCAATTTATTTCTTTCTATACGTCTTCGTTCTATTTATTTCTTGTTGCTGTTGTTATCACTTAAGAAGCATTTTTATAGTTTGCAGAAAGGTGTCCACAGTAAACAAGAATGGCCATGAAATTCTAATAAGTGAACAAAGTAAATAAAAATATTATATTCTCTTTCAGTTGTATTTAATACACTTACTTTAATTAAGTTGTAGTAATATCTGAAGTTATTTACAGTAGCAGGTAATACAAGCTTAAATAAACTGACTATTTAGAAGATGAGTTTTTCCTGTTCTATTTAGCTAGTGTGGCAGGGTTCGTGTATCACCACACAGCACACAAACTGCTTCTGTATTTCATGCTTCAGACCAGAGGGACATTACTGAATTAATATAAGGCAAAATTACTTTGTAATTCAGCTTGTGTTGTTGGGTAATCATGAGTTTATAAACATTTCAACTTTTTTTCTTTTTACATTTGGATATTTTCAGTGATTTTTTTTTTAATACTGTGCTGTATTAAATAACTTCTTCGTGCTTGAAAGAAAAGATGTAAACCTAAGGAACTCTGTTTTGGATTTGTATGTATCAGAGCAAAATTGGAGATTCAAAGTAAAACCACAGTACTAAAACAGAGGTTCCCGAACTTATTCTGCTGAAGTTCAGTCACTGGCACTGATGATTGAGAGCCTGTTGGTGCCAGTGGTGTTGATTTCCCTGGTTTTATAGATATCTCTCAGAGTAGGACCTCTGTCCTGTGTTCATCAACCTGTGAAACGCACTTTAAACCAGGATGCAGCTCTGCATTTCCTACCTTGCTTACTGGTTTATCACTCTCTGCTCTATCTTTTTCTCTGTTGAGACCACAGGTGGAATGCTGTGTCCAGCTCTAGACAGGAAAGACATGGACCTGTTGGAGCGGGTCCAGAGGAGGGCCACAAAAATCATCAGTGTCCTGGAACTGTCCCCTATGAAGTCAGGCTGAGAGAGTTGGGATTCTTCAGCTCAGAGAAGACTCCATGGAGGTGTTATTGTTGCCTTTCAGTTCTTAAAGGGGGCTTATAAGAAAGATGGGGGGAAAACTTTTTAGTAGGGCCTGTAGTAACAGGACAAGGAGTAGTGGTTTTGAACTAAAAGAGGAGTTTAGAGTAGCTATTAGGAAGAATTTTTTTTCGCTGAAGGTGGTGAAGCACTGGCAGATTGCCTGGAGAGAGGTGGTAGATGCCCCATCCCTGGAAATGTTCAGGGTCAGGTTGGATGGAGCTCTGAGCAACCTGATCTAGATTATGTTCCTGCTCACTGCAGGGGGATTGGACTAGATGGCTTTCATGGTGTCTTCCAATCCAAACCTTTCTGATTCTATGGTTCTATTCCTATATACCAAAATCCACTCCTGTACAGCAGGCCTACTTTCGAAACTGCTGTCAAAACATTGCCTACTTAGAAGATGTTTAAAGTTAAATTGAAGTGTGATACTGGTTACAGGGATAGCTTGGAAGCACTATAATGTGCCAGGCTTAGGAATAATGTATGGCAGGTTAGTGGTTCTACAAATCCTTCTGCAGATAAGTAATCTTATCAAAGGCAGTTGAGTCCATTTGATTAAGGATTACATGTGATTAGTGGTCTGGAAGGTTAAGAGTGCAATCTGTGTCATTAATGAGAGTTCACATATTAATGCTGCTTTGAGCAGGATGTTGAACTAGATAACCCCTGAGGACTGTTCAAACTGGAATGATTTTATGATTATCACACTGATATTATGGTAATAGATATTTTATTTATTAATAAAATATTAATTGAATGAGCCAAGCCTCAGCAAGTTATTGCAACTGTTTTGCCTAGTGCACCATATTGCAGCACAGAGTTGCAAATTTGACTGAAGTTTAAAAGAATAAGAGAAATACACCCACACTTTTTTGTCTGTTGCTATGAATTCCTTGCATACGGTTTTATGTAAGACTGAATTCATAGAATCATAGAATCACCAGGTTGGAAGAGACCCACCAGATCATTGAGTCCAACCATTCCCACCAATCTCTAAACCATGCCCCTCAGCACCACTGTTTATTTTGACATATAAATTAAAGACACAAGTGGGAGAAGAGACTTGTAAAATGACATGAACTCCAAAAACTTTTCCTCATGCAGTGTCATTTTAGTTTTTGCAGTTGTATACATGTCTTTGTGTACAGGGTTAATCTGTTATTGCAATAAATTCCTCACATAGGAATTCCTTCCTAGCATACAGTTGATTTGGCTCCAGTTCTGGAACTAGTCTGGACTAGGGGGCCTAAATATTTGATGCTTTATGTGCAGTTCAACTGTGTGAATGGCCTTAAGCTACTTACTTCAGGTACCACTAGCACTGAGACCACAGTAACAAAACAGTCAGTGCAGGTTAGCAGTCTGGGGAAAGCCTGACGCTGTAAAAACTTCCCAAAGCAAGGAGTCAGAATGTGAGAGTGCATTCTTGTATTTAAAAAACAAACCACCCCTGTCCCCCAAAAGAAAACACAACCCCCCCATTGTTAGAATATATTATGTAGCTTCTGAATATGTGTAGATGTGAAAACACATTGTGTTAAGTTTAATAAACAATACGTTTTAAATGAATATTGAGATGAAGTCTTTATCATTATTTAAGAAATTGTATTTTGATTAACAGTATTATGATCCTGCTCAATAAGATGTATGGGGAATTCATATGGTTTTCCTTCCTGTGTTTGGATAAAATTTGTACCTATTGCTATCTCTTTGAGCGTTCTCTTTCCTATGCTGCTTGCAGTGGCAAAGCTGTGATCCACCTTGCAATTTACACTTAGGTGACAACAGTAGTTTTGGAAGTTCTGACATTTGTAGTTGCAATTAGCTACCTGGTCTTGTTTCCTCATTTTCCCTCCTGTTGTATTAGCACAGTCATCATGCAGTGACTTGGATCAGAAAATCAGTCCTGACTTCAAGAGGAGTGTCTGATAAGCAGGAATTTTTAGCCCAAGTTAGCTTCTTGATATGGCACAGTGTACGACTCCACCTCTGCAGCAGGAGGGTCATCTCTCTTTGAACTGCACTCTTACGTGTTCATCAAATTTTGTGTCTAGAATCTTAGAAATGAATAATCTTTTCCTCAAATAAGCACCCAAAGTAAGATACTATATACTTCTGCAAAATCAGAAAAAAATTGTATGGAACTTGAGAACAATCTTCTAAGGCTGAATACATCAGCATAACAACAGTAGATGTCAGTCAGTGTTTGCAATTAAAAAATAATTCAGAGTGGAAGGAATAACCTGAACTACTTGAAGATAATTCTAAATTACAAGTTAATGTTCTGCAAAAGTACATGCATCATTATAGTTGCTTTGGTGAAAACTTCTTTGCAGTGTACCCACTGTCAAAGAAACAGCTGTAAAATTTATTAAATGGTGCTCCACATTAGCACTAAATGTAAGTTCTTTACCTGGGCATTTCTGGTGAAATGAACTGTCCAGCTGGTTTAATTAGGTCATTTATACTTAGTTTATCGATAAATGTGTGTATCCTCTGTCTGTTTTTAAATGCTATTGACAAAGAACAAATTCTTGAAAACCAAGTGAAGTCTTCTCAGTAAGTTTACACAACATAAAGCTTCTGTTATTTCTTGCTTTCAGTTCAATCAGTGTCTTCAGGTTGTCTGTAAATTTTCAATAATGGCAATACATTCATTCTGCCATTTGGAGGAGCCTGTGTCACAGAATAATGATCTGAAGAAAGCTCACTTGTTTGCAAGGAAGAGTCTTCATTTGCGGAAACAGCACCGATGCAGCCAAGAGGTGCTTTGTCAAGTTCAAGTAAGTGCTTTTTCTTTGGTATTTTTATAATTATGCTTATTGGAATTGGGTAGACTGGAATTTCATTTACATTAGCATACATGCAGTGTCAGGTCACAGCCTGTCAGTCTGTGTTGGTCACCTGACATGTAAAGTATCTTGAAATGAAAAGGTACATAGAGTACCATGTTATGAATTATAGTTATGAGATCTATGGAGGAAAATCGTTGTATGGGAAATCTTTTTAAAACAATTAATTATCTCCTGAATACCCGCTGAGGATGGAGATTATGATGATTGTAATGACACAATTCCCTTTTGCTATGTGTTCTTTTTCAGAGTTTTCTGATGTGTTTCTTTATGTTCTGGATTCAATATTTTGCTAAGCCAGAGTTGTTGTTTTGGATGTATTAATTCCCAAATCATTGAGGGGAAATAAAAAAGACAAGTTTTCACAGTCAGGTTTGCACCACTTGGAATATAGTTACATTTTCTATTGAAAAACATCTGCTTTTGAATTTTCTGCCAGTCAGATTTTTTTTAAAAAAACAGATCCTTAAATCTTCACATGGTAACACTGAATGAGGATTTAATTTTAGATGAATGGTTACTGTATGTTGTGTTTATTTTTTTTCTAGACATCCCACTATTTTTATAACATAAACAATTATCAATATTTAAACAGGTATTTGAATTTATTTTCCTGTGCTTTTATTGCAAACTGCAGGGGTTCTCTCACTGGTTATGGGTTTGGTATTCCAACCAGCAAAGAAGAGACAATTTGAAAAAAAAAAACCTGATCAGATTGCTTCTTACCAGAAAGGCCAAGTACAGTTCGTCAGCCTCTTTGGTGGTGCATCCAAATTTGGAAACTTTTTATGATACCTGCCTGCTTTCTTGCTAGATTATGGGATCACTTGTATATATAAAAATATATCTTTATAGATGTGTATGTGATCTTACAATTTGTCTTGCCAAAAATCCTACAGAATGAAAAAGTTTAATACTTTTGTATCTTTTGGGTCCAGAAGCAGACTCCTGTTCAGTACATTTCTGTGCACACTTTATATTAATGCCATCCTATTATGGTACCGATTCTTGTGAACTTAAGTGATTTAGAAAGAACAGTCGGTTGTGGTTTTTTTGCGTAAGCCTTTACTTTAGTTTCCTTATACTTAAAGAAAATGTGAATATGCTGTTTTAAATAAATGCTTTATAAACTTAATGGATAATTAAAAACTACAAGCTAGTTAAGAAAATCTTTTGAACTGTTAGTAGGGTACTCCAAACAGGCACAGCAATGAAAATGAGGCTGTTGCTTTAGTGAAGTTCTAAAAATTGAAAAGCATTTAAGTGAAACAGAGAATCAATTCTGAAGATACTTCTTAATTTTTCTGGCTTTATTTTGCACTATGAATGCAATGAATAGGGTTCACCAATTTCAAAATGCTTTTTTATAAATGCCACACAATTATAAAAACTGAGGGCTTGATGCAACTTAGTTATATTTAAAGAATGATATTCATAAGCTGAATATATTTTCTTGGTGGTGAGAATGGCTTCTGGCAGTACATGAAGACAAACTGTTATTTAACACAGTTCCACAAAACCCAAAGTGGGACAAGAGTTAAACATAAAACAAATTCAGTATTATTCAGTAATAATGATGTCTATAGTATGTATACTGAGGTCAACAGGTGTATTTTTCTTCTGAGTCTTTCAGCAGAACTATTGTTGTTCCTAGCACAACCTTCTGTACACGGACAAAACTAAGTTTTTCTCAATGAATAAATAGTTGTGTAACTGAAGAATAAGAAGGTAAAGTATTTAAGATGGTATTATTTCAGTGAACAGTTAAAAGTAATTTCAATTACTTATAATGCACACAAATATATAAAAATACTTGATTTGTCATGCACTGAGAAGTCTCAAGTGATTTATATCAGTTTCTGCTTGTTTTTCCTTTCCATCTTATGGGTAGAATTTCTGCAAGTATTCAATTCTGCTTTCTAAATCTGTTTTCCCTGAACTCAATGAGCTGACCTGAGTGGGAATAAAGGTTGTTTTATCTTTAGTGAGATACAGTTAAGTCATAACTAAATGATTTTGAGATCCCATCCTTGAAATAATAGGTCTCTGACATTCAGTGGGATGAGAATCTCGGAACAGACTGACTACTGGGGACTCCCAAGCTACAGTTCAGATAAATAACTCGTTTGGAGGAGGAACTTAAAGGTTTCTTCTTTTTTAAATTATGATAACTAAGTAGCAAAGGGTGCAACTTAAACTATAAATATTTTCCACTTAACATTTACATTTAAAATAGATATGAGAGGATTTGTTAATTACAGTTTGAGCACACAGTTGAGTTACTTATTTAACATTTCAGCACTACTATTTCTCCTGCTCACTTCTTTACCAGCACAGAACCTGAATGTTGAGTTTTATTCTCAGCCACATTTTTATCTTATTTTCCAGCATGTAGCTATGAGTGTTCAGGTACAGCAATTTCCATTTTGCAGGGACAGAGGTGTCTTTTGGTAATGCATGCATAAATTAGAAGTAACAGCTTCTATAGAAAGCTACTTTCTTGTAACAGCTACAAGAAAGCTGGAGAGGGACTATTCATAAAGGCTTGTGGTGATAGGACGAGGGGGAATGGGTATAAACTGGAGAAGGGCAGATGAGAATAAACATTTGGAAGAATTTATTCACCATGAGAGTAGTAAGACACTGGAACAGGTTGCCAAAGGAAGTTGTGGATGCCCCATCCCTGGAGGTGTTCGAGGCCATGTTGGATGGGGCCTTGGTTAACCTGATCTATTAGGATTTCCCTGCCCATGGCAGGGGGGTTGGAACTGGATGATCTTTAAGGTCCCTTCCAACCCAAACTATTCTATGATTCTATGATTTGTAAAGCTATATTAAATCTGGATAACAATTAGTACGAGTTCTTGATAATTAAAAAAAAAAATCACAGCAGACAGCAGATTCCATCTTGGAGAAGTAATATCTCTTTAGATACAATCCATACCTGTCTGTTTGGGTGAGGTCTGTTTGGAGAGCTGCCAGGAGGAGAGGGACCTGGGGGTGTTGGTCGACAGCCGGCTGAACATGAGCCAGCAGTGTGCCCAGGTGGCCAAGAAGGCCAATGGCATCCTGGCTTGTATCAGAAAGGGTGTGACCAGCAGGTCCAGGGAGGTTATTCTGCCCCTGTACTCAGCACTG
>WAAB01020742.1:0-17305 GCA_013389865.1 Piaya cayana | reverse complement strand
GGTTAGAGATTAGGAGGAAGTTTTTTACGGAAAGGGTCATTAGGCACTGGAATATGCTGCCCAGGGAGGTGGTTGATTCGCCTTCCCTGGAGGTGTTTAAGTTACAGGTGGACGAGGTCCTGAGGGACATGGTTTAGTGTTTTGTGGGAGTGGTTGGACTCGATGATCCAGTGGGTCTCTTCCAACCCGGTGATTCTGTGATTCTGTGATACCGCTGTAGGTAAGTATGTGCCTTACGTCTGAGACACATATCTTACCTTGTTCTTGGGGCTTATGGTATAAGAATGCCTGAGAGGGCTCACTGGCCATGAGAGCTGATGTTAAGCCCTAAGGTAAGCTACATAATGATAGCAGGACTGGATACCACCTAAGAAACTATGCTGGTCTTGGTTCCCAGCATCATGACATTCTATTGAGAGCAGGCACAGAAATCCTGGATCATCAACATCCAGCTTAAATACTCTACTCTTGGATTCCAGCATTTTAATGTTATCTTGAGCTGGCTGGTTACCAATCAACCAAACTTTTGAAGATTATTCTGCCTTATCTGCAATCTAGCTATGGGGGTTTCAGCATCTTCCAAGACAGGGATACCTCATTCCTGAAATGCTCGCCAAGAGAAGGTGATGAAGCCTATGTAGCTCCTTGAAGAGTAACTTCTTTATCCTACTGTGGAATGGGTAATTGTGTATGTCAGGTAGTACAGTTTCATGGTTACTTGTTTTAACAGTACCTGATGGCCAGAACAGTTATTCTGATGTATCATACATCTTGCAAAGATGGTAGAGGCTGCAGCACAGCAGAAGAAAAGAACTACAGAGGAATGTTCTCCAGGTCAGAAAGAGGATACATTTCCTTGGATTACAGTTCAAGTTATGGACTAGATTATGGGATCGCTTGTATATATAAGCGGTATCAAATAAGGACTCCAATCAGCATAGCACAGAGGGATTAGTCAGTGACTTTAATTTCATTTTATGCAGCACTGTCAATACAGCGGTCATTTAGAGACCTGGCATTGGGACTCCAGATACTTCAAAATGACAAGTGGTTCATTTGAAGACAGTCTTTAATTAAGAAGCAAAGTATTACAGTTTGTAGATGGATGAAATGCACCTCTGCTTTGGTTTAGTTAAAGACCATGTGTATTGAGCCTGGCTGAGATGAAATTAATTTTCCCCATAGCAGCCCTCATGGCCCTTCAGTAGTCAGAAAGGTGTTGATTAACACACCAGTGTTCTTGCTGGTGCTGAGCAGCACTTGTGCAGCATCACGGCTGCCTCTCCAACATTCCCCCATCACCAGTAGGCTGAGGGGTGGGCAAGATCTTGGGAGGGGACATAGCCAGGACAGCTGGCCCCAAGTGAGCAAAGGGACATTCCATACCATATGTCTGCTCAGCAATAAAGGAAACGAGGGCATTCATTATTAAGATATTCATCTTCTGGAGCAACCACTATGCGTACTGAAGCCTGACTTACCGGGAAGTGACTGGCCATTGCCTGCTGATGGGAAGTAGAGAACTGATCTTTTGTTTTCCTTTGCTTCTGCTTGCAGCTTTTGTTTTATTAAACTGCCTTTATCTTGACCCATGAGGTTTTCTTCCATCTTATTTTCTCTCCATCCTGTTCTGGTTGAGAAGGGGAGTGATAGAGTGGCTTTTGTGGGCACCTGGCATCAAGCCAGGGTGAACCCACCACACCATGTTTGGAAATATATCTTTTTGCTAACTTCCAGCAGTTTTTTTCATGACTGCTTCTGGAATTTATTTACTGTAGCTTGTTGATGAATATTTTCATGATTCTTTATGCAGTGTCTGTCTTGGCACAGCATTCTGCATCTTAACACCAGGTAATGAGGGAATTTACTTTAGTCTGACCTGTTTCTGCTACTGACTTTTCTCTCCTCCATTTTTAGAGACAGTGCCTTTATTGCGACTTGCTATGGACAGACTTCCTCTTGGGCCATTTAATCCTGGAGACATTGGTCACATACGTTCCCACCTTCCAGCCTTGTCTATTCTTACAGTGCTTTGTTAACTATTTGTAATGAGATAACCTTTCTATGTAGAGGTGTCGTGTTTGCTTAACAAGATTTTCTGCACAAGCGTGCCCTTCCCATTTATTTATGACAGGAAGCTACTATTACAAGGACTGTATTGTTGATTTTTATTTTAAATTTTTTTGGTTCTCACTGAGGCTGACCAACTGGCAAACCCCCAGTTTTTAAGTACCTCAGCTTGCAACACAGATCCATCCTTAAGGTTAGAACAAGTTTAATTTATTAAAAATAAGTATTTTGTCTATTTTATAAATATAATGGATATGCCCTCTGCACTTGTCAGAATGGACATGGCAACACAGACAGGCTCCCATGAAAAGATGCAGTCTCAGGCTGCAGAGAGTGCCAGAGCCTTTCACTGGTAAGGGGTGGCAGTTGTAAGAAGAGTGATGCAAGGTGTGACCAAGCGGGTGATGCAGAGCTGGTGGCAGAGCTGTGAGATGAAGTAGAAAGGTTAAGGAGCATCAGGGAGGCTGAAGAAAAGAGACTAGTGAAACTATCTCTGCCCTCCTGGAGATAGGAACAGAGACAGCCACCAGAAAAAAAACCAAGATCAAAGGGATCCTGTATCCTCCCACTGTGCCAGGCTGAAGGATTAAAGGAAAGGAGTGAATGGAGGCAAGTCCACTCTCAGGGTGGCTGGCGAACCCGCTCCTTGCCCCCCTCACCTTCCCTAACTGCCTCTGTACAACAAGTATGAGGCTCTGGATGTGGAGTTCTAGTCAATGGATGATGTGGATGATGGTCCATCTACACCAGAGGTGTTTCCAGGGTCAGAAAGGCCCCCCCATAACCACCTCTACAAGTAATAAAAGATGGGTTACAGTTGTAGGTGACTCCCCTCTGCAGGTAACAAAGGATCCAGTATGCCAGACACATCCTCCTCCTGGGGAATCTGCTGCCTTTCTGGGGCCTGAGTGAGGACATCACTAGGAAGCTTCCTAACCTGGTATGGCCTTGAGGCTATTACCCACTGCTCCTCCATGTGGGTAGTGATGAAGCTACAACACATAGTCTAAGAGTGATCAAAAGAGATGTCAGGGCCTTGGGGTGGTTGGTAAGGCAATGTGGAGCACTGATTTTTTTTTTCCTCTATTCTTCCAGTTTTGAGCAGTGACATTGGAAGAAACAGATGCATCCAGTCTATTAATACATGGCTCCATGGCTTATTTCGTTGCCACAGGTTTGTTTTTTTCAATTACAGGTCCTGATTCCAGCTGGAAAAGGGACCAGAGCAACAAAGTGATCTTGTGATCAGTGTCTTCTACAGGCCACCTGACTGAGAACCCTTTTGATGAAGCCTTCTTTCTTCAGCTACAGGAGGCATTGCTTGCAGGCTCTCATCCTGCTACAGGACTTCAACCACCCTGACATCTGCTGGAGCAGTAACTCAGTGAGCTGCAGAAAATCCAGGAGACTCCTGGGATACATTGAGGATAATTCTTAATCCCGGTAATAAACAGCCCTACTGGAGGGGATGCAATACTGGACCTGATGGTCACCAGCACAAGTGGGCTAATTGGTGACATCAAGATCGGAGGCAGCCTGGGCTGCAGCGATTAGGCACTGGTCAAGTCTGCAGATTGAGAGCAATGAACCAGACAAAGAGTAAAGTCAGGACACTACATTTTAGGAAAGTAAACTTCCAGCTCTTCGAGGAAGTTATTCAATAGGGCCCCTTGGGAAACTGCCATCAGAGACAAGAGAGCAGAACAGAGCTGGCAGTTCTTAAGGATGCTTTCCATAGAGTGCAAGAGCACTCAATCCCCAGGTGTAAGAAACCTGGAAAGGAAGGTGAGAGACCAGCATGACTGTGTGGAGACATGCCAGTCAAACTGAAGGACAAGAAGGAATTGCGCAGGCAGTGGAAACAGGGACAGGCATCCTGGGAAGAGCACAGGGATGCTGATCAGTTGTGTAGGGATGTGATCAAGAAGGCCAAGATATAACTAAAGCAGAACTTGCGAAGGGTGTAAAGAATAACAAGAAGGGCTTCTTACAGATTTGTCACCCACAAAAGGAAGGCCAGAGAAGGTGTACCCCACCTGATGAACAAGACTAGCAAACTGATAACAACAGACAAGGAGAAATCTGTGATAAAAATTTTTTTGCCTCGGTCTTCTCTGGCAAACCCTCTTCCCACATCTCTCGAGTGATATACTTCAAGACAGGGACTGGAGGAGCAAAGTCCCTTCCATTTTAAAAGATCAGGAACCTAAATATATGTAAGTCTATGGGACCTGATGAGATGCATCGCAGAGTCCCGAGGGAACTGGCTGATGTAGTTGCCAAGCCACTCCCCATGGTATTTGAAAAGTCATGGCAGTCAGGTAAAGTCCCTGGTGACTGGGAAAAAAGGAAACATTGCGCCCATTTTCAAAAACGGTAGGAAGAAGGACCCTGGGAACTACCAGACCATCAGACTCACCTCTGCCTGGAAAGATCACAGAACAAATCCTCCTAGAAGCTGTGCCAAGGTATATGGAGGACAGGGAGGTGATTCGAGACAGCCAGCATGGATTCACCATCAGCAAGTCCTGCCTGACCAACTTAATGGTCTTCTCTGGTGGAATAAATACCTCAATGGACAAGGGAAGAGCTATGAATGTTATCTCTCTGGACTTCTGTAAAGCCTTTGTCATGGTCCTCTACAGCACCCTTCTCTATAAATTGGAAAGCTACAGGTTTGATGGCTGGACTGTTCAGTGGATGAGGAATTGGCTCGACTGTCACATCCAGAGAGTAGTGGTAAAAGGCTTGGTATCAATCCAAAGATTTCTGGGGGTATGGGTCTTATTTTCCTAAGCATGCCTTCATGCTTCATATAGTCTTCCTAGTTTAGAGAAACAACTAAACTCAGACACTGTAACTTAAGCTTAAATGAATTCCTGAAGTTGTCCTGCATATATGTGTTTATCTTGAGTCTGTTTTGGAAGCTATTGTAAAACAAGTCCTAAGTAAGGAAAAAGATGCATTTTTCTTTTATCAAGTGGTTCTGGTGTCTCAATTCAGTTGTTTGGGAGATACCACTCCTAGTGTCCGGAGGGGAACATACTGGTTAAACAAAAAAGGTTGGGTTGTTTTAACAGTGCAGCCTGAATTAGCAGATGCCATTTTAAACAATCAGATAAGTATAGGTAGTGGTAGAAATACTACTGTGTAGCTGAACTAAAGGGATTTTGCTGGATAACAACTTGCCTGTTATTGTCATTGGCAAGTCAGAGATAATTTCCAAAGCTGTAGTCTGGCTGAGGAGGAGTAATTGCTTCTATGTGTCTTTTTCAAGCCAAAACACACACTTTGTTTCTACCAGTGTTTTTACCAAGATTCAAAATAATCACAGCATTGTTGCTGAAAAAAATATTTTTAAATGCAAAATGTGTTATGAAAAGTCTAGTGACACCTGAGTGGCACACTGAAAACTCTTGTCAGCTGAACTCCTGACAGAATCTGGCAGAAATTCTGTGTCTGGTTTGTCTCTAGTAATTCCATTAACATTTCAAAGGTTGATGAAGTTCTGGGAATTACACAGGAGGGATTATTTTTTAAATTAAGAATTAGTACTTTAAAGCCTTGCTTGCACTAGGAATACTGCAGTGATCTTGCAATAAATAAATGGGCAATATATAAGACACTTAAGTTCTCTATCAGATGTTTTGCCTCTTTATCTATACTGGTATAATTAATGTAGCAGCCATCTTTCCCCACAGAGTGAATAGAGCTTTATATTTTCAGTATTTACTCAGTATTTACTGAATATTTATCAGTATAAAACCATATATATTGGTAGCTTATTTCCTCAAAGAAGGAAACAATCTCAGAGGGCTGTCTCAATTCCAGAAATTGTTTTTAATTATATTGCAGTTGCTAAGCGTGTATAAACTACTTGTACTGGAGACCTTACACCAGAAGAAACCGACTTCATTCTGGTTTATTTGTGCTTATCCACAGAGCTCCATAAAAAGTTACACCACTTCAGTTTCACAGGTTTGATTTGCTTTTGTGGGCAAATTTGCCCTTAACACAGACTGATCTCCATCTATGCTAAAGGACATAAAAAATTAATGTTTTGACAAAAAAATGCATATTCCTTTCTGACATAAGCCTTATCTATTCAGTTAATATCAAAGCAAGCAGAGTTTGCTGTGAACGGTTAGAATATTTCCATCTGGCTGCATGCACCAGAGTTGAGACAGCAGCTGTCTCACCCTCAAATCTCAGCTTAACGGTCTGTTATTCAGTATGAAACACAATTTTTAAAAACTCTGACCAAACTTTCAATTGCTGTTTTATGGATCAGTGTCTTGCCTTGCTTTTCTGCTGTATAAATCAGTCTTGTCCAGTACGTGTTACTAAGAGAGAATTAAGAATGTTGAAATCACAATGTCAGAACTCAAATTACTTGCAAATAAGGATGTTCTGCATGTGCTCATCCTATAAAGATAATGCTGAGCATATTCAGATGATTCCTCTTTTAAAGCTACCTCACCTTAAAAACAGGCAAGGGAGAGTTCTTGATCGATATTAAGCAGTGGGGATGGGGTTATGATGGTGAAAAGTCTGCAAATCACTATAACCCTTCTGCTTTAAGCCTAGGAGCAGTAAAGAAAGGACCTAGTCAGAGAGTAACTAGCAGAAGCGGAAAGAGCCAAATGCTGAGACATCTTTGATCATTCAGAGAACATTCACTAGCTTTAATTAGCTGTTCTCTGTACTATGCTCACTGACTGACTGTTCCACTCTCTTTCCATCCATTCTACTCTACTTTTGCTTCAGTCCTGCTTACTTCATGTGCTTCCCCTCCTAAGTCTGCTCTCCTTACTCTGTATCTCCAAAAGCCACTCCCAAAATAGAACCACTGTTACATTTACTACAATGGTGCCCTTTGTGAACTTTTCCCTCATGCTGTCTTATCTGTTTCAACTGTTAGTTTTTATATAATCCAGGACTTTTACTGTTCTGTGGTTATGCCCCATCTAGCATAACGGAACTTCAATTTTTTTTAGTCCTTGGAAGACCTTAAATACAATTAAGAATAATATTCCTTTATCCTGCTTTTTTATAACAAATCACCTTTAGGAAAATGACTACCCTTAATGAGATAAGATATATGAGATGTAACAGGATAAGAGGAATTTATCTCTTGCAGTTTTTCTATAGGTGAACCAGTGATTTAAAAGTATGATGCTATAATTGTGTTTATACTACAGTCAGCATAGTATGATGAACATTTCAGAATTAATTTTATTTCACTATGTTTGCATTGCACTTGCAATGGTTTGCAGGTTGTTGGTTTGTTTTCCACAGTTTACAGCTTTTAAATTTGCTTTCTAGAAACTATTCTGGTAGATGCAAGTTGCTTGTCAGAAATCCATTCTGAAGCTTGAGTTCAAAGCAAGCAAAGTACTAACAATGGATGAGAACAAATACCTTAAGGATAACAACAGATATGACATCTTCAAAAGCAGTGGCATTCTGGTAAGAATTTACATGTAATTTATTAAACAGTGCATGATAGTTCTTGGTAAAATCCATCTGAGTATTTCTCTGAAGATCTGTCTCATTGTTTAAGGAAAACTTCCAAAATGTGAAAAGGAGGATTGCTCTATATTGTGCAGTATTTTAAATTTTGAAACAGCGTGCAACTACTTTAGTTTACTTAGCAGTGACTTCTTGCATATAAGAACAGTTAAGGTATCTTTTTTAGAAAAGTAAGTTATTTTAGAGAAATACTTAGTGGCCATTTATGGCACACTGTGTGTCAGCCTGCTTCTCTGAATATTTAGAACTGAGTATTTTTGATCTGTCATTTAAGAAGGGTTTCTTTCACTCAGAGTGTACTCAGAGAATGTAATAACTAACCTCTGGTGGCATATTCCTTCACTACACATGTAATTGTTCTACCAGGCATTGTATCCAAATTCACGGGAGACAGGAAACTGTTATGTAATTATTGACAAATTAATCATAGCTGGAAAGTTTTAATCCTTATATGGGTTAAAGAAAACAATAATGACAGCATGCTAAGCCACTGTACTGGTTCTGCTTTGTTGGAAGTTTCACAGTATTTAAATAATGAACACAACTAGCAAATGCAAGTGGAAATACTTGCATTAAAGAAGTTTTACTGTAAAAGTACAGTATAGCAGAAGTGGTTACTTTTAATTTAGTCTTTGAAATAGCTTAGGCCAACGATTCCTAATGCACAAATTCTTGTTTTCAACAAAACAAATTATATTCTTAATATACTGATACCTTGAAACCCACAAAGAATTTGTGCCTTTGTTTCTTCTTTCCATTCTTTGAATCTCACCAGTGGCTGGTATTGCTTTGGAACTCTTCTGATAACAGCTGGCAGTTCTTAAAGCTTCTTCTTAAAGGTATTTTGAGGCTCTGGGTATGTGTACGCTGCGTAGCAAAGAGCAGCAGAGAGACTGAGTGTTCTTCTGATGAACTGATTTCATAGCTGAGGTAGCTGTTCCAGCAGCCTACTGCTTCTGGTGAAATTAGGATTTTGACAGACCTCTTCATTTTCTCATGCCATGCTAAAAGTTGTGGTGGCTCAGGAACTGATTCAAAAGCAAATGTGGCATTAATTGGATGGACATCATCTGTCAGAGAGGTTGTGGTTAATGTCTGAGAGCAGCAGCAGTGTTCAATCCACTGTATGCCTCTTAGAGCCCTTCACCCCATTGTGAGGCAAGGATAAGGAGCTCAGACGCATTGTGCTAACAGATAAATCCTATGGGCACCTGATTAAAGTCTCAAAACCGTAGTGTGTCCTGGTGAAAGGAGTAGCAGCCTGACTGACAGAATCCAGTTGCGCTGCACTCGGTTCCACAGTACAGTCATGCCATGACTTAACAGTTACCTAAGGAAGCATTAATTAAAAGAGTATCCTTGGTAAGATACTGGGAGAGGACGCATGGAGAATGCCTGGTAGATAAATTCCTGAGAGGTCTGTGGCCAGACTCCAAAGGCCTGGTGTAAGTGTACTAGTTAGAGCTGAAAAGATTAATGTAAGCAGTATTCTGATTTGAAATTAGACTGGTATGGAAGTGAGTAATAGTGACCTCCATTTAATATCCCTTTTTGCAATACTCAGCTTTGCATTTTTATTTTCTAGGTGGGTGGGAGATAAAATCTAGCCCTAAAAGTGCTATGCAGTCATTCCTAAATATAAAACACAAATCAGCAACTGTAATATAGGTTCCTGTAGCTGCACTGGACAAGCATGCATGTTAGATGTAGGAATATAAGCTCAGATAGATGCTTAGATATATTTATAAGTAGTTTTTAAACTGCTGTTATTCTGTAGACTATTGCAGTTGCTTGGGATCAGGAAGCTAGGCTGCTCACAACTTATTTTTTGCCAGGCTAGTCTTTCTCTCTGGTTCACTGCATGATAAGTGTTTGGCTGTTTATCTGATCTGTTTATATTTCTAAACAGCTTTCAGGAGGAGAAAAAAAAAAGGAATAGGTGAGCTCTTCTTAGTTTTAAAAGCCCTCAAATTCTGAAGGATGATATAAATCAAGAAAAACCTGGTTTGCAGTTTCTGTGTCACAGAGGGATCTTATCTGTAGTTACAGTAATTATAAAAATCAAGGCTGGAGTGTCTTTTTCTGTTGAGGTGACTATACTGACTGGTATTGTTTCAAATAAAAACACTTAAAACAAGTGACTGACTTGTTAAAGACTGACTGTCATTTACTGTTTAATTCCTCTTTTGCTACATCATTTTTGGGATATTAACTTCATTTGTGACACTTTAGTAGGTGGAAGCCCAAGGGGGAAAATGTTACAGTTCTTTCACAATTCATTAGTTTGTGGATGTTTCTGTTATGTTGTTTCCACTCTGAATGACTCATCTGTTAAATGAACATGCCAGCCTAAAGGCATGGCCTCGATATAGCAGCCCACAGTGAAACTTGATGCTGTTACATATAAAAATGTGAAAGATGCTCATACCCATTTGAAACCTTGAAAAGTTTTGTGCACATTGGACATGTGCTATCAATTACTGAATGTGCTCTCTTTTAAAAAGCTGCATTTTACCATGTCTGCTCTTCTTCACACCATTGATATGCTTGAGTTTGTAGGCTACACTTGTCTGTGAGACTAAGCTGAAACTGAGAAACAGCAAATATTTATAAAGTGGTAGGGTTTCAGTGTATTAATTTCTGGACTATTTGATGAGAGACTACAGAAGCATCTACTTTGCACTGCAACCTGAGTATTATTGTAATGATTTAGACAGATTCAGAAATGCTTTGATTTGGGAAGTTCATGGTATAGACCTAATGTTCCACATATTGTGGAAACACTAATAAGAGTGAATCAGTTGGTCTCTGGTCATCTTAGCTCTCCTTCAATTTTAGCTTTCTTACCAATTTTATTTTTCCTTTTTTTTTTTCAGTAGGACCATCACAGACAAAACAGATTTGCCTATTGCCAGCATGTCACACAAATTATCAAATGTTGCACAAGATTGATACTGGAATGCTGCAAGAAGCCGTTCTATTGGCCTGGGGTTCCAATTCTACATTTCTTTAGTATCTGTAATATGGAGACAGATGTGCATGTGCAGCAGCAAGATGATAGCAAGGGTTCTGAAAAGTGAAGGAAATTTTTTCTGATACTGTTTGAAATCTTTAGGATTTTATTCTTTTCCATGTGCTATATAGTAATGTTAACTATGATAGCAGGGGGAGGTTGTTTTAAGATTTGCGTTTATTTCTCATTACCCTACTCTGATTTTTATTGGCAATAAATTAAATTGATTTCCCCAAGCAGAGTCTGTTTTGCCCATGGCAGTAATTACCAAAGGATCTCCCTGTCCTTATCTTGACCTATGAGCCTTTTGTCGTATTTTTCTCCTCCTGTCTAGCTGAGGAGGGGACATGATAGAGCGGCTTGGTGGGCATAGGGTGTCCAGCCAAGGTGTCTTTGTTTAACCCCAACCAGCAACACACCACGGTCCCCACGGATAATACTGAGAACAGTCCCCACTAATAATAGCTCCACGGCTCCAGAACTTTTGTTCTCTGGATGATACGCCTGTGGTTTGGAGAAGAGCAAGACAGAATGCTGTGACAGAACAGATACAGCATCCTGCATCAGGTACTTTTGCTTTTAAATAACAGTGCTGTTCTACCATGCATAATATGTAATGGAGGAGTTTATGCCAAAGTGAACAGATAGTCAAATTAGAGTGGTCTTCCCATACATTTCTTGCTTTATATTATCTCATGGCTGTACACTGGGTGTCTTTCTATGCCCCTATTCCCTTTCAAGATTAGGTTGTCAATGCTCACCTAACTCTAGTTCCACTGGTCTTTCCATTCCTTGCACAGTTTGGGCTGGAAAACTATGAAAACTATGTGTAACTATTAATCAAATCGATAGCCATTTCCAGAGGTAACACTGGACAGCAGTGAGAGTAGCCATTCCAATGCTGTTTCTAATTCTAGCACCCCAGAGCAAGTCATCTCAGGTCGCGTAAAGATTGCTCACTAGAAGAGTATAAAAGCCATAAAAATATCACAGAATATGACTGCTTCATCTTCAGGCGGTGCTGACGTACAGGCAAGACGAGGAAGAAGCTATTTTCCACCTCTCTTTTCTACCGCTCTTCCTGCAGTTTTCTGTTTAGGACCCTCGGGCTTGTCAAGGTCCTTCTTTCACCTGCCCCGAGAGATCCCGAAATCCGGCAGCCGGTCAGCCCCGCTCCCACCTTCCCACCTGTTTCCAAGCGGTTTTTCCCCTTGCTGCGCGATGAAGCCCTCGGTGGGATTTAGGGGCCGAGGCCTGAGGATGCAGCCGGGGGCTCCGGTAAGCGCTGCCCGGGTCGGTGTCAGGCGCTGCGGGCACTGACCTCTCCCCGGTCCCCGCGGAGCCTCGGGTCCTCTCCGTTCGGGTCAGGCACCGCCTCAGGTCGACGACAGCGGGAAAACGGCCTCGCCAGCTCGGCTGGAGCGGCGCCTCGGGGCGGCGGCGGCGCGGGACGGGGGCGGTGACCAAGGGGGCGGGGCGCTGGGCTCTGGCCCCGCCCTCTGCTGGCAGTTGGCCCCTTCCCCTGCCCACCGGCCCCTTCCTCTGCTGCCCATTCGCCCCCACCCCTGCTGGTCATTGGGCCACGCCCCCTGCCACTGGCCCCGCCACCGCCCTCTCCAGTTCAGCTACACGTGGTTCATAGAATCATAGAATTACCAGGTTGGAAAAGACCCACTGCATCATTGAGTCCAGCCATTCCTATCAAACACTAAACCATGCACCTCAGCACCTCGTCCACTCGTCCCTTAAACCTCTCCAGGGAAGGTGACTCAACCCCCTCCCTGGGCAGCCTGGTCCAGTGCACAATGACCCTTTCTCTGAATATCTTTTCCGGATGTCCAGCCTGAACCGCCCCTGGTGGAGCTTGAGGCCATTTCATCTCGTCCTGTCCCCTGTCACTTGGGAGAAGAGCCCAGCTCTCTCCTCTCCACAACCTCCTTTCAAGTAGTTGTAGAGAGCAATGAGGTTTCCCCTCAGCCTCCTCCAGGCTAAACAACCCCAGCTCTCTCAGCCGTTTCCCATGTTCTCCAGCCCCTTCACCAGCTTTGTCGCTCTCCTCTGGACTTGCTCCAGAGTCTCAACATCCTTCTTGTGCTGAGGGGCCCAGAACTGCACACAGTATTCAAGGAGCAGTCTCACCAGTGCCGAGTACAGAGGGAGAATAACCTCCCTGGACCTGCTGGTCACACCATTTCTGATACAAGCCAGGATGGCATTGGCCTTCTTGGCCACCTGGGCACACTGCTGGCTCATGTTCAGCCGGCTGTCGACAAACACCCCCAGGTCTTTCTCCTCCCGGCAGTTTTCTAGGCAGACTTCTCCTAGTCTGTAGCTCTGCATAGGTTTGTTGTGCCCCAAGTGCAGGACCCGGCACTTGGCCTTTTTAAACCTCATGGCACTGGACTCAGCCCAGCGGTCCAGCCTGTTCAGATCCCTTTGCAGAGCCTCCCTACCCTCCAGCAGATCGACATTTCCACCCAGCTTAGTGTCATCTGCAAACTTGCTAAGGGTGCACTCAATAACTTCATCCAGGTCATTGATGAAGACATTGAACAGGGCTGGACCCAGCACTGAGCCCTGGGGAGCCCCACTTGTGACTGACCTCCAGCTGGATTTAACACTATTTACCAACCACTCTCTGGGCCCGGCCATCCAACCAGTTTTCCACCCAGGAGAGTGTGCGCCTGTCCGGGCCAGAGGCTGACAGTTTCTGTAGCAGAATGCTGTGAGAAACTGTGTCAAAGGCTTTGCTGAAGTCCAGGAAGACCACATCCACAGCCTTTCAGACCCAGAGCTGGTTTTCACAGTGTGCTGGAACTGCTCTATTGATAAAATATGCAGACTGTTTTGATCTAAGCTAAAGTACTGTTAAGTTTCTTCTAAGCAGTTGTGTTTGGGTTTTTTTTTTAAAGTTAGACAGAGTGTCCCTCTGTCAGCTTGTTTTCTTTTAAACGGTGTTTTCCCAACATGGTTTGATTTTCAGAGATGATAGCACCTTGTGTGAAGCAGGATCTATGCAGAACAGGTGTCTCTTCTATAACCTCCTCTGCTGGCAGCATTTTCTATCTTAAAGCCAAGGTCAGGCAGAGGGCTGGAGCCAGCTCCAAATTAGTGAGAGTTTTGACTGCTGTGAAGTTTCATAAATTAAAATTAGACCTCTGAAAACAGTAGAATACACATTAGATTTCTGGGAGAATTTATCCGTACTCATGTAAGTGGGAAATATATTCTGCAAGAACCTTTGTCTCTGCCCACAACTGATGGAGGTCTCTGCCTTCATTGCTCAGCCTGATAGAGGATGCTTGATTGCTGAAATTCCAAAACTAGTCTTAGAGAGTTTTATTTGCTGGCATTTTCAGTATCACTGTCCACAAAGAATCTGGTGTTGGAATGCCCTTGTATCAGTGTGGTATTTCTGCTAGTATTTTGGTGAAATGGCACGTTTTTGAGGAACCTGAGCTAGTGGGAGGAGTCCCTGCCCATGGCTCTCTGTGATTGGAAATAGAGAAAAAGGCATTTCAAGTAGAACCTGCAATGGTGGAGAAAATGAGTTTATAATTATAAACTCAGGAACTGCATGATCTTAAAGATCCCTTTCAACACAAACCATTCTATGGCTGTGTGATTTTTCTAAAGTAGAGGAGAGCATCCTGTGAAATAGGTGATAGGGCGAGAGGGAATGGCCTTAAGCTGCACCAGAGGAGATTCAGATTAGTCATCAGGAGAAATTCCTTCACTGAAGGAGTTATCGGGCACTGGACCAGGCTGCACGGGAAGGTGGCTGAGTCACCATCCCTGGGGGGTTTAAAAGACAGGGAGATTAAGTGCTTAGGGGTATGGGTTAGTACTGGACAGATATGGTTGGGTTCAATGATCTCAAAGGGCTTTTCCAACCAAGTGGTTCAATGATTCTACAAGCTCTTTGGTGCTGGGGACATGTTTTTGTCGGTAACCCTGTACCATATGCCAGGATGGAGGCATGGTCCTTCTTAGAACAGGAAAAAGTCCTTAGTCTTTGGAAAAAGATGTATAAATATAGATGAATACATTTTAAATGGCAAGAAGAATTTTGCTCATTTCAGGAAAATAGTTTGCACAACATACAGACCATATGATAAGTACAATCTGAAAGTCTGACATGTGAGTTGAAGTAATTTTATTGCTTTGTTAATGGGGATTTTCTTTGTGTATCTGTGGGGTAACCTTAGATCTTCCTTTAATGGATATACAGTGGATTGTAGCAAATGTTCAAGTTCAAAAACACACTTTTGCTAATATTAAAATAACTTCCACTTAATGCCTACAGGATACACTACAAGACAGGTGTTGTACTCTTACAGCAACTACTGTGTATCCTGATGAACTCTTCGTAGTTTAATATTTAAAACAAGATATTAAGAATTAAAGACTTCTGATCATTAAATTAGAATTAAAGTAGAGCAGAAGCTGATATATTATCTGACACGTGGCTTCTCTAATGCCTGTCACAAAGTAATGGCTCTCTTAAACTGTACATTAATCTTCAACAAGAAGTTGAGAAATGACTGTTTAGTAAAAAAAAAAAATTATTACTAAATAAATAACTTCCATACTGTTGGAATGAGCAAAGAAATATCTTTTAACAATAACTTCCTTCACATCCAAAAGGAGGCAGTTTATGCCCTTTCCCCAAGAGTTTATTGTGGCTGCCCATGTTTTGCTTAAAGGAAAAAAGTGTGTGTGACAACTTTGCAGTTAAATATGCGTTCAAGTATATTTGAAGTTATGTATATTCAGTACATATTTCTAGCATACGATGAAATAGCTTTAGAAACTTTAAATGTTCCTTTTACTTTACAAACTGATCAATATTTGTTGATGGGGTGTGTTATTAAAATGATCACAGGCAAAAGCTATGAACTAAAGGGTAATCTAGCAAGCAACAATTCTTCTACTCACAAATTCATACAGCCTGCGGCATCTGTAAAACAGAGTAAGTTAAACACAACGGGTGTAAATTTGATGTTCTGATTTCCTGGTGGTAAAGGGTCTGAGGCTTTCAGAACACAGATGAAAGGTATGTTGCCTTTTGGATTCAGAAATTGTATACTGCCTTTCTGCAACCTGTCGGCTTCCTTTTGTGCCAGACAGCTTTTCTATCATAGCAGACCATTAGGTCTTCCCAGACCTACAACTGTACATCAACCGAGATTCCCTTCTCTAAGAAAACTAGTACCCTTGCCTACATTCAAGTGTCACTGCACAAAATTTATGTAACTACTTAAATTTCTTGGTTTCTCTCATCCTGGTACCAACTGCATTTTCTCTCTCTAAGAAAGTGTTCCCAGGCAATCATTCTGGTTCTTTGTGCTGTCTTATGTTATTGACCTTTTGAGTCTTCATTTGTACCCCCTATTGTACTGTATGATGCTTCAGCCATTTATTTCTGCCTTGTTTAGCTGACCCAGCTGTTACCAAAACTGTTAGCATTGGGTGACAATAATCACACATAACACTCTGAGGAGAGTTATGTATCGTGCTTTATTTAGAGGCCCCGAGAACCAGGGGGATATTCCCCAAATCTGGTTTGACAATGTTTCGATGAAGGGCTCTTTTATTCTCACAAAATTTCACAACCTAATGTATATTCAACAGGTTACATCATTGTCTAATGCTTATGTGAATTCATTTACCAGTTTTCTCTTATCTCTGTTTACTTCTTCTGCTTTAATGAAGTATTGTTCATGGTTTATCTTGTTAGCATTGACCAGTAACTAACACCTTTTTCAAAAGAAAGAAAAACCATTTTATCTCATTCCCTGAGTGACAAATGGTCTTCTGATCCTGATGAAGTATTGTTCGTGTGTTATCTTCTTGGAATTTCCAGCAATTAACACTCCTTTCAGAGAGGAATAAACCGAAACTAGGTTTTCAGGACTTCTTGTAACTTTATAAAGTTGGGGGTTTAGGTTTGGGGGGTTTTGGGGTTTTGTTGTTTTGTTTTTTTTATCCTTGCTCCAACACAGCCACTTGCTAAGCCGTGAAGTCGCATCCTTGCTTTGTCAATGCTGGCAGCCTCTTCTTTCTGTTCCCCCGTTATCTTCTACTCTCAGACATTATTATGTTCTCTTTACCTTCCCAGCCACAGAGGGAAAATCTCAAATGGACAGCATGAAGCCCCATCCTTATGCTCTCTTTTATTTTTAGCTGTTGTGTCTTGTCTATCCATAAAAGTAAGACTTTCTGAAAAAGAATTACAATTTTCTGTATGTCTGTGTAATGACTAATGTAATGGGGTAATGTGTTTTCTAGTATGTGCTGTGAGAGTATGCACTTCAAACTAAAACTGAATGATCTAATCAAGATAACCGCGTAGTCTAGTGGTGGCTTACTGAAGAATTAGTGCTTAAGGTATTTCTGGCTCTGTTGTTTGTGAGTGATCAGTAAGCAGTTGATTTGTGAGTGCTTTTTAGCAAGATTTGTGATGGGAATCCTTGTTAAAACTGTTCTTTTTCTTTTTTAAAAAAATCATTTTGCTAAGGGGACAAATGTTCCAATTCAGGTCTTTGAAACATAGAGAAACTTCTAATGAACCGTCTATGATTGGAAATAGAGAAAAAGACATTTCAAGCAGAACCTGCTGTGGTGGAGAAGATGAGTTTATAATTATGCTGATTTTAATTTCTCATGTGTTGGGATTGTCTTTCTAAG
>WAAB01020741.1:148297-163917 GCA_013389865.1 Piaya cayana | reverse complement strand
TCTATGAAATGCGAAGGGAGAGGCTACCAGATCAGAACAACAGTATTTCTCATATATATTTACACAGACAGTGTAGGAGAGTAAATGATACCATAATGAGGTCTCTAATGCAAATTTCTTTCTAATCTTCTTCTACCTTCTTAGGAATGAGCTATTTTTAAAGCTGCA
The DNA here is from genome assembly GCA_013389865.1 of Piaya cayana. Taxonomy (NCBI): domain Eukaryota; kingdom Metazoa; phylum Chordata; class Aves; order Cuculiformes; family Coccyzidae; genus Piaya; species Piaya cayana. The sequence goes on along the minus strand of WAAB01020741.1, from coordinate 163,749 downwards.
TTAAATCTTAATTTTGCACAGCCTTTTTCTCCTATCATTATTTTTCATCTGCTTTAGTTAATCTTTGCATAGTTCTTTGGAAGAGCAAGCACCAAGTGTTGTTTTTTCTGTCCTCCTTCTATGAGAGAGGGGGGGAAAATGACATCCCTGTACATAAAGATGAATGAATGACTTATATATAATCTGAGCAATGACTGCTGCTATTTTATCATTCGATTACATATTTTCATTGACTAATATGGGATTGCCAGGAGCCCTGTATATAAAAAAGCCATATACCTTCATCTTCTTTAGGAGCAGAGGATCTAACTGCTAAGTGTATGTACATGCAAGTACAAAGAATTACATAAAGACATAGAATACACCCTACGTGACTAGCCTGGCCTTCTTGACTTGTCGTTTCTTTCAGGTAGGCTAGATGTCAGTGAACAGTGCCATGGGACAGCAAACCCACTCATCAGTCCCACTGACCACTGTACACCTGGCAACTTATTGTGTCTGTTCTACAGGTAAGCAAACTGAAATATCAGGATGATATTAGTAGAGAAGTATGTTTAGCATCTCTGAATGTTGAGCACTTCTGTTCACTTGGCTCAAGGTTTTTTTGTAATAGACAAGAAAGAATGAGAGGCTACTTTTGAAAATTAGATAAGCACTTGCCCTAAGATTTTCTCTTCTACTATCTCTTCCACCTTTAATAGATAGACTATGTCTGAATAGCATTTCAGAAGGAACCTTAAGAAATCCACATTGTGTTATTAATAACAAACACCACCAAACTTTCTCTCACAGGAGTAAATATTAATTAATGAACATGAGCAGTGTCAAAAGAATTTTTGTGGGATTAATGGTGTGACAGTGAATAACAAAAGAAGCATTAGTAGTTTGTTGCTTGTTATCAAGGATTGCTGTTTTCTCTGTGCAGAATGGCAGTTTGTCAGGGAAAGACCTTGGCAGCACGTAAAGGCAAAGCTCCAGAAAACATGTTCACATGATAAGCAAACTGCAAGTGTGATGAGCTTTTCTAGTGGGTCAGATTGTAGCACTTTGCTGGATAGCAGGCAGAGGAAGAGGGTTTCCTATGAGTCACTGAAGCAATATGTCACACGCTGCTTCAAATGTGAGTCAATCACACCATTATCATTATCATTACATCACTGACTTTGAAAGACTGGACCATCAAATTTCTAACAAGAGTGGAAGTTCATGACCTGCTATTCCTCTACAGCTAACTCATTTCTGGAGGACAGGCTCTGCAAGCTATTTTAGCCACAGCTTGTCAACAGGATACAGAGAAAAAGGAAGTGAAGGGACATTTTATATGTCAGATTTGAAGAAGGTTCAACATGGCTTTTATTCCTTTTCTGACATCTATGTCCTGATAAAATAATGTAATATAATGTATACACTTTTTTCCTTTTTGAATATATTCTGTTATTGCCTTTGTTTTCATCTGGCATCACTGGAAGTCCAGTGGCTGAAATCAAGACTCTTCTGTCTTGCAGGTATCATTGTTCACTTGTATATTAGTAGACTGTCATCCTAATACACTTCCCTGGAGTAACTGGAGAACAGCAAAATGCAGCTGAACTGCATAGGCTCTTTTAGGAACTGGCCTATAGAGATAGCATTGCTCAGCATTAGGCAGGGAATTTCATGGAAATTTTATAAGAGAACCTATGAACCACGAAATTCAAAAATGACTTTGCAGTATTGGCTAATCCTGGAAAATGCAAGTGAGGGAGACTACAGTTCCCTTAGTTTCCTCCACTGTCTACAAGTCAAAGAGTATGAGCGATTCTCATTTCTTCCCTTACTCCATTTTATTTTATCAGATATATGGCCAACACTTACTCCATTTTATTTTATCAGATCAGTGACCAACACTTACAGAAGGTACAACCAAGCCAATAGTGAATGGAAGTTGTTACCTGGATCAAAACTGTGTAAATGAATATAGTGAAGTCATAATCCTCTTGTCAGTAGAGGCATAGGAATGTCTTGTCATAACTAGCGGTAAATAAATCCTGGAATAAAAGCCCATTCTCTACAGTGATATGGAGTTATATTGCCAATACCTTGTTTTCAGCGAGTGATGTGGAGGCCTCACAGAAGATTATTTTTGCTTGATAAAGTTCAGATTTAATTTGATACTAATAAGCTTTGATTGTACCTGTTGCAGAAACTAGCTTTTCAGTGCTTGGGGATTTTAAAAGAATACTTTTTCAGAATATACATGCTTCCTGAATTCTACTTTACTTCCTTTTTTTGTTGCAGCAAGTAGAATCTCTGTGGCAGGCATAGTGCTTAGTTCTTCCACAGGGAGTTTCACAGAATATCTAGGAAAATTTCTAAGAAATGCAAGGTCTTTAGTTCTTTGTCATGCATAGAATCACATAGGTCAATGTCTTCTTCAGACTCATTTAATAATGCCAAGTCCCTTATACATTTGCAACAGTCTTCTTTGATAGCTATCATAAGTCCAACCAGATATCTCTTAGGAGAGCTGTGCATGACAACTTTTTATGGAAAAGACTCCATTTCAGTAAGTTGAAAAATTCCACTCCCCTCTCCCCAAAGTATAATTAACTGGCCATTCTTTGCCATGACAGCACGTGCACAGAGAAGAGAGCAAAAGAGGCTGAGAAGTAAGTGTACCTTGTACAAATAATTCCAACATTTATTTTTGCACATGCCATGAAGGAAAGAACATTTGATTTTTTTTGTATACGCAAATTACATAGACTTTTTGAGTAGCTTGGTAAGATGATTATAGACATTCCACCATAAGTATTTTTGCTTTCTGTAAGTTAAAATTCATACAGAATATCTCTCCTCTCAGTTCAGGTGTCTTCTGTCAGCAAGCAGTCACACACAGGAACAGGGAATCCTTCAAGAGGATAATATGTCAGCATACTAAGACACGTATAATGCTCAGTTTTCCATATCTGTGGTTTGGAAACAGACAGTTGTAACCATTAGACTCAGAAAAAGTGCATTGATTGCCCTCTCCCACCATGCCTTAGAGACTGTGTTAGAAAGGTTCTTAAGGAGGTCTGAACTTGTCTGCAGATCCTACTAAGGGGAAAATATAACAGAATTATGGCTTGGTTTGCTTACCAGCTCATGATTTAATCTTCATAGCGGTTTTACCAGAGTGGATTGGTCTATTTCTTTAATCAGTATCTAAGAGGCTATGCTTATGGTACATTGATTTGCATTTATCTGATTATTTTGCTTCTAAACATCACTGTTCCACTGGAAATCACCTTTCAGGAATCAAGAGGTAAAATTTTAATTCCTGTGAGATAAATTACGATGTATCAATATCAAGCACATCCTCATGGACCCAGAGATCTGTCAGTACATATACTGTAGCAGTTGTCAGAGCAGAATTATTTCAAATAAGTATTCCAGAATTTATTCCAAGTCTAATTGCAATGTCTTCTATGACTGTTACATTTACTCTGTGATACTGTGACATACTTAACAAAAACATCCTTTTCTCATCAAGGGGCAGCCACATCACTTGTTCTATAATTGCAGATACTTATATCCAAATCTTCCTCAACCTCTTTGATTTAAAAATGTGACATGAGAAATTTGCCCTGATATCAGTTTATGAAACTTTCGTTCTAAAACATTTCTTTCACATTCTGCATAAATCCTCAAGGTCATAGTCACAAACAATACTAAAAATACGGTATATGAAATGTTGAATTAGATTTTACAACATGCATAAAAATACCTACTGAGTTGAATACTGGGTTGAAGCCAGCCTTGGGAAGACACTGGTGCCCATGTTTATCATATTAGTTCCTGATTTTGACATCTCAGTTGCTAGAAAGGTGACTTTTTGCCTCAGACCCTATTTCACAGACCCTATTAATTATTTGGAATTGGTCTAAAAGGAAGATGCTCAGACCTATGTTAAACCTGGACATACATGGCTGTGTGTTCTCAAGTGGAGGCAATGCCTGTGCCCTCATTTTTTTCTATTAATGATGTTAGTTTTGTTTTGCTAATTGTAGTCAAGAATTTGGAATCAGGATCCTCTATTCTCTTGCATAAAATGTGTGATATTGTCCATCTTGTTTCTAAAATAGAGCTGATGAGCTCTGTCAAAACTGAGTCATACAGATTAACAAAGCACAGAATGCCATGTGCTGGTAAATGACAGTAGTAAATTATGTTTGCTTTTTACTGATGCTCCACTGCTGTGAAACAAGTTATTAAGCAGGAAAATGAGGAAAAAAAGGGTTTCTTTTCCCTTCCATATCTCTTCCATAACTAGGTAGACATCAACCAAGACCAATAGAGAGGCTTGGTTCATAAACTGAGGCTTATGATGTTTTATTCAGTGGCAAAAATTGCATAGTGCCTTGAGATCTCTTAATGATATATGCGCTCTCTGCTTCTTAGAACCAACAGCATATGGAAAACAGTACTGTCAGCAGTAGGTGAGGTCCAGAAGCACAGTGCTTCTAGACTTGCAGCAAAACAGGGAGGGGAGAGGGATAATTAGCATATAGAGGACAAAAAGATAATTAAAATAGTAACAAAGTAAATATGAACTGACTCATTTTTCCCATCTCACATTTTCAGCTATCTAGGTGCATGGGTACGACCTGATAGAAACAAATGTTCATTTCACTGCCCTGGATGTTGTTTTTCAGTACTCATGTCAGGTGGGTACAAACTGGAGATGTAGACAATAAATGATCTATTAAAACTCAAAGTTAGTGAGCACTGAAGACTTCAAATAGAGAGGCTCAGATATTTCAGATATATGCACAGAATTTTATGAAACATTACACAAAACAGGACCTTAGCTGAAGATGCAGCATGGAAACTGCTATGCAAATATAGTCCTTTTAACCACCACTTACAGATTCAGCCTGATAATGTCATAGTACTGCTCAGGCTAATTTTTCTCAATTTGTGTGTAGCAACTACTATGGGAACTGTGAAATGCAATCAGAACTGAGAGAAGTGAGTTGCTGAAAATTTTGCTAGAGTCAAACACCTATTGTTCTGCTCTACCCTTCAGAAATAAATGTTCTCTGATAATCCTTTTTAAAGCATACTTTTAAGCATACACACATGAATTGTGCATTCCTGTCTACAACATTTCATTCTTATTTAACTATTCAAGGAGGTTGCCAACCTGAGAATGATGAAAAAAACCTATGTTAACTCACTAGTACCTTTACTTAAGACAAAAGATAGAGCAAGCAGTAGGTAAAAGATAAGATGCCTCATTTTTTACACAGTCTTCAAGTGCTTCTCTAGCTTTGTCAAAAGGCCATCATTCTATAACTTGCAGTTCTTGTGAAAACAAACAAATTTTTGTTTTGTTATCCTGAAAGATTCTGTACAACTTATTTGGCCTGTCAGCTAACACTCTTTGCAGCTGAAATATGGCTTTAAGGACAAGTGTATATAGATGAAGCAAGATGTACCTTCCCTTGGTTATACTTTGTCATACAAAGCAAGTGGATTTTTACTGTTAAGGTAGGGTTTAGGGGAGCTGGTTTAGTACATTTTGACAAATCTCTTCTTTCTTATGCCTATTATTGCATCACAATATAAATTAGTTACTTCAAACTGCTAACTACCATAATTAACTTTGTTATGCTCCAGGGTCAGAAATAGCTGGTTTGCAACTATTGCATTTCAAACTGCTCTGCCATTGAAGTTGTCACTTGCCAAGAGACCATGACACTTCATCCTGTAGATGGATATTACTTGGAAACATTCCCTTTTATTTGTCTCTGTGAGGCTGAATGGACATCCACCATAAAATTGTACTGAGGAAATTGGGAGTTGAATCAGCAATGCTTTTAACAATGCATAACCTTTGTTATTTTGTTCCCAGGAGCACTGAAATTTGCATGGCTTAGCAAGTTGCAAGCTGTAATGACAGCACTTAGGGCGGGCATCAGTGGCAGCAACACAGATTCACTGAGAAGAGCAGACATAACCCAGCTTCAGAACTCTCAGAGATATTGCAGAGTTGTTCAGCACCTGGCTAATAGCCCTTAATTCCCTGAGTATTCTTTGTAAGACACTATTATCCATGCTAAGGCTATTTGCTTTTAATATGGATGTAATGTGTAACACTATCAGGAAATCCAAGTGATCCAGCCATTACATTTTCAATACTTTCTATTTTTGCTACTATGCTTTATCCACTTGAAAGCTAAGAGAAAAACATGCTGTGTGATAATGTTAACTACATATGGTACAAAAAAAATAAATAAAATCCCGAGCTCTGAAATACTGGTATAATGCCTCAGTTAGTAGTTATATCTTTGTACAAGCAGATGCAATAGAAAGATAAAGACTGGCTAGAGTTAAAAATCTTTAAATCAACCTAAAATACAAAACTACTTTTCTCTAGCTAAAATACTTAAGTGTTATGAATAGAATGTGAATTTATTTCATATTGATATTCAGTAGATGGTGAAATAATATTTAGCATATAAAAATATATAGCATACGAAGTAAAAAGTGAAGTAAATTTTTTTTCTGGCTCTATTACATAGATTTTAAGATCTGTTATAGCAAATATATATTCCATTTTGCACTTACCTGTAAGCTGAACCCTTTTTGATTTCTTGAGGTCTGATATGTGTATGTTCAGGGTATTATTTTCACTTGTTTGCTGGGCAGAATTGTGGCATTGTACACTATTTTAAACACTGGAATACTTTTCACTGGTGTTCTTTTCTTATAGTGAAAAATCACAGGAACTGATTGGAAAAACCCTTGTGCTTTGCAAGGGAAAATAAAATGTGTGCCTGGTGATGGTACATTAAGATGCTGCCTTCTTTCGGAAAGACATGATTATGGCCGGTGTTATATCAGTTTCTTATGTCTAATCATTATCAGGAGAAGACTATCAGATAAAAGATTACTGATTGCGTCTTAGTAGCAATTGTAAAGAGGAAAGGAAGATGGGTAGAGGAAACAGGAGAAAGGAAAGATGGATGCAGATCAGATACCTCATTTGTAGAAAAGCAGTGGGTGAACACATCCTGCCAAATAAAGCTCCATTTCAAAATTTAAAGATAAGCTCAAGTAATGAAATAAATGAAGTAGTGAGATTGTGTTTGGCATTCTTATAGCCATCTGGGGTTTGTACTGTCTCAAATGAAGAACCCTACCTGTTTGTAACTAGAGAAAATGAAAACAATGTTACTGTCAGAGATCAGCAAGGGCAAGGGCCCCTGTGGGAAGGCAAGAGCTGAACTGAGAGCAGCAGTGTAGTGGTAGAGGGTGCCCTTCCTCCCTGCCAAAACATTAAGAGCAGAGAAATTGCTGATGGCAGCCAGAGCCTAATGCAGTGGGGGCCAACGAACTTCATGAACAAATCGATATGATTTCAGATGAAGTTCCTTATTTAGGGTTCATTCATTGTTTATATAGGACAAGCAGGCCAAAACATCAGGTAAACTTAGATTGGTCCTTCTGCTCTAGCAACTAGCCCCTCTTTGCAACCTCCCATCCCATATCTCTCTGTTGCTAGCTTGAAAACTCCTGCCCACATCCCCAAACCACTTCATTAACATAACACAACAAAGTCATTCACCACCTTTGTGATTTTCCCAACTCCGCCCTGCCAGGGCACTTAAGTTCCCAACAAGAGTCACCTGGGAGCCCTGATCAACTGGCAAGTCTGTAGTGAAGAGGCAGGTCTCAGCTCAGGCTGGCAAGTCTGGCACCCAAGTGGAGGTCAAGGTGAGAGCCTCAGTTTAAGCAGCTCCCAGGGGGTCTGCCTTGGCTGAGGCATCTTCTAGCACTTTCTTTCAAGGCTACCGGCTGCCCAATCTCCATCCCTGTGGGGACATAAGCCCTCACAGTTAAACCCTGAGGAGAGGGATGTGCTCAGGACCTGGATGCGTAAGTGTCTGAAGTGTTAACCCCAATCCAAATTCCTCAAATATGGTGCTCCTGGGAAAGGCACATTTACAATATAGAAGGTTTTGGGAGATCAACTGTATTAGCAGAAGTAACACCACAAGGAGCAGGATTTGCCTTCCTGACGGGGTATCATGCGAAACCTCTGTGTTAAAGAGGTGTTGTGGGGAGATTTGAACTAGGTGTCAGCAATTACTGGGATCAAAGTTTCCCAGGTAAGAGAGTAAACAGAGGCCTAATGACCATTTTGTTTCAGGAACTCCACATGGGTTACAGCACCTTGTTCAGTTCGTTACAGATTTTAAATAGTTTTCATGAATTATTCTGAGGCACTCAAGTGCAGATTGCTCTTGTTTTGCTGACATCGAATAATTTATAATATGAATAGATGAACAGAGTTAAAGGACTAGTCACTTCAATAAGAATTTAACAATATTAGACCTCAAAGGTTTTATTCAAAGTCAAACACTAAGTCAGTGAGAGTCTGAAGAAACATAATCTAATTCAGGTAGTGCCATGAGAACCATGTGCCAGTTTACAGAGAGACTGTATGTTTATACATGAACAGAGCAAGTCCCGCATGAGCCCTCTAGAAACTGTATAAAGGAAATACAGACTGATAGGTGCAGCTGGAGGGAACAGTAAAGTCTCAGCTTTGCCTCTTATGGACCAGATGTAATCCAGAGGGACCTGGACAGGCTGGAGAAGTGGGCCTGCATGAACCTTATGAGGTTCAACAAGGCCAAGTGCAAGGTCTTACAGCTGCAATCCACAATTTCAATGCAGGTTGAGGGATGATGTGATTGAGAGCAGCACTGCAGAGAAGGACTTAGGGGTGCTGGTTGCTGAGAAGCTCGATATGAGCTGACAACATGATCTCGCAGCCCAGAAGACCAACTGTATCCTGGGCTGCATCAAAAGAAATGTGGCCAGCAGGACGAGGTAGATGATTCTGCCCCTCTGTTCTTCTCTTGTGTAACCTCATCTGGAGTACTGTGTCCAGTTCTGGAATCCTAAACATAACATGGATGTGGAAGTGTTGGAACAGGTCCCAAGGAGGGCTACCAAGATGATCAGAAGGCTGGGGTATCTGCCATACAAGGACAGGCAGAAAAAGTTGGGATTGTTCAGCTTGGAGAGGAGAAGGCTCCAAGAAGACCTTATACTGACCTTCCAGTACCTGAAGGGGGCTACAAGAAAGCTGAAGAGGGACTGTTAACAAAGGCTTGTATCAATAGGACTAGGGTCAATGGGTATATACTGGAGAGGGGCAGATTTAGACTAGACATAAGGAAGAATTTCTTCATCATGAGAGTGGTGAGTGACTGGCACAGGTTGTCCGGGGAAGCTGTGGCTGCCCCATCCCTGGAGGTGTTCAAGGCCATGTTGGATGAGGCCTTGGGCAGCCTGATCTAGTGGGAAGTGTTCCTGCCCATGGCAGGAGAGTTAGAACTAGATGAAATTTAATATCCCTTCTAACCCAAACTATTACATGATTCTATGATTCTTTCAGTGACTGAGCTCATTCAAGTGCCATAGTAATACACTGTTTATATAGACCAATTACACAAGTCACAGTAGAAGTATGGAATAAAGTATTGTCTGACCGAAGCTGTGACATTATATCCTTACTTGTAACAAAGGCAGTGTGGCGCAGCCAAAATTACCTTCAAAGGTGAAAAAAGCAAGGCATAGTAGCAGTATGTGTCAAAAAGGAGGCAGATGAAACTAAGTCTTCTGATCGACCTTTGATTTTTAATACAAGTTATTTTAATGGAGCAGTGAGAGCAGAAGGCAGAATGGTGATTTTATCAGGAGATTTCTTTTCATAAATCTATTAAGCAATAAGAAGGCATAAAGAAAATATGTTTATCTTGTAACTCATAACTTAGCCCCTTTCACTCTGTTAAAATATAAAGCAAAGTATTAACATTCTTATACTTGGAAGTATAGAGAAAAAAGGTAAATGAATTAGCAGTTAAATGGTATGCACTGTCCAGTTAAAATAAGCCAGTACCTAACTTAATAGAATGAAATGCTGTTTTGCTAATACAAATTGTGTTCACTAGCTGAAGAAAGTAAATAATGTCAGTGTATCAGCTTCTGGAATACACCCAAATGTTCTTTAGCTAAGGCATTTATCACACTGAAAGGATTATTCAAAGCAAGGTCCCTAAGCATGTACAGGTTGGGTTTCCATTGACCTTATCATCATTTATTATTTTATTTATTATATTTAGAGCAGGTATGCAATGGGAAACTATATATAGACTAGGAATCCAGTTTGGATTGCTGGAAAATACTATAATAAAAGTTATTAATAAAAAGCAGAGTGCAATAAATTATGGTAGGTTGAAATGTAATTGCAGAGCTCAGTGGATATTGGGCTGCATTTAAAATTATGTGTACTAGAAATTTAATGACTCTTGACTTTGACAGGGCTGAACTAATTAATCAATTGATAATTACTAGTGTGATTAACAGCTGTGATCATGATTGGTAACAAGTATTGATTAATTCCCCAATAATTCTGGCACAGTTCAGAATAAGAAGCAAGTTGCATAATGCAGGAAGCATGATTAGCAAAAGCAATAATAAAACCACTTCACTGTCATCACAGAGCTGTCTAGGGTGAAGATGATTTGTGAAGGTGGGAAACCTAGGTATATTTGCCAAGATAAAACAGTGTTATGCCAAAGATTGCCTTAATGAAAAAGAAGTAATGGGAAAAGTGGGTGCATTTTTTCATAATGATAAATTTGTTCCAGATTTACAGTCATTCTGTAACCACTACTGAAGTCTTTCATCATTACAATAGCATATTCAATTCTTTTTATTTTTAAAGAAAAACTTTTTTTATTCCTATAAAAACCCCAATATTTATATACTTTCCAAAGTGCCATATGAGTAGTGGTTCATTATCTACTCCTACAAAGTACTGCTAATGAAAGGCACAAGGAGATGAAATATGCAACTGCTAACCAAAGCTGACAATTCCATTTTGTGACAACGTCTTCAATTTTTATTTCCTTTGTTCCAAGGCAGAACTGAAAAGAAAGCTTTTGAGAATGTCTGGAAAAAGCAAGGTTTTGCTAACATAACTATTCAGAATCAAAGCCTTAGTTTCATCCTGTTAAAAAGAGGTAAAAATGTATGTCATCTTGTAGCTAAGGCAATGGCATATACAGCAGGTAGACAAGGTTTCTGTTCCTTTATATTCACTACAAAGTTCTGCATCTAAGACTACTGTGGGCCAGGTACTGAAGGGACTTGAATCTGGATATATGCACTCTGATACATTTCCCTAAGCATTATAGTGTAGAAAGTCTGGTTAGCAAAACAAACAAAAATAAACGAAGATTCAAATACTACTACACTACCACCACCAATGCTGAGAAAGAGGAATATGAAGAGAAAAATATTTTAGAGTATGTAATTTTCTCGTATCAACTTTAGGTATATTCCTTTAAACTACAAATGCAAAGTAAGTATGAACTGTTATATTTCCCATATGGAAAACTATTTGTGACAGGATTCTTTTTTTTAAAAATGAGTTTCTATCACTATGGAAACGAAAAAAAAAAAAAGCAAAGACTTCTCTCCCAACTCCATAATGTTCCAGTCCAAATCAGGACAGTGCTTCTGAGTCAAAATAGTTTCTTTTATTTAATTTTTTTAATCTGCTACACTGCAGCGAAGATTAATACATGTTGTGCAACATCATGAGTGAGCCCACATGTATGGATATTTCAGGATGGATTCAGGATCAAATTTAGTCTGACAATGTGGGCATCAGTTTTTCCCTGTGCAGATAATTTTCCATGTTTTGTACCTCTAAGGAAAGAAAGAAACAAAAAAACTCTGCTCAGTTTAAAAATAATGTTGGCTTAATGTACATCAGAAAGTTTCAACCCAAAAAGTATGGATGATTCAGAGACCATATAGTTTCTATAAAAGTTATGAAAATATCTGTATATTCTGGTTAGCATAACTGATGATTTGCTGCACTACAAGGAACAAGAAGAAGAGTGAATATTTGTAAGTCTGAATTTCATTTTTTCAGTGGTCTCTTGGAATCCTTTTCCTTTGATCTTAGAGATTATCACATCCATTTATATACCAGCTCTATCCATCTTGCATTGGAATGAAGGAATTAAGGGGAGGGTGTGGGTGATCAACTGTGTCAGGTGTATGCAGCAAAGCAACTAAACTTAGCCAAATCCATAAATCCTTCCCCTTAATGAAGCGAGTTCACTTCCCTGCCACAGGTAGAATCAATCAGAGTGCATATTCCTATGCTTGTATGTAAAGATTCATTCTTCCAGAAGAGTCATAGTAACAGGATCCTTACATGCAAAGGACAGTGGATGACAACAGATTAGAAGGAATTATTAGATCTGAAAATATTACAATTGTATGAAGCCTTACACAGTTACCCTGTGTCCACCAATAAGTATTCCAGGTTATGCTATGGTTTGTCAGGCTTGAAATGCCTTGTTATCTATTTACTTTTAATACCCAGAAAACCTTGATCAACCTGTTTTGTAGTAGGTCTGTTTCCCTTGCCATTAACAAGAAAAAAAATATTTTTATTAGTCAAATGGGTTACATGGTACTTTTGGATTTATTTACACATACGGTGTATTTTGTACCACATAGGACGAACAGCATGTTCAAATGACTTCTATCTTTGCTTCAAGTGAGCTTCAGAGGACAAATCTGAGTCTTCTTCAACAGGTGAATGTAGGAAAACAGATAATATATATATGCATATAAGGATGTACTTTCTCTGAGGAACCAATCTGATTAAAACTCTGTCCAGAAACAGAACAGACAATTTCGTATAACATTGTCTTAGTTTTCCTTTTCTTAGTATTACAAAAGTCTGCACATTCATATTTGCTATCTTAGTTGTGGGTAATTAAAGTCACAAAATATAATTTGCCCTTTAGCAAATGTGTTACTTTACTTATGAATAGCATATGAATACAGTTTATTAAGACCACAGATGCCAAGAAACTGTAGTAGTGCTGTTTTCTGCATTATAATGATATGTAGGCAAAACATTATAGGAGAACTTTTCTCTCAAATGCTGATTTGAAACAAAATGAATGACAAAATGCTTTGCACTTCACCCAGCTCTGGTGGTCATTTGCAATGTAAGAAGAATCAATGTGAGAAAAAAAAAAAGAGAGAACAGAACAAAAGCTTCAAAGGCTGCAGACATGCAGCTGTGGAGACAAAGAAGATAAAAAACCAAGAGATTTCTATGCATATTGACAGGATTTATCTGTAAGGAACTGCAGGATGTATGGTGGATCGATCTCATGCCTCTTTTCTTGGGAGAAAGCAAACTTTGCTTTGCTAACTGAATGGCAGGAAGAAATTATGTGAAGATATTCTTTCCAGAAGATAGTCTATCACAAATGAAAAAAAATATTTCCTGCCCATAAACAAAGCCCCCTGCCTGTGTTTCAGATGATAAAATTGGAAGTTTTTCACACTTGGGAAATATATCTAAATACTGAAAGGTATCTGTGTTTCATGCATTAAACTTTTATTTGGAGAAGTGTCAGAAAAAATATTATATACCTGTAATGATGGTGGTTTTTTCTCTTAATTCTCTTAAACTATATAGTATGGTAAACATTTAACTCAGTTTCTTATTCTGCCTATGATATGACTATATCCTACTTGTTACTTAAATTACAATTAAAAAAAATACATTCCTCTTGCATGATTCTTTCTCTGATTCTATGCACATTAAAGTTCTGTATTTGTTTTCCATGAAAAAGAGTTATTTTAGCCTTGACTAGAACTTTTAAAAAAGTAAACCACCATCCATCTAGCTAGTAAAAATACAGGTTATAGACTAGAATGGGAATGGAAAAAGCAATCTCTCTTTGTTTGAAATTGTTGGCCAAAAAATTTTGGAACCAAAGCACCTGACTTTGGACAACATTTACATTAACTGCAATGAAACTTGGCTGCTATGGAAAAGTACCTTCTTAACAGACAGGGGTCTAGATCCTAAATTTCTTTTGCCTTTTCTGCTCTCAACACAAAACCACCAAGGGAGCAGCAAGGGGTCTGCCCCATAAGGAAAGCCAAGCTGACAGCCAGGCAATCCAGGGACATCTCTGCCACGGACACCATCCCATCAGGGTCCAGGGTCAAACCAGGAAGTAAGGTCAACAAAGCAACGCCATCACTGACAAGGTACATGTCTGGGCATGTCATACCTACAGTGTAGCTCAGGAAAGGACCAGGGGCCAGTGATGCATCTTACTGAATCTCCAAAGTGAAATGTGTGTCCACAGAGAAGGATTGAAGTCACAGAATCTCTGAAGGGACCTCTTGAGATCATCTGCTCACAGCCTTTCAGGAATCAAACACCCTACATTTGCTTTCAGACAGTGCAACTCTCTAAGCAATGTTTTTCTTTTCCTTAAGAATACTTGTCACTTGTATTTTTTGCCTGTGTAAGGTTCTTAGTTTTCTCTACTTTTCTTTTTATTCTTAGTTTTCTTCTATTTCCCATCCCTTATTTCATCTATAATAGGCACCTAAATGAATAACCATAAACTCATAGAATCATAGAATAATTTTGGTTGAAAAAGACCTTTAAGATCATCAAGGCCAATTCTCAAACAAACACTATCAACTCCACCAGTAAACCATGTCTGTAAGTGCCAAATCCTACATGTCTTTCAAGTATCTCCAGGAATAGTGACTCCACCATTTCCCTAGACAGTCTATTCCAATGCTTGACAACGCTTTCAATGAAGAAATTTTTTTCTAATATCCCTGGCAGAACATGAGTCCATTTGTTTTCACCCTATCACTTGTTACTTGAGGAAGAGACCCAACACCTATGTTACTACAACCTCATTTTAGGTAGTTGTAGAGAGTGATAATGTCTCCCCTCAGCCTCCTTTTCTCCAGGCTAAACAACTTCAGTTCCCCAGGCATTCCTTATAAGATTTGCACTGCAGAATCTTCACCAGCTCTATTGTTCTTCTTTGTACATGCTCCAGCATCTCAACATCTTCCTTGTAGTGACTGGCCCAAAACTGAACACAGCATTTGAGGTGTGGCCTGACCAGCACTGAGTACAGGGGGACAATCATTTCCCTGATCCTACTGACCACACCATTTCTGATGCAAGCCAGGATGCTACTGGACTTCTTGGTCACCTGGGTACACACAGGTTTATATTCAACTGTCTGTTGACCAGTACTCCCAGGTCCTTTTCCACTGTGTAGCTTTCCAACCAAGCTTCCCCCAGCCTGTAGCATTGCATGGGGTTGCTGTGACCCAAGTGCAGGACTCAGCACTGACTTTGTTGAACCCCATAGAGTTAGCATTGGTCTATCGATTTGGCCTGTCCAGATCCCTTGGTAAAGCTATCCATCCTCTACCTGTGGGATTCTTCTTTACAGTTTCACATACAGTTATGATGATTTTCTGAACAGTTTTATAAAGTTCTCTTAATTCAATCATCCAATGAATTGTAATATTTTGGGGGG
>WAAB01020741.1:0-147991 GCA_013389865.1 Piaya cayana | reverse complement strand
AAGATAGTCTATCACAAATGAAAAAAAATATTTACTGCCCATAAACAAAGCCCCCTGCCTGTGTTTCAGATGATAAAATTGGAAGTTTTTCACACTTGGGAAGTATATCTAAATACTGAAAGGTATCTGTGTTTCATGCATTAAACTTTTATTTGGAGAAGTGTCAGAAAAAATATTATATACCTGTAATGATGGTGTTTTTTTCTCTTAATTCTCTTAAACTATATAGTATGGTAAACATTTAACTCAGTTTCTTATTCTGCCTATGATATGACTATATCCTACTTGTTACTTAAATTACAATTAAAAAAAATACATTCCTCTTGCATGATTCTTTCTCTGATTCTGTGCACGTTAAAGTTCTGTATTTGTTTTCCATGAAAAAGAGTTATTTTAGCCTTGACTAGAACTTTTAAAAAAGTAAACCACCATCCATCTAGCTAGTAAAAATACAGGTTATAGACTAGAATGGGAATGGAAAAAGCAATCTCTCTTTGTTTGAAATTGTTGGCCAAAAAATTTTGGAACCAAAGCACCTGACTTTGGACAACATTTACATTAACTGCAATGAAACTTGGCTGCTATGGAAAAGTACCTTCTTAACAGACAGGGGTCTAGATCCTAAATTTCTTTTGCCTTTTCTGCTCTCAACACAAAACCACCAAGGGAGCAGCAAGGGGTCTGCCCCATAAGGAAAGCCAAGCTGACAGCCAGGCAATCCAGGGACATCTCTGCCAAGGACACCAACCCATCAGGGCCCAGGGTCAAACCAGGAAGTAAGGTCAACAAAGCAATGCCATCACTGACAAGGTACATGTCTGGGCATGTCATACCTACAGTGTAGCTCAGGAAAGGACCAGGGGCCAGTGATGCATCTTACTGAATCTCCAAAGTGAAATGTGTGTCCACAGAGAAGGATTGAAGTCACAGAATCTCTGAAGGGACCTCTTGAGATCATCTGCTCACAGCCTTTCAGGAATCAAACACCCTACATTTGCTTTCAGACAGTGCAACTCTCTAAGCAATGTTTTTCTTTTCCTTAAGAATACTTGTCACTTGTATTTTTTGCCTGTGTAAGGTTCTTAGTTTTCTCTACTTTTCTTTTTATTCTTAGTTTTCTTCTATTTCCCATCCCTTATTTCATCTATAATAGGCACCTAAATGAATAACCATAAACTCATAGAATCATAGAATAATTTTGGTTGAAAAAGACCTTTAAGATCATCAAGGCCAATTCTCAAACAAACACTATCAACTCCACCAGTAAACCATGTCTGTAAGTGCCAAATCCTACATGTCTTTCAAGTATCTCCAGGAATAGTGACTCCACCATTTCCCTAGACAGTCTATTCCAATGCTTGACAACGCTTTCAATGAAGAAATTTTTTTCTAATATCCCTGGCAGAACATGAGTCCATTTGTTTTCACCCTATCACTTGTTACTTGAGGAAGAGACCCAACACCTATGTTACTACAACCTCATTTTAGGTAGTTGTAGAGAGTGATAATGTCTCCCCTCAGCCTCCTTTTCTCCAGGCTAAACAACTTCAGTTCCCCAGGCATTCCTTATAAGATTTGCACTGCAGAATCTTCACCAGCTCTATTGTTCTTCTTTGTACATGCTCCAGCATCTCAACATCTTCCTTGTAGTGACTGGCCCAAAACTGAACACAGCATTTGAGGTGTGGCCTGACCAGCACTGAGTACAGGGGGACAATCATTTCCCTGATCCTACTGACCACACCATTTCTGATGCAAGCCAGGATGCTACTGGACTTCTTGGTCACCTGGGTACACACAGGTTTATATTCAACTGTCTGTTGACCAGTACTCCCAGGTCCTTTTCCACTGTGTAGCTTTCCAACCAAGCTTCCCCAAGCCTGTAGCATTGCATGGGGTTGCTGTGACCCAAGTGCAGGACTCAGCACTGACTTTGTTGAACCCCATAGAGTTGGCATTGGTCTATCGATTTGGCCTGTCCAGATCCCTTGGTAAAGCTATCCATCCTCTACCTGTGGGATTCTTCTTTACAGTTTCACATACAGTTATGATGATTTTCTGAACAGTTTTATAAAGTTCTCTTAATTCAATCATCCAATGAATTGTAATATTTTGGGGGGAACACTTCAAATTCATATTCCCTTTTCTCAGATGTTTCTGACATGTCATTCCCAGCATTTCTATATATCCAGGAAGTCATCCATCATAACAGGCAGCTGAAGAGCTTTATACCTCTTCATTCAGAAGTACTTTCATTTGACAGCTTCAGATAACGTTCTTGCTGCTTAATTGGGATGCCTAACATCTAGCAGCACTAGAGCTCAGAATGTGGACCTGTTCTTGCAATAAACTTTCCGCAGAAAAAACACCTTTCTTGTGTCCCACAGATAACAGGTGTTCTTGGAATTCTCTCTAGTTTGCCTCATAAATAAAAACAAAAGAAAATGTAAAATAGGACGGGATATCAAACAGGTTATTACATTAGTAAGAAAAATAATCTTCTTCGCAAAACAATGACTAGAAGTATTCAAGAATAATGACTGTGCTGAATAGAGCTGAGCCAATAGTACGTATAAATTTCCCACAAATTTTCATTTATATTTTCAAGTGGATTCATATATTCACGTGCCTTCTCCTCTTGAGCTAACTTCCATGCACATTTGTGGAATTAAATTGAAGTAACTTTAATGTCCAATTTGTGTATATGATGATGTAGAGAAGCAGAGGATTGCATTGTCTGTGGGGCTGCTGGTTGTAAAAAGGTTTGTATAGCCATTGAGCAGAACAAGCTTCCATAATACAAAAAGTAACGAACATATCTTTGTTTTGTATGTGTGTGAGTGTAAGTATATGCCCTACTGAGTTCTTTTCTATCTGTGTTCTGCTGCTTTCATATCATGTTTCTAGAAAACTGAATTTGTATGAGAAATGTTAAGAAATTATTGCTCCATGATGCTCTTTGGGCAAATGTAAAAAGGCAAACGAGGAAAGATCAATAGAAAAAAACTGGTACTAGAAGCAACTGAAGCTTGGGTTTGTATTTGTGAGATGTTAAACTGGTATAATTACAGCTAGGAAATTCAACAATAGCTTGACTGGATTCTATCCACTGGAATCAGAATTGTGTGGGGAGCTCCATCCAACTCCAGCACAAGACAGCTTTGGAATGCTTCCTTCTCCATCCTCCGGATTAGGTCCTTTGAGAAGCTGTCACCCTCTTCAAATCCACCAGCTATTTTCTGGTCAGAGTGAGAAGCACTGCTAGAGCAAACATATTAGGCAGATGATAGCTCAGGATAGAAGCGCAGGTGAAGGAAAGATGTGTAGTCACAGTCCAGACCAATAAAGAAAAATAAGAACTAGCAAAATCATGAAAGTTTTACAAGACCATAGCACAGGACTTCTGTTACAGTTACAAGTCTTGTATGTGTGATGCTGTTATTAGTGTGATGATACAGGCAAGTATTAACATTGGTGTAATTTCATATTGAAAGTACTCAGAAACATGACTCCATTGTAGTATCAGTAAATAATTTATAACTAGTTTTATCCTGTACACACACTTCAATTTAGTTCAGCTTAGGGTGCCCCCAAAGTAATGCAAGCTAAACTGGAAAAAAAAAGAAAAAGGAATACTAGAAGCAGCATGAGTTTTATCAAGCTAATTCAGAGGCTTTATGACCCCTCTACCTTATATTGCTGTAGGTTTTAAAATAGGCCATACTATCCTGAAAATGACAAAAAGTTTTCCAATGGGTAAATTTATTCGCATGCAGGACAATATTACACCAGGTACATCATTATCATTATAGAAGGATCCCAGCAAACACAACAAGATTTCCATAGGGCTTTTTGCATTTTTATATGAACAATTTAGTTAATGATGTCACACTGCAATGTTAACTAATTACAAGTTTAATTAGTTTCTGGAATTAAACTGGGTTATATTTAGAAGTTATTTAATTAAAATAGGCAAATTATATTTCATGTGCAAATGTAGATATTTACTGCTCCACCACAGAAATTAATAGAAATTTTTTAAGTGTATTTCCAAAAAGAAAGGGCAAAATACTTTTAGCTTTCTAATGATAACCAGGAGACTTAGCTCCTTGCACTTCTAAAGTGAGTAGGTAAGGAATGTTATTACACAGCACAACATGCCACAGTGGCATTTCATATCTGTAAACACTGTAGGAACAGAGCGTCCATAAACAGTATTTGCCTCCTGGAAACTTTATTCCATGATAGTACGCTTTTGATGCTAGGACTGTGCACAGCTGAAAAGACTCCCAGGCTACCTCTGTACTTCCAAAAGTTGGTCATTGGTTTCCTGGAGAAAATAAATAAAGAAATAAACATGAATAAATAAAAAGTGCAATATCAAGAAAAGTAACATTAAATAATCACTGTATGCCTTTGGCAGTAAAGAAAGCAAAAATATAGCTTAGAGGTTACAAGAGAATCACAAATGGAGAATACTGTCCTACAGATTCTCTACCTGTGTATCATTATACTAAACACCTAAAGACCTCCATGAAAAGCACTTCAAAATTCAGGACTTATCATTCAAATAATATAAACCCTGCTCTCCTGAAATTATGAATGCATATGGCTATTTTGAAAGGCAGTGTTTGGTTTACATGAGATATTTGCGAATCAAACATATTTTGTGTAAACCCCCTTCTTGTACTGTGAAGAGAGAGAACATTTAAAATCTGTTATTTGTCTTGACTTTTATATAATTTATCACTATTTTCTGAAATGTTCAAACACCTATTAAAGGAGAACAGACAAGCTCCATGTCCAAAGGTGTTCTCAATGGAAGGACTTGATTCAAGGAAAAATAAAAGTACTAAGGGCTGCAATAATCATGTGTGCAAGGACATTCTGTGTAAGGCTTTGCAGCTTGTGCCTTCTACCTTCTGCTTGTCTGTGAAGTCTCTGGCCCTGGAATTCCTTTCACAGAAACCAGGACACAAGGAAAGAGGAGATTTAGGGGCATATTGCTGGGTCCCCTTCTAACATAACTTTGGGAAGTGAGTAAGATGCAATCACAGACTGTCTTGCCATGAAGCACTCACAGAAAATCTGTAGCTGGAAAGACTGTTGAAAACTTGGAGTGATTCAGGGTTTGAAATACCAATCCCCGAAGACCACAATGGTGCAATGCTGCATTGGTCTAAGTGGGGCAACGCTTTATACCAGTTGTGGAGGATACATGCCAAGGTAAAACATTGTGAGGTTATATGCAGTTCAACAGTCACTGTCCTCCAGGCAAGGACTGTGTGTGCCTCTGCAGCTGGTTATATGATTCTTGGATTTAGAATGAAGTCTGTGTAACAGGAAAGGCTGTTACAATGTGAGACTTAAACACTGTGAAATTTGCTTTATCTTAGCTCCTTTGAGGGCCTGTGAGCTGAGATGAACATCCCAAATCTATGGAATTAACACTATAAAAGCAAATATTTCTGTAGTACTGCTGTTGATTTCAGAACCAATCATTTATAGTATTTAAAAAATAATTCACACATGACTTACTTTGCTTCTGGTTTAGCTTTTTCTCCATTACTTTGTGTGATAACCCTAAGGAAATCTCCCCCACATGAAATCTAGCAAGCAGCTGTTATTCGTGCAAATACACACATTCACAGCCAAGACAGGTTGTTCAGATGATGATTTAAATCAAGCCCTGCATTTCCTCAAAATATTCTCTCTTCCTCCATTTAGTATTTAATGGAAGCTTTTTCTTTTCCTTTTCCTTTTTTTTTTTTTCTTTGCCAGTGCTTTTTCCCCAGTGAATATTAAGGTGCCTTCTCTCATAAAACAAGGAGCAGATCAATGGAGTGTCTTCATTTGTTATCTTTGCATTTGTGGTTATAGCAAGCCTAAGAGTGTCTTGGGGCAGCCTCAAAGCTTGTTTTCTACTCAAAGAAAAATTGCAAAAGACAAGAAAAATTCCTTTGAGATTTAATTATCCTTCTGTCCTGTAGCTGTGAGTTGTTCCATGGCCAAGTACTAGTTGCTTTTTTGTTGCCAGTGGTAAATAGATCTTTTAAAATGAATTCTTCCTCTTCCTCCTTTTGTCCATACTTTCAAGACTTTCTGTCTTGTGCAAATTTGGTGATGAAGCTTGGGAAAAAAAAAATTCTGATACTCCCTTCTTCTGTTTGTCCATTCAATGCCTGATTTTTTTCTTACAGGGGTGGAAACCTCTATTAGTGAAAGGTTTTCTGATCCCTCCATCAGCTGTTTCTTTCATCAGGCATCAAATTCTTCTTTCCTTCTTGCCCATCTTATTTCCTCTCAACATTCTATTAAAATAAAACAAAACCCTACATTTTTCTTGAATTTTAAAGTGTCAGCCTTTCACCTACCAAAAATAAGTATATAAGAAAAAAGCTTCCATCCTCTCATTTCTTGGGGAGTTGCCTACATCATCTTGGGAATAAAACTGTTTGAGGGGCAGTCTAGAACAAGCTATGTCCTCATTCTGTGATACTGTAGAATGACTAGCACCTTCTGGTCCTCTTCCATCTGGTACTTTTAAAATTTTTACTGAATGTACCTTATTTAACCACACAGTTCCCACAGGGTAACATTTGCTTCACTTACATAAATGAAAAATGAAATATGAAAATCAGCCCTGTCATATTGTGAGGGTCTGATGCAGCATTTTTCATTCCCACTATATTTGCTATTTCAACTGATTGGAGTCTTTCTAATTTTTCTACAGAATTTGAGGCTCTTGAAATTGCTACATATATAATTATATTTTCAGCCACACTATGTAAAGCCAGGACAGAGGCCTCATTAATGGGCTAGAAAGGGAGTATACATCTTTGATCAGTTTTCCAGTTATTAACATGGCTTGTGACACAAAGATGGGGACTGTTGCATAGTGCATGCATCACAAAATTGTGAAACAACTGACCTCACAACCAGGACTTACTAAGCATAATTACCACATCTCTACAAAATATTTTTTGTGCAGTTTTATATGGCATAAATAATGAATATATGTTCTTCTACAGGTTTACTGAGAGTAGTTGACTATATCCTGTGTAGTCTTTCTAGAACTGACTTTCTGTTATATATTAACATTAGCAACCTTAAGAAGCCTATTGTACAGTAACAGGCAACAGAAGTCATAAATAATGTTCTGCCATGGTTTTAATTCACACAGTTTTGATGATAGACAACTTCATCATTAACAAATGTCCTAAAGATATACAGAGGAATTGAAGACGAGATGTTAACTACCTTCATGTAGTCATTTTTTGCTTATACACTTAATTTTCTTCATCTTTAATGTTCAGTGTAGAGATAAGGAGACATGTAAGGTCCTCAGCCCACCAGAAGGATAATGAAAGACTGAAGCCAGCAGCAGCTCAGGCAGATTATAGAAGGAAAATTAGGGTCTGGGTTTTGAACCCTTTTCTTATCCATGTTTTCCTTTTTGCCCAAGAACTAGTGGGATTCTTTCCAACTGCTTCTGGCTTAATTGGTCTTTCCTTGCTTGTCAAATAATTCTGCTCTTTGTTAGATGATTTTCAGGTTCTCCCACCAGTAGTGGCTGAGTTACATATGCTTGGAGGGAGAGGTGAAATGAAAATGTCCAGTAGTAGAAGGGACAGCATCAGAAAGAAATTTTACCCTCAAGATTATTGGGGCACAACACTGTAGTGATAACTTTTGTTTTGCTAATTAATGACAAAGGCTTGTTGACATGGAATGTAATAATAAAAGTTATCAAGCTGGTTTCACTGATTATTCTAAGGCTGTTTGAGGATAATAATTTCCTGAACAGGAGAGCTGGCTAGAAACCAGCTAAGAAAGTTGCTGGTGCCCCAGGGGCACTGTCTTCAATGGCCCTGCGAGGATGAGCCACCTGCCCATGTCCTGCACACACATTTAAATTCAGCTGAGGCACTTTAATCCCTGCCAGAGTGGTGGGCAGTGAGCCCTGAGGGATCACACTGGCAGGGATAGGGAAAGTGGCTCACACAGAGCCATGCTCAGTGGCTGAGGAGTGAGGAGTGAGCAGGAGCAGGAGCCAAGGCTTTAGGTAGCCATTTCCATTTGGTAGTTCTCATTGATTCCTTAACTAAATGGTTTGGTTATGCTGCTTTTATAGTACTTTTGTCAAAGAAACAAATGTCTTCCAACAACACTTAATATTTTAATGCGTCAAAGACAATGTTTTTCCCTGTGGGGGAAGGGATAAACTGTAATGATTCCTACACCTGCGTCGGGGCAATCTCCAACTTCAATACAGGATGGGGGATGATGTGATTGAGAACTGCCCTGCAGAAAAGGACTTGGGTGTGCTGGTTGATGAGAAGCCTATGAGATGAGCTGGAAATGTGCACTTCCAGCTTGGAAGGCCAACTGTATCCTGGGCTGCATGAAAAGAAGCACAGCCAGTAGGTTGAGGAAAGGGATTCTGGTCCTCTATTCCTCTCTTGTGAGACCTCATCTGGAGCATCATGTCCAGTTCTGGAATGCTCAAAATAAGAAGGATAAGAAAGAAGGCTACAAGGATGAATAGNATGTTCAAGGCCAGGCTGGATGGGGCCTTGGGCAGCCTGATCTAGTGGGAAGCATCCCCACCTATGGCAGAGGGATTTGAACTAGATGATCTTTAAGGTCCCTTCCAACCCCTACTATTCTATGATTCTATGAATTCCGATGTTGAATACAACATTCTGCTACTTAGTGGTTACCTTCTCCATTCATGTATTGCCTTGATATACATTCCATTTGCAGGTCATGTACCTGTATTGGTTTGACCTTGCCTGAGGAGAATGTGTGTTTGACAGCAAGTGTCAATTCACTAAAGGGTGTTGTCTGTTTTCTTTTTGAAGAATAAAAAAAAGATGCTGATTTAATTTTTTTTTAAGTCAAGCAAAAAGCTTTAATATTTGTCTGGGACATTACTTTCAATGAAGGATAAGAGCCCAGTGGAATTAATTATGAGGCAAAGGAGAAGAACTTATTTTCTTAATACCCTTTCCCACGTGTTCTTCAGTAAACAACAATGAGTTTTGATGTCTTGGCTGGGAAATTGGTTATACTGACAGAAAGAGTAGGATTTCTATATTTGCTGAAGAATATCATGCACCTGAACAACACGGCAACTGTATCAGTGGAAATCCTTTTAATTTGTAACTTTTTCTGGCTTGTTGTATAGAATGTGTGAAATGTAAATGCATGAGATGGAGGAAGAAAGATGAATGGAGACTACAAAAAATGGGCTGGTTAAAAGATAACCTATGTACATTTTGTCCAACAAAATAGATGAATAGTTGTGTTATAATGAGGTTTGGCTTGTGGCAACAGAGATTTAGGATTAAAAACTAGCCTGTATATCAAGGAACATTCCAAACCATAAGAATATTTCAGCTGTGGAAAACTTCAATGTGGTCTTTTGGATTTATTTCTTCCTGTGTCTAGGGAAAGAGATATGTCCTTCATATTTAGTTTCTAAGTTATTTCTAAACACTTGGTAATTTTCAAGGGTGCTTTTAGTGTATGGGGTTGGAGAGCTCTAATCATAGTGAGTCTGTAGCTATTTTATTCAGCTGCAATGTGTTCTCAGATTTTGTGTGTGCTGATACTGTTAATGACTTCAGAACAAGATCATTCTGTGAATATAAGCTTACATGCTTTTACTGGTTTTGTAATAGCTAGGAAGAAAGGAAGCATTTGTGCTTGGACAGCAGAGGTTAAGACTCGTTGATACCAGAGATTAGATGAACTGCCAGGATTGCTTCTCAAGTTATGTGAAATACCAGGTGTAATATGTATGTAGTCTTTATTGTGATGGTGGAGAATCTGATCAAACATAATGCCTAGTGTGATAACTTCTCTGAAGCACTTGTAACTTTTGTTTGACTTAAGCATAAGGAAGAGATTATTCTCTTGATTTCTGGTAATGACTGTAATCTTCAGTTCATGTTGATAATAGCCTTCTGCTTGTAAACACAGGCTAAGGGGTGAGTGGTGAGTTGAATGCAGGATATAAGTACCTGTATAGGACCTATTTCTGATAGAATCACTTGTAATTTAACCAGTACAATAATACAGGATCTAAAGCTTCAGACTTTTAGTTGTCTGTGTGTCAATGTTTTACTTTTAGCCCCTTTAAAAAAAACAGTCAGATTGTGGCTGAGGGAAAAAAAACTACAGATACCAGCATATTCCATACAGCTTCCTTCTACGTAACTAAGGGTGTAACTGGGGGTGGTGACACTCCTCCTTTTCCGGGGGCCGAGGNACTGTGATATGATGTTTTACTAGGAAAGTAACAGTACAGGGAATAGTCCTCATTTTTATTTTAGAATACAATGGGACAGCATCCTAGAAAGACTCATCATCGCACAAACAGAAGAGACGGGAAGGTTATAGCAAACACTTTCTAAAACTCTATTGTCTGTATTATGCAGTTAGATTAAAGGAATATCATGGATTCTTTCAATTTGGTTGTATTAAACCACATGCAGAGTTACGTTGACAAATACACTTGCATTAGGTTATTCTGATGAAAAGTTGAAGTGTATAGGTGTAACCTAACCCTCATCCAGGTATCGTATGTAGTACAGCGTCTGAGCAAATATATCTAATTTACAATCTTTAAGTATTCTGTTAGACTACAGCACAGGAAATTCATATTCTAGCCACAACATTTTTATAATATGGCTTTATATGGCTTTGGAAATAAAGCTGGCTTGCGCTAGCCAACTGGAAATACAATCAGAAAGGATTTACATCTGTGTACATACCTTAAAAGCCCTCTAACTTTAGATGCCCTTAAAAGTCCCAGCAGATCACTGAATGGAGGTAATGATTAATGTATCAAATATTGATAACAAAGACACTAAATCTTAATTCCAGGTTAGGGACTGGGCTGTTTTACCTGCTCTCTCATGAATTAAGTGAAACAAGATTCCATTTTGCTACTGCTTTGCTGAAGGGGAAAGGGATGATAGAAGAAGAAAGAACCAAGTGATTATATACATTTTGCAATATACTTATAGTGTGCATGTAAGTGTGAACCTCTGTGTGTATCTTCTGACACCTAAATTCAGCCAAACTGTACACAGAATCATTGAGGAAACAGAGCTTCATCAGATTATTTTTATGGACTGCATTTTGTAACTGGGTTTGCACTTAGAATTCCATAGAGTATATAGTGTATACAAGATGCTGAAAATGTGTTAACTTTTGGAAAAACTTCCTAGGCCATGTTAAGTCTAATTTAAATAATTTTGGCTTTAGCATCATAATTTTAAACTGATATAATTAAGTATTTTTCAAAGGAAAAGACATGCTGATGACTCTGCATAATATTAAATATTTAAAGTGCACGTCATTGCTGCAAATTTAGTGATGAAAAATAATTTTACCAAAGCAGATCAAATGAGCACATCACATCTCCCTGCCAGTAAGTGTATCCTGCTCTTTGAATTATTAACCACTGTGTATCTATATATACATAAAATATACATGCAGTAAAGTACAAAGCAGAGCCCGGGTGAGTCTGTTGAAAGCATGCCTGGAATATATCCTGTAATATCCTGAATCTCAGATCAAGTGTAAATCGTACTTAGCTCTGTTTGCTCAAGGTAAGGATTTTCCTGAATATGACTGAATGTTCCAAGTTGTGGTGAGTTTTCTACAGTTTCAGCACTGTAGAAAGAGGAATACTGGGAATGACTTTTACTTTGAACAGTGCTAAACAGAACTAGGTCTACTATTACTGCATTGTTCTATGATAGGTAGAAATACAGAGCCACTTCTACTTTAATACTGTCTGTTCTAGATGAAAACTCTGCATTGTATGCAGATCGTAATTGGCTGGTCTGGTTTCAGCAGCCTTATACAGCTGTAGATTAAGCAGACAGTGCTTTCAGGAAACAACTCTATATTGACTCACTGAAATGAGTGACAGCCTTTCCCTATGCATAGGGTTCATAGGAGACATATATTCTTGGCTTTGCCTAGGAAATCTAATATCTGAAAGAAAGATGGATACACTTTCCTGGCTTATGTAACCTCCTGTAAATATGCTTTAAATTGAGCAGATGTCAAATTGTCGTGCTTGTAATGCTGTATGTGTATGAAACTTTATGGTGTGTGTGATAGTATGCTCCAGCAGCAGAGACAATGATAGTAGTAACACAGTGGTCAAACAGCCCTAAAATGAAGATAACAAAATTGCTAGTAGAAGTGTGCAAGAGGCCAATCATTTTAAATCAGTCCTATCTCACATAACACAACAGGGCTACACAGCTTTAGCCCTCTCTTAACTTCCTGTTTTTCTAGGTTTTACCAGTAAAAAGGTGCATCATAAGAAGCAAGACATGTCTTGAGGACTTTTCTTGAGCAAGAAAGACAAAGTTTTATTGCTCCCCAGACCTTCAAAGAAACAGGAAGACGCTGAGCTTAGTAGCTGTGAAAAGGAGTTTGGGTAATACCATGGTTACTGAGTTTGAGTCATTCTAAATTAATTCTAGCAGGACACTTGAGACCACAAATAAAATTACAGTGATCTGTCAGATGTGATTTTGTACTTAATTTTTGGTTTGTGGGTTTTTTGTTCTTTTTTTTTTTGTTGTTGTGTTTGGTTTTGTTTTTTTATAAATCTGTATCAGTTTTGGAGATGGCATCAGACTGCAGGAATATGAAAGGAAAGCAGAAAAAGTCCAAATTATTTAAATACAGACTATTAATTCTGACTCTGAGAGCTTAAAACCAGCAGTATTTGTGTCTCTGCTAACTTATCCAATCTAGCCAGAGCACTCATTACACTGGTAGCTGGATGCCTTCCTGAAGTCCCTGTTGTGGATAAATCAGCCTAACTTACACCTTTTGACATATATCCATTGACAGCATGACAAATGGTGAGAGGCAGTGCTGTGACTTAGCAGCTGTTACATCTGCCACTGCAAGGCAAACTGAACAGAACTAATTTGTAAGGTTTGCCAGCAACCGTTACAGATTGCTTTATCAAATAAGGACATTGGGGTTTATGCTTTGATGTTTTTTTCAGGCCAAGCCCTTTGTATTTGTATGAATCTGCAAAGAATTTTAAACCTTTCCCTTAGGCTTCCTATAGGCATGCAGATAATGAGAAGTGAAACTTGCCTTCCGTAAGGTGTACTGGCAATATCATTCTCTTCAGTATGTGCTTGGATTCTAGCTATCTGCTGTGAGAGGGTTGAGACAACTGAGCGTCAAAAATATCTCATGCTGGCCATACTCATGATTGGCAAGCACCACATGTCACCTTCACTTTCCACAGTATAAGGAGAAAATGTTGTGAGGAATGTCAGTGAAGATTTATAGCCCATTGAGAACAATTTTTTCTCTTTCCCAGGAGCTAATGTAAGCAATAAAGTACACAAACTCATGGAGCTACACAACTATTTTTGTCAGCTGTGTCACATGGATTAAATATATCCCATACCAGGTGACAGGAATGTCTGCTATTGTGTGGTGAACGTTCCAAAAAACAAGCATAGCTTTCTCCTCCTCCTTTACCACAACTCAACAAACAAATCTTCACACACTAACAAGACAAGTCTTGCAGTCATCCCTTTGTTTAACCTCCTGATTTCAGAGTTTTGCTAGCTAGTTCTGCTTCTTTTGCTTTCCTCTAAATTTTCTGGTTTTTCCTTCTTTGCCTTTTCCACTCTCCAGATACAGAAGAGGCAAAGTGCTGTCAAGTTGTCTGCAATTCTTGACAACATAATTTCCTTAGGTCAAAAGCAGAGCAGCGTAAATGTGAGGAAAAGGATATTCCCCTCCTACCAGTAATGGCAAAGTGAAAATTCCAAAGGAACTTGTCACCTTGACACCTTGAGGATTAAAAAACCCTTGTGATTAAGTGGTTATATAAATTTTGATTTTACTTATTTCAGTGGATTTTAATGTTTGTCAACAGTACTGCTATCTTAAACAGCTTTTTAATCTTCATGTAGATTGCAGGGTCGTACACATAAAATTGATGGGGATGTGAGAAAAGTTATTCAGTCACCCACTTCTGAAATTTGGGACAAATTGTTCTGCTTCACTTTTGCTGAACTGAAGTGAGGTGCTGACTATCATAAATCCCTTTCACTGAAAATTAGGAGAGAGTCTCTGTACTTACGAGGAGCTATAAAAGAGAATTATGTGGGGCAGGCAGGGGGTGGGGAACAGTGATGATGTGGCAGGTGTTTGCATTGCCATGGGTAAACTAGTTTGGGAAAGTTCATTTCTGTCCTAGTTGTTACTGAAGGGATTTGAGTAGCTACCACTTAGGTGACCAGAGCTTTGTCACAATCTTGTGCAAACTGACAGATGACTTTTTACAAGAGAGGTTTTTTCTCCCTTGGTGATATTTCAGGTGACACGTATTAGTTAAGTGGTAATACAATGCACTTAACAGGATGTACCACCTGTGGAAAATTACTCAGAGAGCTGCACAGCAGAATCAGGGATCCATTCCAATAGAATCTGTGCTTACTACATTGTCCAGAAGTTAAGCATCCTTGTTTATATCTAAAGGGGAAGAAGCAGAGCTAAAAGTATGTTATTGGCAGTAGACAATGGGTGGGTGAAGGAGAAAGTATACTGTGATGTTATCTTAATACAAGAGTCATGCAACCGGTCACACCAGCTGTCTGGAAAATGTGCCGGGTTTTGACCTTTGTTAACAATCTGGGCTTGAGAAATTCAATAAGAAAGATATCCTTCAAAGGCATTTTCTCTAGACACAGAAGACTTATGAGAATATTCAGTTAGCCAAGTCTGTTCTCTGTCTTTTTACGTGGTACTAAACTAATAAACACTTGTAAAATATTTTCAGCCTGTAATATCTCCTCTTCAGTTTTTCTGTATGTATACAGGTCCTTTGTATCTCATTACTTTTTTGCCTTGAAGCAAGACTGACATTTTCAGCAAGGGCTGAAATGTGAGATTTTTTGAGATAATGAAATCTATGTCCAAAAATACTCCCAAAGCAACTATAAAATGTTTAAATTAGAGAAATTAATGTGCTGTATGCTTAGCTAATTATTTCCGGATTTTTGAATAGTTTCTTTTTAATTAGGCACAAGCTAGAAATCTGTGAGCTACTGCCTTATTTTCCTTCTCCTTTTAGCACTTGAAGGGAAGGAAATTACAGTTCTAATTTTGCTTTAATTTTATTGTTTTTATTCTAGTACTCATAATTAATATGTTCTGTACTGCAGGAGGGTGAAATTATATGCTCATTATAGAATTAATTAAAGTCAGATTAAGTCAATTTATTCCCCCCAACCATCTCTGCGGTGATAACACTTTTTGGGCATTTTGCCACTAGGGCATCATTACATTCTCTTATTTCCTCTGGAACTAGGTAGGAACTTCTCCCTCATCCTAAAAGAAGAAATGCAATTACACCTATTTGTTTTCAGTTCCATTAGATCTACAGCATTTCAGTCTTGCTTAGGACTTGGAAAATTGCATGAAACATCCTGAAAGTCAACTTTTTTCTTGGATATTTTTATATTTTTTCTTGACAGTCTTCCCAGTTGCTGTCTTGGAGCTCTCTGATCCTACTGACAGGGATAGTTATGTTAGTAAAGAGCATACCTGATGACTCCATGGACTGCTCCACTCAACCTCACTGCTAATCTCTCCCCTTTTGAACTTTACCTGGGAATTACAAAGCTTATGTCAAATAGATGACTACAGCCATCTCATTGAAAATTGAACAACTGGACTACCCAGTGCAGGGAGATAAAAGTCCTGATTTCATTCTTGTAGTCTGAGCACAAGGAAAATCTATCGTGGATAAGGAGAAATAATTTATATTGTAGTAAGCATTTATTGTTTAAAAGCCTTCCAAATAAGAAAAAAAAGGGAAAATAATATTAACATTTCCTACAGAAATGTAAATTGAAGCACTGGGGTTCTTACTTGACTCCAAGAGTAGGAAGAACAAAGGCTAAAAAGGCATGTATAAGTAATGCATCTACTTTTACAGTGTAATGTTCAAAAAGCAGGTAAGGAAGCACTTAACATGCTGTGATGCTATAGGCAGAAAAGGTAAGGCCAGAGTCTTAAAATTAATGGGCAGGCAAGTTCTATACAAAATGAAGTCAGTGAGCTGTGCCTACTCTCTGCTTTTTGGAAGACAAGCTAATACATAAGCATATTTGCGCTTTCCAAACAGTATGTTTCCAGTATGACAATATCAAAAGGAAAGAAGCTGAGAATAATTATAATAAACTTAAAATTCTTACACTATTAAATTACATCCTCAGTATAGTTTCCTTAAGTTCTTAGCAAGTAAAATACTTAGCTTTAATAGAGTTCTTTGCTGCTTAAATGATTGTAAAACAGCTAAAATTATTTAATGAAAGGGATGTCACCTGCTGCAACGTTAGGAAGCGCTCCCCAGCTGTGATTCTTCTGGAGCTGTTGATGTGAGGAAAATGTCTGTATTCTCAAATTGTTATATTTGTACAGTATCACCTTGTAGCTTACTTGAACGTTTGGTTGAGGATGCATTTCTTATGCTTTTTGTCTTTGCCTTCTTTGTGCTTATTTTTATATCTTTTTTAATAAGAAAGTTATTCTGCTCTACAATTCCCAAGGGAGTCATGCAGGTTCATTCTATTTTGCTGAGTGTCTTTTCTGTCAGGACAGCAGATAGTGACCTACTAATTAAAGTAAATGGCACACAACAATCTCTCCATGGTGCTTTGTTTATTTCAGATTGATATTCCTTGTGCAGTTATTTCTCCCTTTTGATAAGGAAGGGATTTGTTCCCTTCATTTCTGTGTAGTATGTAATGTTTACTCTGTTACATGGAATATCACTGGACTGTGGTGAGATCAGTCATTGCTCAACTGTTTTCTCCTTTCTGACACCTGTTTCCTTTGTGACCTGTGAAAGTCAGTAACAAGTAATTGCTACTTGCATTGGTAGTTGTGTATGCACTGCTATTCAGTATGGCTAAGAAAAGCTAATGAGATAGAATTTTGAGTTTACATATTTTAGGCTGTATCATACTAATATCACAGGAATACCTGAGCATTATAATTTAAGCTTGCTCAGCTATGCTATAAAATAAACACTACTAGAAACTATGCTTTAGTGATGTTTTCCAGCTATTTGTTGGAAAAAAACCATCTTCCTTATTAAAGTGTTTTTCCCAGTGAGGTTACTAACATGATGAGTTGCTTGAGAATAGTCAATTACATCTTTATAATTTTAATACTTATTACACTGCTATTTCAGAGGCAAATATCATGGAAGATGTCATGAGTTTAGTAGGTTTCTCATAGAAACTATTAGTCAGAATTGGCAAGGCAGATGTTTTGTTAGTCTGTCAGTAAGTACTACAGGCTTACTACAGTAAGTTCACTTCAAAAGTAAATTTAGAATTTGTATGAAAACATTAAATAACTGTGACGAATCTGACATATTTAGGAAAAATAACTTAAGCCTACCACTCTAAAACTTATTCTTAATGACTATAGGAGTTTCTTACTGGCATGACTGCAACTAGAATACTGAGTTTTCTTATTTTTCACTAGCCTTTAATGTTCTCACTTTTTAGACTGGCAACTGAAATTCAAAGTAATTTGTTCTGTCTTGCAGGAAGCATTTAGTGAACAAGTGTTTCAACATAGATTTCCTAATAATTCCTTACCTCAATACCTCATATCTGTATGTGCAGGTGCCCTTAAAAAATTTTCACTATCATTAAGTGTATTTCCATTTATTAGTCTACTTTTAAGTGGGTGTGATGCAAGAGTAATGAAGTTTTGAATTTCTGCAGGGTGAGCTGTAGCTTGGAAATGCTGATACTGATTTTTCTATTCCTAACCATTATGTTTCAGAAGAGGAGAAAATCTGGAGACTCCCAAGATTAATGAATAACAGACTTTCTTAACTGATCCCAGCTCTATCAGACCATGATTGTGACAGTTTCTATTTAGTGTACTTACATTTTTTTCTCCATTGCTAGATCACTGCCTTATTAGTAGTGCATCTTTTTTTTCTACCATTATTAGCCCAGGAAGCACCTGACCGCAAACAAATATGGCTAAATTCCAGAACTGAAAGAAATAACTACATACTGGCAACTCATCATAGTGTAGAAAGAAATGAATATATAACACTGTCAAGGCATGAAGGTCTAACAACTCTTCTAAACTTATATATTGAGATATACATTCTCTTTTAATGTGGATAAAAATGTGTCTGACATGCTTTTCCTTGATCAGGTGATCTTGATGAACATTGCTAATTGTTCTACTGCTGTTACCTGTTGTACATTGCATAATATATATTCATATAAGGTCTGTGCTGTTACCCTTTTAGTCTATGAAATAATACTGTAAAGTGAGACCATCAGACTCACCCTTTGAGGTACCAAACTGAAGACTGATAGCTAACAACACAGTATTAGGTGAAAGAAGCATTAGAGCCACTAGCAGGAATTGCATCAAGAATTGGTGAGCTTTGATTTCAAACTCTCTGGGCTAAGAGGGAGGTAACAAAGCTTTTGTCCTTTCTTTTTCTTCTAGCAGTATTCCTAGCTGATTTTACAAGGCCTAAAAGGTTTAAGAGTGAAGGAAAGGAAAATATACTAAACTGGATGGGGATCAAAGGTAGGATTTGGGTTTTATTTGTACTTTTATGATGCTAACGCACAGCTGAGCCTTTGGTTTTGATTTAGCCCTTTGGACACAGTCAGGAAGTTCTCTGAATTAAAGTGTACTAAGGAGGTTACTATTAGATCAGTCCTGGAAGAGTTAAAAATAGTTCTATGTGGATGCTGGTACAGAAAAAGAGAAAGTGGATCTCTGAAGGATTTATCTCTGCTCTTTAGAAAACTGATGATGCTTTCACCTAAAAAAGGGCCCTTTTATTCAGGGGTTACCAGGCAGGTGTGAATCAAGTCAACAGAAGACTGCAGAGGCAAATAATTGCTACTATGGTGGTCAATAGATTAGGAAACTAAAATATGCACAATGCATTCTCCAAGGCCTTTGATCTAAAAGGAATTTTGGGGACTTACATGTAGTGAATAAATTAGCTGGAAAGAAAACTAGAAGCTGCACAGATTCTATAAGTATATTTCAATAACAAACCAGGGCTTAAACCGTTCTAAAATTTTTCAAGGGAAAAAGTATGTGTAAGTAAACGACCTTGTTTGACAAATATGTGAAGACTACTCAAACCTGTCAGTACTTTCTCAGATGATTTAATGACAGCAGTAATTAGCTCAGAGTGTCTTTTTTTCTCAAGTTACTTTCCATTGCAACTAAGCTGATCTCCAGCTGTAAAATGGATAAGTTTGAATACCAATAATTGTATTTGGTATTTTTGAATTTTATGTTGCTAAAATGAATCAGACTGATCTTTAATAGATATTTTGTATGCAATCATGACATCTGGGCATTAGCTTCTGGATGTATATAGCTGAATAGTTATTGACCAGCTCTAAATAACACAAGCATTGACTCTTCAAGGTCATGATGAAGGTGTTTTCAATGGCATTACTCCCAGAGTAGAATTTTGTCACATAAAAGTCTTAGAACTTATCTTTCCTGTTAATATAGGTATATTCAATTTTGGTCATATCTAGGGATTGACCTTGGTGACTTTTCTCTATGGGAAAGCCGACGTGTATTTTCTTTACTGTTTTTCTACCTCACATATATCAATTCCAGAGTTTGCTTCATTTTTGTTTTGTTTGTTTGGGGTTTTTTTTATAAGCTATTTTTTTAAAGTAACAAAGCCTTGCATTTGCTAAAGAAAAACTTGAGGAGTAGGTCATTGACTTCTGGAGGGGCTCACTGGCTTTATAGAAGTCATATGTGGACAGATTTTGGCTTCAGATACTGGAATCTCTAACTTTGAGATAAAGAAACATAAGAGCTAGCCTGCAGGTATAACTAACAGGGTATCTTTATCTAGATTGCAGCATCCCAAATAATAATATTTGACATTTCTGTAGCACATTCTTGATTTATAAAGCCTGAGAACACCTCAGGAAGGTAGGAGGATGTTAATCTTCTCATTTTTATACACTTAATAACTAGGTCATGTTATTCATTCATTTCATGAAAAGATTTTCCTTCTCTTGTTCCACAATGGTGTATGGGCTTTTTGAACTGTCAGTCAAAACAAAGTGTAAAGAGTACATTGCAGGACAAAAGGTGTATACATGGATTTTGTAAATTCTGTCCTATTATTCTATGATTCCATGATCTATGCAAACATTAAAAAAAAAAAAAAGTCTTGCAAGTGTGGATGATTTAAACACATCATGGTTCACAAACTGATAGATCAGCTTTTTAAATAAATGTCAGACATTTTAATATATTGCTTTTGGAAGGTAAAAGACATGAGAACTTCATTTACACTGGAATTTAACTGCATTTCACCACAGAATGGGCCAGAACTGGCGACTATGGTAAGTTAAGATGTGCACATAGGTGCTTTTATCACTGTTTCACAGATCTAACTCCATACTGCTCTATACTGGAGTGTAACTATTACAGAAGCTCTCAGGCTGCCATGGTCACAGGAATGAATATACATAAGCTGAGTGTAAAATAGTCAGTAAGTTCTTTTCTTAGATGCACATATGCAAAGTTTGTTCCTTCAATGAAATTATCTTCTCTGAACTGATTAAGATGACAACTTGTGCAGATATTCTAGACACTTAAACATTTATTTCCATTGTAATCTGTATTTTATTTTCATCAATTAGACTTATGTAGGCATGCAGCTATTTCTACTGGCTTTATGAGAACCCAGCGGAAGTGTAGCAGAGTAATTTTGGATTATCTAGTCTTATGTTAGGTTGTCCTGAACAAATGGCATTCCAATTTAACAAAATTCAGGCCATGTGTATGTTCTCTTTCTACTATTAAAAGGACTACCTTGACAAAACAGTTGATGGCACTCCTTTGTCAGGCTTAATCACTGATTTAACTTCTGTATGGGAAACTGCTCATGTTAATAGGATTTATTCATACCTTGAAAAAACAGTGTTCTTTCCTGTGCCCTCACTAAAGAGGACTTGAGCACCGCAGTCAGTATAGGAGCTTGTCACCATCCTGTTGCACAGACTCTGATCCAGGATATTGGCATCTTGAAAGAATCCTAATATCTACAGTAAAATTTAATGATACAGCAATGAGTACAAACCACCTGTTGTATTTGTTCTTGCCTCTTCCATGGAGCATAAGTGAATAGGTCTGGAGTTCTGGAGCATCTGTCTATAAAGGAAGTCCTTGATCAGAAATGTCAAGGAGAGAAAAAGGCAGATTTATTTTCCTTTTTTAGTGTATAGCTTTGTGAAAACCTATCATTTCAAAATAAAAGATTAGAAGGGACATAAGCTATCTATTAATTGAGTTGAGAAGATGCTTGGTGGATATCAGAGATAAACGGCTTCATTGTGTATTTATCTTTTCGAGAACCTAGATTTTGTCCTTACTGTCTCTTCTTTGTACATTTATCTTAGAGTTTCTTTACAGATGTAAAGTTTATTGAAAGCTCTGTAAGGAAACTCAGTTCCATACCCTGCTGGGAACTTATTGGCATATCATTTAAACATGTGCATATACAAAGAGTAGAACCAGGAAATGAAAAAAATCAATGACATTCAGACCAAGATGATTCAGATAAGAACAGTACTCTAACATTTGAAAGAGCAATGACTGAGTGTGAACACTGGTGGAGGGATTCAGCAAGTGATCCTCACTAGTACTCCAGGAGAGGAGGTATTTTGAGCCCTGGAACAGTGCTGCCTATGGTACAATGGATTGTGATTTAAACCATCTTGCTATGGAGAGAAATGGAGCCATCAAGGGACAAAAACCATTGCCTTTTTATACCTACCCTCAAGGATTTGAGCAAGTTGAAAGCTGCATAACTAGGATTTACATTCTGTCAAATGACACTGTCATTAATGGTTGAGGGAGGTTAATTGGAATGGTAACCCAGGAAATCTAAAGGCAAAAATTAATGTTCACTAAAGCTGCTGAATATCAGAGAGAAAAAAACTCTTTGGTATGTGTTAGCTTATTGCCTTTTCCCTCTCCTTTTGATAGAGCAGGAATCTCAGTATATGACTAGGGAATCTCAATATATGACTGCCTGTTCTAACATGGTTTTTATCATCACCATTCAGAGCCCCGTAAGGGCATGGAGCCATTTCTCATGATGTGTTGCAGAGTATTGATAGCCACCTTGAGGCAGCTTTGAGGACTGAAGCAGAGGTAATGAGACAAGGCAGGCCTATTTTCACCAGAGTTCATAGAGTGGGAGATTAATTAGTTGAAAAAGTCTCCCCTTGGACACTGCTTTAAAAGGTGAAATATATTGAAATAAAGTCTCTCAACTCTACCCATTAGTCTCAGTAGCCCCAAGTATTAAGCAACTAAATGTTAATTTCCTCACTAATCAAATGGATAAAACCAAAGTATACAGATTATGCAGTGTTAGATAAGGTGTACAAAGGAGGGATCAGGGTTTAGACCTGCTGTTGTGGCTCACAGCCCATTTTTTTAAATGTTGTTTCTGCTCTAGTAAAATCACAGTACTATGGTCATTCCTGCCATGCTGACAATGCTGTTCAACTAGGACAGATCGTGTTTGTTTTCCCAGTGGATGCAAAATTTTTCCAGCTCCTGTCCCATGAAGATTTGGTCAGCAGATACACTTCAGATTCAAGCTTAGTAGCAAAATTCTTGCAAGGTATGCAGAGTTTATGTTGTGCTATTAATATTTATACTTTGGGCTTTATATATCTTACTAATTTTTCCTTCTCTTTTGAAAACCTGTCTTTTTACTGAGCCAAGTGCAGCTCTGATTCTCACTTTGTAATGCCTTTGCAGACCCTGAGTTGCTAACTCACAGTGACCAAGTAAGTTGAAGACAGTAATTGCTTAAGGAGCTGAGATGCTGAGGTGCATTTTGTTCAATTAAGTCTTTCTGCTTACTGGAGCTCTGTTGAATTCCTGAAAACTTATTTACTTTCTCATTCATTTCTTCATCCCATTACATGGCCTGAAGTTTTCTTTTCTGGGATGAGAATGCTTTTCCTTACATGTCACTTTGAACTTCTCTATCAGTTTGCTTATTGCTGGTGGTAGCAACTAGTTTCACTATTGTTTTTCCCAATTAAAATATATACTGCTCTTCCATTTATTTCACTGCTTTGTACAATGGATGTGTCTTCCTATTTCAGTGCCTCACATTTTTATTCTTAAATTTATATTTATCCTTTTCTAGGCATCACACCTACACGTTTTAAATACCTCCAGGGATGGTGACTCAGCCAGTTTTGGTGGAGAAATTTTGCCTAATATCCTATCTAAACCTCCCCAGGAACAACTTTCCTCTTGCCCTATCACTTGTTACTTGGGAGAAGAGACCAGCACTTACCTCACTACAACCTCCTTTCAGGTAGTTGTCAAGAGGGATAAGGAGCAATAAGGTCACCCCTCAGCCTCCTCTTCTCCAGGCTAAAAAACCCCTATTCCCTCTGCTGCTCCTAGTAAGACTTTTGCTCCATGCCCCTCATGAGCTTCATTGCCTTTCTTTGCTCAGGCTCCAGCACCTCAATGTTCTTCTTGTGGTGAGAGGCCCAAAAGTGAACACAGCATTCAAGGTGCAGCCTCACCAGAACCAAGCACACAGACACCATTCCTTCCCTAGTTCTGCTGACCACAATGTTGCACTGGATTTCCTGATACAAATGAGATATTTGGCAAGAGATGAGAACATTCGTTACTTGTTACTTTTGAACCTCTAACTCATATGTACAATTAAATAAGCTGTTAAGAAGTTTTGGTGAAGTCATTCTTCATTAATATCAGCAAATTTCTACTCTGAACAGAAAGTTCTGTATTACTAACCAGAAATTAAGTAGTTACTAATTACAATCTGGCTGCTGCTAGATAACAGTGCTGTTGTGCTACCATAACTTTTTTAATTTGGGGGAATATTATGGTTGGACTCAATGATCCAATGGGTCTTCTCCAACCTGGTTATTCTATGATTTAGGATGGGAAGCTTGATTCACATCAGCACTCTACAACCTAAAGATTCCTTGATATGTTTAAAACCATTGTGGTGTTTTGAATTTTGCCTCTAAGATTTTCTTTTCCCCTCTCTCCTTCCATGTGCGGGTATTAGAAGAAACAGACAGATACAGTCTACTAAGACATGGCTCTGTGGCTGGTGTCACTGCCACAATTTGGGTTTTATTGGTAAAGGGTTGGCTTACACAGAATCAGGACTGTTTGCATGAGATAGTATTTATCTTTCTCAAAGGATGAAGATGGTCTTTGCTCAAGAGTTTGCAGGGCTCACTGACAGAGCTTTAAACTAGACTTGGTGAGGGAAGGGGGATAATATCAGGCTTGCCTACGGCAAGCTGTGAGATGACAGGTCAGAGTTAGGGGGGATGGCGTGCTTCTTGCTCTGAGACGTACTGGCTACATTGCAGCACACTTGGAGTCTTATGAGGTGAGCCAGGTGCTCCTGGGATAATAGAAGGACAACACTGGTGAAATACCTCTGCCATGGTTTTGCCCTAGCTGGGCTTTGGTGGCAGCTAAGCACGAGCTGTTGAGACCAAATCCTGTGCCACCCCCACTCCCAGAAAAGGGGAAAGGGAAGTGAGAACAAAAGACTCATGGGTTAGAAACTAAAACAGATTTAAAGAAACACTACTACTACTACTAAAGAAAATACTATTAATAATAGAATAATCAAATATATGCAAATATATGAAATTATCCTCCCTCCCCCACCATAACAGACTGATGTCTTTACTGTCACTCACAATGAAGAAGTTTTCCCTCATGTCCAGGTGGAACCTCCTGTGCTCTAGTTTACACCCATTGCCCTTGGCTTTTTACAGGGCACCACTGAAAAGAGTCTGGCCCCTTTCTTTTGACACTTGTCCTTTAGATATTTATAGGTTTTGATAAGATCTGCTCTCAATCTTGTCCAGCCTAAACAGATCCAGGTCTCTCAGCCTTTCCTCATAAGAGAGATGCTCCAGTCCCCTAATCACCTATGTAGCCCTCTGCTGGACTTTCCCCAGTAGCTCCTTGTTTTTCTTGAGCTAGGGAGTCAGAACTGGATGCACTGCTTCAAATGGGGCCTCATTAGGGCAGAGTAGAGGCAGAGAATAACCTCCCTTGGCCTGCTTGCTTCATTCTACTTGATGCACCCCAAGTCACCATTGGCCTTCTTGGCCACGAGGGCAGATTGCTGGCTTACGGTCAGTTTGTTGTCTACCAGGACTCCCAGATCCTTCTCCAACAGGGTTTCTTTCCAGCAGGTCAACTTCTAACCTGTACTAGTACATGAGACTACTCTTCTCTAGTTACTGGACTCTGCCTTGGCTTTGTTGAATTTCATTTAGGTTTGTCTTTGCCCAACTTTCCAGCCTGTCTAGGTCTGGCTGAATGACAATACAGTCTTCTGGTGTATCAACCACACCTCCCACTTCTGCATCATCAGCAGACCCTTGGGGAACACCACTTCAACTAGATTCTGAGCCACTGATCACAACCCTTTGATCTCTGCCATCCAGCCAGTTCTCACAGAATCACCTAAGCTGGAAGGGACCCACAAGGATCATTGAGTCCAACTCCTATTCCTACATGGGCAACCCTAAAATTCACACCATGCATCTGAGTGCATTGTCCAAATGCTTCTTGAGTGTTGTTAGGCTTGGCACCATGACTACTTCCGTGGGGAGCCTGTTGCCTTGCTCTACCACCCTCTGAGTGAAGAACCTTTTGCTAATATTCAATCTAGATCTCCCCTGGTACATCTTCCTGTTATTCCCTCAGGTCCTAACCACAATCCACCTCATTGTCCGCTCATCTAACCATTGCTTCCTAGCTTACCCATGAGGATGTTGTGGGAGATAGAGTCAAAAGCCTTGCTGATGATGAGGCAGACAACATCCACTACTCTTCCCTTATCTTCCCAATTGGTTATGCCATCATAGAATTCTATCTGATTGGCCAAGAGTGATTTCCTGATGCCTTGTGTCACAACAATTTCTTTCCTTTTTTCCATATTTTCCCTGTTTTGTTATTGTGAAATTTGTGCACCTGTACCGATTTCACACACCTCTGAAGTATTTGATTATCCCAGAAATATTCAGTAATGCTTCTGTCTTTTTATTCATACAACTTCCAGTAATCTTACCAGTTTAATCAGTACCTTATGTGTTTCACACTGTCTGTATCATTCTACTTACTTCTTATAAATTGATATTTTCCAGTTTGTTTGCATTAATAATGTATTTTAAAGTAAAATATATGTTTGGTCATTGCTGACACTGTACTTGCAGAATTACTCTCCAGTTGTGACTTTTACTGCTACATTTCAAAGATACAGATGTTTAAAATGTCATCTTTTATAAAGCCAAACTGGATCAATTAACCATACTTCAAAAAAAGCTATCCCATTTCTTTAGGCAATCTCTCCATCTAACTACCACTTTTTTAGGATATGATTTTTTTCCACACTTCAATATTTTGGATTCCTCTGCCTCATTTCATTGCCACCTGTGTGTACACATGCAAAGTGGTATCAGGCTAGTACAGAGTCCAACTGTAGAGGTACACTTCTGAATTTAAATGCAGTACTGCTCTTAATTTCAATTCACTGTTTGTGATTTGACTGTAGTTAAGATGGTTCCTGCCAGATCACCCAGTTTATGTGTTGTTATTCATATACTAGATAAAGAATTCTGATTTTTTTTTTCTTTCTTTTTCATTCAACACTTCTACTCACAACTTTCCTGCTGATTCTGGTAACTGAGGCAAAGCGCACCAAATACCAAAGAGAACAGAGCTAGTCTTCAGGAAAAAGAAAACAACAAGTATTATTGTGGATAATGAAGAAGAAGACATCAATAAATATTAACACTCATGCTTTGAAACCCACTCATATATCTTAAGGAAGAGATAAAAGACACCAAGAAGGCTGCTGTGACAGATACGGGGTTTCAGGAGATGGATTGACAGGTTGTTGTGAAGGATCCTAATTGAGTTTGATGGCCTAGTAAATGAGAACTAAACGTTGCAAATCA
This sequence comes from Piaya cayana, assembly GCA_013389865.1. Lineage (NCBI taxonomy): Eukaryota > Metazoa > Chordata > Aves > Cuculiformes > Coccyzidae > Piaya > Piaya cayana. The sequence continues at coordinate 120,866 of WAAB01020741.1, read as the reverse complement.
TGGGCAAAGCACTGAAATAGTTTCTTTATGATTTTTTTCTTGTTTGTTTGAGTAGTTAAAAATTGCCATCTGATATGAACTGACTCCATGCATTACTAATCAGAATTAATACCAAAGCCAAATAGTTACTTCCTATAAGGAGATTAACTCAGTCTTCTGTAATAAGCTTTGTTTGTGTCTCTAAGGCAAAAAGGTTGCCTTATATATGTGTATGTATACAAAGTAACTAAGCGAAAAAAGATGTCTTCTAGGGATTAAAGTATGGTGTGTCATCAACAAAAAAAAAAGTATAGTTCTGAACTTTTGAAGAAACTAACCAGCTGGAAAGAACAAAACTTACCTCAGAGCTAGCACTCATGAGATAAAATTGCAAGGGGATGAAAATGCATCCCACAGCAGACGTTGCTTTCAGATACATACGTCATTGTGTGTGAGAGTTAAATCTGTGCATTTATTTTTTTTTTAAAGAGGTTATTGCTCCTGGGCAAAATATTTTAGACCCTTTGTGCCATCATATAACGTAATGCAATATTAAAAGATTTGAAATAGATGATTTTAAAATACAACAAAACCTATGGCTTTGCTCCGGAGCAAAAGGTTTACATTATTTACTCTGTTTTACTGAATAAGTAGATGCTTTAAGTAGATGTATATGTTTTAATGCCATGTGGTTTCCTCAAAGTGCTAACACTCAGCACTGCCAAACATTGTAGAAACTCAAATAAAATGACACCATACAAGTGTCAAGAAAGGGTAAAACTGTAAAGAACAGGCATCAGAAGTATTTCAGCATTTTCCTATTATATGAACCTGTTTGGAAAGGCTATGGGTTCAATATTGTTTGTGCATAAGCAGAAGGATCAAGTCATTAAAACTCTTTTTATACCTCTCATGGTTTTCAGAATCAAGGGGTTTTCTCTTTTTTTCATGTAAATTGTGGGAACATTTTACAGAGAATGAGGCCTGGATGCTGCTGGACTGATTGATACTGAGCAATTCTAACAAGGCCTTGAAACAGAGAACTGAAAGATAAACAAAGGCCAGCTGAAATAAAAACAATTAAAGAGAACTATCAACATCATTAATTTTAGTGTAACTTGGTTTCTTAGCATGTGCAGTAGTTTAGCCAATAATATGTTAGTAATAGCTTTATGGACAGCTACCTTTAACCAATAATACACTGTAGATACCCTTGTGGGCACCCAGTTATGTAACCAAAAAGGGTTTGTAAAGAAACAGCTAAGTTCAATAAAGTGCACACTTGCTGATCGTATTGATCTCTGCGTTTGATTCTGTGATGCTCCCATCAACAGTAAATCACATACCAACGACGGATTTCTCCTAGGTATTTTTCCATTGTATACGAACACAGGATTCTGCCTATGCATTTATTTGAAGTTCTGTAAGTCTGAATCCTCCTTCCAACTTAAAAGAAACAAATTCAGCAAATAACAAAATAGTAAATTTGGAACAGTTTGTGAAAATATTATTTTGAAGATGATTGATCAGTGTGTTCAAGTGACTAAGAAGCCCAGCGGCATCCTGGCTTTTATCAAATAACACATGGCCAGCAGAAGTAGGGAAGTGATTGTGCCCTTATACTCAGTGCTCGTGAGGCCACATGTTGAATACTGTGTTCAGTTTGGGGCCTCTCAATATGGGAGGTACACACTATATTGAGGTGCTGAAGCATGTCCAAAGAAAGGCAATAAAGCTGGTAAAGGGTCTGAAGAACAAGTCTTATGAGGAGTGGCTGAGGGAACTGGGATTGTTTAGCCTGGAGAAGAGGAGGTTGAGGGGAGACTTTAATGCTCCCTACAACTACCTGAAAGGATATTGTACAGAGGTGTGTGCTGGACTCTTCTTCCATGAAACAAGGGTTGAATGAGAGGAAATGCTCTCAAGTTGCAACAGGGGAGGTTTAGATTAGATATTAGAGAAAGCTTCTTCACTGAAAGGTTGGTCAAACATTGGAACAAGCTGCTCAGGGAAGTAGTATTGTCTCATTCCGTGGACATGTTCAAAAAATTAATAGATGTGGCATTTTGGGGCATAGTTTAGTAGGCATGACAGCATTGGGCTGACAGTTGAACTGGATGATCCTGGGGGTCTTTTCCAACCTTAATAATTCCTTGATTCTTTCATTTCTCATCTCAAATTTTTACAAAAATCAATATTAGAAAATTAGTGTAACAGACTTTAGCACTAGACCCTAAACTTGCATACTTTATCCCTGTCTTCTTAGACTGGTTTATGTATGATACTTTGGGTTTGATTAATTGCATGTTGCATGAACTGTAAAAACTTTTGGGTTGCAGGAAAAATGCAGGAGAGAAAAACTTGTCATTTATCAGCATTAACACTGAATGTTAATCATACCTTCCCCCAGATAAGACCACATTCTGCTTTTTGAACTGTGACTTTCAAAATACTGAAAACGTACCATGAACTAAGGGTTTATCATCTATATTAATTTACTAAATTAGTTCATAGCATTTGCATACATCTTTGAGGTTTTAAATACAGTCAGCTAAAGCGACCAGTTCCAGTCCAGCAAGTTTGCCCAGAAATAAATTTATACTGGAATGAACTGGGGATGAGGTGGGATGGGGAGAACACATGTACTGCTGGGTTTTTTTCCTGTCTGTTTTTCTGTTGTTGTTTTTTTTGGTTGGGTTTTTTTTTTTTGTGTGTGGAGATTGGCAACCTTAACTTTCTAGTTTGTCTAAAACCCTGTGGCTTTTCTAATTTAATGACTGTGAGGAAAAGCTTTTGGATCATATGGTTATACCTGGACTGTGTTACCTGATGTGTTCTTCAAGTAGCAGGAATCTTCCTCTGTCCATGTCAGCCACATTGAAGTCTGTCCTGTGCATATACAGTTGCCTAAATAAAATGTTTGTGGAGATCATGTATTTAGTCATTGGGAAAAGTAATAAAGAACCATTTTTATGAGCATATTTTAATAAGAACATATATAGACCATTTAGATTATAACATACATGTAAAAAGTGGAACATATTTCCGAAAACTTACCATCTCTCATAAATATACATACCCAAGCTCAGTGAATTTTGAGGTCAATCAATGTTTCCCCAAGAAGGTTTGGTTTCCACAAAACAAAAATACAAGTATCAGCTATATGCAAAACCTTAGCTTTGTCCCAGAAGTCATTGGTGCCTGAAAATGAACATGTAGACTGATACACAACGGTAAATGTAGATTTACAGGGGAAGAAAGTAAGGGCAGACTGCAGTTCTACTTCACTCCTTGTTAACACCAGGCCTGCAACAGGGTCTGGGCAACTTCTCTACCTAATGTAGTATATCAGGTCTTGATGACAGTTAATGTTTCGCTTTTATACAGAGTACTAGTGTAGCCTCAATTTTAAAACATTAGCCAAAAGAGTTGATGCTAAGATAACTTTTTTTTCAGATGCAATGCTTCTCAAATTCTTGTGCCTTCTTCTTTTGCTGTATCACTAACTGGCAAAATCTAATGCAGAACCAAGAATGGTTATAGCTCTGTAAATTGTATACATTAGCCTCATGCTCGTATGTGTTTACAAGCATTGCACAAATTTGTGAGTGGTAACACATGGCTTACACAAGTATTTTCAGATATTAATAAACAGCTAGCCACTTCATTTGTGCAACTTCTAACTAGCTAATATTGTCTGTCTTCTGATTAAAGAAGCTAAATAAGGTAGTTTGAGGCATGCCTGCTCTCCTCTTTGCTTAACCTTTCCCTGGTAGTTGTTTAATAGAGAATAAATAACAAGATAGTATATTTTTTTCTTTTTTTCTCTTGTCACTCCTGATAAAAATGTACAAAAACTGTTTTGTGGGGCTTGGTGGGGTAGATTGGTGTTTGCTCTTGCTTTTGCTTTGTTAGGTTTTTTGTCTTTTACATTTGGAAATGAAACTGTAATGCACTGGCTCTTCTGTTCACTCCAGACCTTTTGCATTTTTAGATGAATCACTTGATTGATAGCTTGTTTGTGTATTTGCTGATGATTATTATCTAATGGGGTTAACAGCTTCCTAATAATTGGGTATTGCTCTTTCCCATTTGGTGTATTACAAATCTATATAATTTACTATTTGTCAGGTAATTAACTTTTAATTACATTGTTTAAAGCAAAAGGCAATGTTGATTGAAATAAAACCTGGCAAACAGAACACAAAACAAGATACAGAACTAAGCTTTTCTCTTCTGAGGCTGTTTTTGCAGCAGTGTGGGGCAATTACCAAGCACCCACTCCAGTCATAACAAAATACACACTTGGGCTTTTGACCTTGATTTAAAAAAAAATCCATCTAGGTTCAAGGAGTATTACAAAAATTGGAAATCTGAAAGAGGAGTATTCTGTTCAACAACACAACTTTTTAGACATAAATGGCAGCTCTATTAATTTCTCCTTCTCTCCCACTGTAGTGTCAACATGCTTGGGAGAGAATGCCTCTACCAGTGAAAGCAATTTCTTTAATTTCTTCTCTGATTCTTTCAGTCCCTAGTTAACCTGCTGAAATCACTAATATACACTAACCACGTTATTCAGAAAAGGCTTCTCTTCTGATACAAGTACTTTATCCTTGGAAATTAGTCCAAAGGTCCAACTTTATCAACTACTTTTACCACAGTGAAAAACAGTATTGTTGTAACATTACTGTAATTTTTGTAATATTTCTGTAATCATTGTAGTATTATTGTAATAGTCAGATGAATCCAAATCCATACCAAAACAAATTTCCAAAGTATTTTTCATTATCAAAACCTAAACCTTCTGATTTGCAGGAAATACAAGCAAAGAATATATTTTTTTCTGGGGGTTTTTGGTAGAAAACTTCAACTAAGAAAAGCTTAGATAAACACCTGAGTCTTTTTAATCTTCCAGACCCAAGATATTAATAATTGCTTTGGTTCAACAAAAACTGGTTTTGTTTTTAAACTGTTTCATCAGCCCTGTTAATGTGATATAAAATTTTAAAATATCTTTTTTAATAATTGTATAATACTTAATGCACTGTTTTCTGTTTGAAGATGTGATAAGCTAGAATCTAGATCATCTTCATATAATTTAAAAAGTGAGGAAAGCCTAGAGGTAATTTTAAAAATTGTGATATCAACTCCTTCTGTAAATGGAAATAGTGTCTCTAGTCTCAAGCTGGATAAGCAGGAATTTCACTAAAGATCTAAACACAGAAAATAATTTCAGAAGAGTGAACAAACCAAAATAGATCAATTACAGGGTAGTGATTACCATTGTTACTTATATCTGACAACAAACCAGTAGCTGAAATATATCCAGTAAGTCCAATGTTGAGAAATGCTTACAGATCAAAACTGATAAAACTTGTCTGTTTTTTAATGAAACCTGATAATGATAGCATAAATATCCCATTACAGACTTGTCAGTCTTAATAAGATGCTTTATGCTGAAGTGATGTAAAAACACAGGTAAAAATATTCAACAACAGTTACAACAAATGAGCATCTTCTGCCGACATATAAGCCCATTCCGCCACACCCATGTTTTTGCTAATGATAAGAGATTTAAGAGGTGAGGCATTTATTATGGAAGCAAGTTAAAGAAAAGGACTTGTCAATTTGATGGTAGATGTTATTTGTGAAACAAAACCAGAGCATGATATAAATTGGAAGACTAAGTGAGTAAAGGCCTGTCCTACATGGGTAAACATATTTTTTCTGGTGGTTATCATTCTGGATAAAAAAGGGAACAAATGATTGAACCAGAGGCAATGTCTGTGGAACATATGTCTTTTATTAAATACCCCTCACTGTGGATGAGACATTAAATTGTTAAATATGGCTTAGCTGTCATTATCTTGAAAGAAAGAGATTTCATTCTTATGTGAAAATTAGTGTGGAGTTTTCTTAGAAGTATCACAGAAAACCCATTCAGTCAGTCATTTGCTAGTGTTTGAATATTAGTCATCTATTACCTCTTCGACGTATGAAAGTCAGGCCAAGCTGTTCCTGAGCCTTAGCTTTTATGGTCACTAGTTGCACTTAGATGGATTCCCAGACTTATGTCTTTATTTACAAGACTCTACAAGATAAGAGATTATATTTTAGAATTTATTCCCAGACTGTATGTAAGACCGACTTACTGATTTTTCAGTTGTTTACAGATTTATAGAGAACTTGCTTCTTGATGAAAAATCTGGACTCCTGCTGAGTAAATCTATTGATTTCATCTCAAGGCTACCCTCTAAGAATGTTGTTGATTTAATGGTTTATCAAAAGCAGTCATTAAGTCTTTTTCAATATGAAAGAACTATGTATAGAGTATAAAAGAAAGAAAGGGACTTATTTGTTTAACAGAAGTCAGTTTAAATTTATTTCAACCTAGATGGGGACAGTATTCACGTATTAATGAAAAAACTTAGGAAGACAGAGGGTGCAGATGACTGTTACAAAGATGCATCTCTGTAAGTCAATCTGGAGAACTGTATGTAGGATTCAAATTTTTACTGCAGTCATAAAAAATGAATACTTAATTTGCCATACTCTTTCAATCACATGAAAGGAAACAAAAAAATAAACAAAAAAACCTCAATTTCTTCAAGCCAAAATAAGAAGAGGCACCTAAATTAACATGAGGCTGTTAGCGTAAATAACTAGAAATAAACTTCAGTCAGACATATTTGCAACTTGCAGCGACAGGTTTAGTTGCATATATCCTATCTTTACCATGTTTCAAAAGGCAATAAAATCTACTGTGAACAAAAAAACCCTGCTCTTAAAATATGTGTTTCTATTTGTGCGTAATTATTTTAATTACAACTGATCTTTCAATACCTGTGCTAAGAACAAACATGGAACACAGGCAAACCTACTAAAACACGGTAAGATTATATCTCCACTCCTGTCCTTCACAAAGTCAATAGAAACTTCAAGAGAGTTGGCACAAACATTTGAATATAAAAGGAATGCCACCAAAAGACAGAAAGTTTTGCTGAGATAAATCCTGGCAAAACCCCTCCATAATGTTACTTTACAAAGTAGTATTTTATCTTATAAAAACTAACATTAATTTTATATTTTCAGTAGATCTAGAGAACTCATGGGACATGATACACAGTCCTCAAAAATCAGATCAGTTAGACTTTAACTTTCAGCTTTAAAATAGAGAATTAAGTCTTCTATTTAGTTTGTAGAGTCATAAAATGTTAACTGAAAATTTTAGGGTCCTCTTTTATCTTATATTTTTATATTAACTCTGGAGAGAACCTTACCAGGAGTCATTAAAATTCCTTTTTGTACAGGAAATGAAGAGGAAGACTGTGCAAATCTTATTCCACTAACAATATAGAATCATAGAATAACCAGGTTGGAAGAGACCCACCGGATCATTGAGTCCAACCATTCCTATCAAACACTAAACCATGCCCCTCAGCACCTCGTCCATCCATCCCTTAAACACCTCCAGGGAAGGCAAGTCAACCACCTCCCTGGGTAGCCAGTTCCAGTGTCCAATGATCCTTTCTGTGAAAAAAATTTTCCTAATGTTCAGTCTAAACCTCCCCTGGTGGAGCTTGAGGCCATTTCCTCTTGTCCTGTTCCCTGTCACTTGGGAGAAGAGGCCAGCTCCCTCCTCTCTACAACCTCCTTTCAGGTAGTTGTAGAGAGCAATGAGGTCTACTCTCAGCCTCCTCTTTTCCAGGCTAAACAACCCCATCTCTCTCAACTATTCCTCATAAGACCTGTTCTCCAACCCCTTCACCAGCTTTGTTGCTCTTCTTATGGTCTTTTTTAAAGAAAATGTTTGTTGTATTTATGTTCGACCCATCAACTGCACCAGGGAGTAACATGAGCAGATGGCTATTAGAAAATGAAAGACACCAAGACTAAAAAAGTGACCAGAATATATATAAAAAAAAAACATGGTTTAATTTCTGAAAAAAAATATTTACCAGGATCCAGCTCCAGGGGCAATAAGCAGAGTTTCAGCTAAAGCTAAGCAAACACAAATGCTGTGCTAAGTACAGAGATATAGATCTTGACTGTCAGAAGGAATGATTAAAATAGTTTACTAAAATGCTTTCAGGATTTTCCTGCTGAGTTAAGTCCTGAACACAATCCTGCAAAATTAATTGTATATCTAATTTATAATTCTTTTTAAAAGATCAGTGGCATCACAAACATAAAAATGTTTTATCTAAATCTTTTCCCAGTCTTAGGATTTTCTGTCTTTGCTTAGCTTACGTCTGAATAACTGTGCTGAAGAGCAAAATTATTTTTGCTTTTCTCTGTCATTAACTGTTTGAGGCAATCTTTGCTGAAATCAATGTGGTCAGAGTACATATATGTCTCTGACCAGTCTGATATGAGTTGAAATGATTGGAGGGGACACTATTTGGTGACATAACAAATCAAAGGTATCAGCAAGCCACCTTTCCAGAAAGTCTCAACTCCAGTACTTTTGCTAAGCAAAATGTCCTCTGGTCAGGGAGATATGCAAGGGTAAGCAATTAGAAATCCAGTATCCAAATAACTATCTAGAAAATCAAAGAAAATTTTTTAAAGATAAATTAAAAAAAAATTGTAGGATGTGGCAATGAAGTTTGCTGGAGGAAGAAAAGCAAGTATTAGTAGTTATTCCACTCCCTAGAGCTCAAAGCCCTCAGCTGACCTTTTAATTTTAAATATATGAATTGCCCATTTTAACAAAGAATTTTTAAAGAAAATAAAATTATGTGTTGCAATGAAAAATATTTCTATCTTTCAAGCACCGTAAGTTCTCATTTTTATTATGCCTGATAATTTGATGTGAATAGGATGGTGATGCTATATAAGGTTATACAAAGGCTGATGAATTCCTGCCTCTGGGCACAAATCAGTCATCATTAAATATCATATATCTGTTCATTTCAGGCACCCATTCTGCACGTTACAAATGCATTCTTCTTTAAAAGGATTTGATGGCCTGTGTTTATACTACAAAAGCGGATGTTGACACCGTTTGAGTTCCAGCATTGTTGGCTTGATGAAGCAAAATCACTGTTCATATTGATAAATCAGCATCAGGTCAGCATTAATCTAAAACAAAACCGAGAGGAGTCCAACTGGGAAGCAAGAATCAAAACATGCTTCATTCACCCCTGAACTGTTCAGAGTTAATAAAACTTGGATGCAACTATCTGGCATCCTACTCACTGGAGGAAGGACTAAGCAGAGTATTCAAACCAACTCATCCTTTATTTGCTTTAAATAAGTGCTACATTATATAGGATAGATTTTGCCAGAAATGCACTTGGAGGGGCAGGGCCCCAATCACATCCAACCTGTTCTGGGGGTCTGTCTGTGGAGCCCTGGGCTCCACAGACCAGAGCTACTCCTTTTCTGTTGATTGTCTTAGGGAGGCCTGGGGCAGGGAAGACAGTCCTGTGGGAACCGCTTTAAGACGAGGCTCTAGTGCTGGGCCTCACAGGAGCTCCACTTCCCACTGCCTCACAGCTGGGCTGCTGCCTGGCTCTGGGATCCTGGTCTGGACTCCAAAACTGATCTGAGATTACCATAATCTTTATAGATTAAGACCAACAGTTCAAAAAATATGTAAGGATTCTTATTTGACAGAGGAAAGAAATTAAGAAAGAGCCTTTGATGTCCATATCAAACACGTATTTTGGTTATAGGTTTAAATGCCTCTATACATTTTGAAACTCGTAGGTCTACTAAGACATATAGGTACATTACAAAAGCATTCACTTCAGACTCCTGATGAAATATAGTATGCATCAGGCTTTTTCACTTTGTCATGCGAGTTTTAACCCCAGTATAGCAATGACAGTGGTGTGGGACATCAGTTTATGATTTGGGAATAGTTCTGAAATAAACCGAACAAAAACTAGATGATTTTTTTTCCTGCTGAAATTAGTAAACATTAGGCTGGCATGACAACTGTATGATTATGAACCCCATGTATGTGTCTAGAAATCCCAGATTGGCAGTTAAGAGAGGACCTATCACCAGCAATAAACTGGGACTGAATAGTCCATGATCAGAAATATAAAGAAACTTTTAGTTTCAGAGCTGTGACTTGGATTTTATCCCAAGCAGTGGAAGGGGAGCTGTAGCTATCTGAAAACATTCTATTGTTATTCCTAAAATGCATTTTGCAGGGCTGTAAGCCATTATATAAGTACCAATATTAATATTAGGTGCATCCCACATGAGTCAAAATTAGATTTGTCATGAAACATAAAAGGGGAAATGAGAGGCGGGATCTAACCTAGCTGTGGTTTAGAAAGTGTGTCCCAGGAGGTCTTCACCATATAAGCATTCAGTCTATTTCTATTTCCAAAAATGCCCTGTGTTTTCTTACTGATGAAGTCTGCCTATGCTAACTTAGCTATTGCTGTCTTATATATGCAAAGAAAGCAAATGCTGCATTCAGACATATTCTACCCACACTGCCATCTACAGAATGTTACACAGATCAGCAAACAATGAGATGCAATAGCAGATGCTCCCTTTTTATTTTTTCTTTGTCCTTTTTTTTTTTAACTGAGTATGTCTCACTCACATAACTGTTTGCTTTTTACATGGCTTTACAATGGTAAACTAAATGCTGCATTGTGAACACCTTTCCAGGTGTCACTACCTAGCAGTCCTACAGCTCATTTAATCTTATTAAAGTCTGGCTTTTGACTGGTGTGCATTTTACTGCACCTTTCCTTGTTTCCTTGTGTTACATCAGGTCATAGTGTGTTCCTTTGAAGTCTGTTAGGAGTGTTGCACAGGACTGTATTTCAGTGCACAGTTACATGGTTCATTCCAGTTTGCTCATTGCTGCCTATCTGGTGAGTTATTCCATGAATATCCCAAGGAATCTTGCTTTAGTTTAACAACAGTAATATAGTACTAGCACATGTAACCCACTTACTGAGCAGATGAGAAACTCCAGTATCCAGCTAAATGTCCTTTTAGTGTTTGGTCACTGACTGGTAGACACAGCTCTGCTGCTGCTCTGTTCAGGACTTAGGCAACATTTAGGGTGGAAGAAAAAGCTTCAAGCTCTTTCCTTTTCATTCAAAGTACTACACTAGGAAGGAATAGCAAAGCATGGGATCTCATCAGCAAGACTTGAATGTTGTATGGGGAATGAATAATCATAGAATCACAGAACGGTTTGAACTGGAAGGGACCTTAGGGATCATCTAATTCCACCCCCTTGTGTCATAGGCCTCCCACTAGAGGAGGCTGCTTGAGGCCCTATCCAACCTGGCCTTGAACACTTGCAAGGAGGGGGCATCCACAACTTCCCCAGCAAACTGTGACAGAGCCTCACCACCTTCATTGTGAAGAACTTTCCCCTAATGTCTAATCTAAATCTTCCCCTCTTCTATTTATATCCATTCCCACTAGTCCTATCACTACATGCCTTTGCAGAAAATCCCTCCCCAGCTTTCTTATATGCCCTTTCAGGAAGGTTGCTATAAGGTCTCCTCAGAGCCTTCTCTTCTCTAGGCTGAACAAGCCCAACTCTCTCAGCCCATCTTTGTAGCAGAGGTGCTCCAGCCCTCTGATCATCTTTGTAGCCCTCCTCTTGATCCGTTCCAACAATTCCATATCCTTCATATGCTGAGGATTCCAGAAGCGCACACAATACTCCAGATGAGGTCTCACAAGAGAGGAATAGCGGAGCAGAATCCCCTCCCTTGCCCTGTTGGCCATGCTTCTTTTAATGCAGCCCAGGATATGGTTGGCCTTCTGGACTACCAGTGTGCATTCCTGGCTCATGTCAAGTTTCTCTTCAAGTTCTTTCCCCCAAGTTCTTCTTCACAGAGCTGCTCTCAATCACATTATCCCCCATCATGTATTGAAACCGATGAGGCTGAGAAGCATTGTTTATGTTCAAGAATTCTCTAAATACACTTTCAGAAATACCGTACTTGTCATTCTTGACGATTCTCTGCTGCCACTTTGATGAGTGGAACTCCATTTACAGTTTTTTTTTCCTTTGAAAGCATTTCAGTCTTAGAACAAATTGGATAGATCACACAGAGTTCACATTTCAAAGTGCTGAACAGAAACTACCCCATTCTGGGTACTTTTTGCAATTCTTCATTTCTGCCAAGATTTTTCTGAGGCACATAATATGCTGTGTTGCTGCTATACGAAACTTCGACTTCTGTAAATAGATGGGCCACAGAAGGAACTGCTATATTCTCCTGTTTGAATGATTCATGTACATATTATATAGAATCTTATAGAAGTAGCCTGTGTTGCTGGCACAACAATAGGATGGGATGCCTGGCATTGAAACATAATAAGATTTTCTGTGAACTGAATATGTATGGTAAGCCCCCAGGATTCAGTAGAAGTGTGAAAAGTAGACAGTAGACTGTGAGGGGAAAGAAAGATGAAGATAAACTTTCAAGATCATTCTTCTAAAAAGTGCTTAATTTTGAGAATTTACAATACAGGCCTCCAGAGATCTTTTCAGACATTGTTCTTCAAAAGCAGGAAGTATTACCTCAATCTTGATTTATCACTCTCCCCTGATCTTTTCAAAGGCTGCAGGATTTCTTTCTGTCCCCTTAAAAATAAATAAAAGGAATGAAAATAAAATCTTCCCTGACTTTATGTCTGTTCTTAGATGCCTTACCAGCAGTTATGATTTGAAGCATATATTAGCAGTCTCCCATTTTAGAAATGAGAGAGATTGTTCTTGTGGTGACGTTAGTATTTTGACTTGAAAGAACAGCAGCCTTCAAAGATTCTAACAAACCAGGTTCTCACAAGGTTATATAAGAAAACCCACTGCAGTCAACAGAGACCCTAATGCTGACTTTGGATTACCCCATGTTGGCCAAGGCTAGTAGTTAATCTAGCCTAGTAGCCTACTCTAGTGAAAGAGTAGGAGGGTTTGAGAAACAGGAATTTTGTCTGAACAGTCAAATAAAAGTCAAATCATATTGTTTTAAATTAATTGTGAAATAGTTTCCCTGTGTGACTTGATTTGAAGAATTATAATGGCAATGTTATTGGAAAAGTTTAGTGTTTTTTTAATGAATGCTAGTACTAATGCCTAATAATGATAATCCTTTTATAAGCAAAAGTAGTTATTCCTAGTCATACACTGGGAAATTAAGGATCAGGCAATTGATTTGCCTTAGGATCTGTGTATAGCTGAAATACAGACTAATTCTCTAATTTTAGTGTTACATTATGTTGGATCACCATGCTTGCAAGATAGTGTTCTTTCCATACTGTGTTCTACAGAATGTTTTCTGTGTCATTCTCCTAATAAATGCACAATCAATATGGCAATTCAGCTATTTATTCTGAAGAATATTTCATGTTCTTTCTCAAGAAGAAAATATTCTGAAGGATCCAGCACATGGATTTTCCAGGCTAGTTCCAACTTTCCAAAATAAAAGATTTCACCACAGGAAATATTGAGGAAGTGGATAAAAAGGTATGTGCTTTTCTTGAGGGGTATCTTAACATTTGTGATATAATGGAAATGTACTTTTTTCACATTAAAAAAATAATTTGGAAGGGCTAGGTGATGTTCTTTCACAAGAAATCTGTCATAAGACTTAATATCTCATAACTGAGAAAGTTTGTAGTACTTATGAAAGTGTTAGTGGTATTATGCACTCATCAAATTATTTTAACTGGATAATTTAAGGCAAAAATAGAACTAGACCACTGATGTTCAGTTATGGTGCTAGACTGTAGCTCATCATTACTTCTGATCTGCATTCTACAGTCCAATCCCATTGTAATTACACAGATACTTAGTCAGCTCCATTCCCCAAACATCACTAACTAAAGCCTCATCATGTGTCACAATATTATCTGTAATTGACAGGCAGAAAAAGCTGAATATTACAGCTGAAAAGGCAGAGCCACTTATGAGAATTGGGAGAGGAAAGCAGGACTTTCTTGTTAGTGCCTTTTCCATTCCTTCACTCTGAACAAGCTGAAGGAACCAGGACATGTTACATTGCTGGAGCCAATTTCCATCAGCGGCTTTGCTTTACTTGGTTCCTTGAAAACTAGCTGGTTGCTGGGAAACTTTATTAAAAGCACTGTGAGATTTTTTTTCTGACTTTTCTTCTGACCTAAAAATGCTACTGAGATGAAACAGAGAGAACTTTAAAAAGCTGATTTATTCTCCTCTCCCACTTTCCCCATCACACATACACTTTCTCCTGATGATTCAGATCTGTTCTAAGGATTCAGAGCTTGCTTTCTTACGAAGGAAAAGGATGCATACCTGGAACATAAAATCAGTATTTTGATAAGGTTACACAGGATAGGCGTATAGTGTCATCCTTGATACTTCTTTGCAGCTTGTTTCTGAAGCATTTCAGAGATTCCACACTAAAAAGAAGTAAGTGATTTGGGATTTTGTTTTGTCTCCTTTTTTTCTTTTTCTTTTGCTAGAGTAAACTTGCTGGAATCAGCATCCCCAGACTGTTTGCAATGTCAAAATAAGGTCTTCATGTCATTTGATCTGATTACTATATAATGCTAATGGAAGTTAAAGTTATGAAATAAGTGGTGTTTAGATTTTTGATTATTTTGTTAAAACCAAAGATATAACATTTGTATTTTAATTTGGCTGGAATTCCTAAGAGCAGAGAGGGCAGAAGCTGTCTTAAGTGAAAATTAAAAAAGAAAATGTGTTACGTTTTGTTCAGATCAAAAGTTGTGGGTTTTTTAAGGTTGGCTGCTGAACTGAAAAAATCAAATTTTTGCATGTCTCTTCCTGAACAGCAGTACTGATCAATGATACTCCAAACGCACTTTTCCCACCATGGATAAGCCTTAATATATCCTAAATAAGGTAGTGGTTCAGTATAACACCAACAACAGACCTGGAAGGCTTTTGACAAGGCTGTAAAGCTCAATTCCCTGTCTCCTCTTTCAGTGTCCAAAAGTGCACTGTGGACTTCACCATTTCTCAGCTGCAACTGAGAGGATTTTCTGCTTAGCTAGGATGGGCACACCCCCAAGAGGGGGCTGATGGTGGTGGTTATGTCAGGTGTGGGTAGTGAACAGCAAAAGCAGCCCTGTGCTGAGGAGGAGAAGACAGCCCTCAGACACGCGTACAAGGATGCTCATTGCTGTCTCTTGTTCTCTCATCATCTAAGTCACAGTTTAGGAGTAAAGAACAAATTCTGACTTTTCCAATCTGTGCGTTGCCTGTGGCTACTTCCTGTTTTATCCGTATGTTGAGTTACAAGCCATAGCTGATGATGTTTATAGAACTACTTTTCAGGCACTGGTATGACAAGATATGGGTTTCTATTCAGAAAGCAGCTGGTTATAGTTGTTGGGATACTGGGAAGGAGAGGAGAAAGAGAAGTGATTCAGTTTGTGCAAAGCGAGCTTTATTTGATTTCAGCAACCAGCAGTTCCAAATAATTGGCTCTTTAAATCAAGTGTGCTTCACTGTTCACTTCATTGAGACCTAAAAATATGGTGACTTAATGTTAAGTAAGTAGTGAACAACTATGAAGAATATAAATTTATTAGAGTATCCTGATAATGTAGGACAGAATTCAGAATATTGTTTTTACTAATTTGAAAACTCTCATAAAATTCACTTATAAACTCCTCACAGTGTTACTGTTGGCCACTGTGCAATGCATGACTGATAGTTTTTTTCCTCTGGCTCTCTCAGTGTTTCACCTACAAGATCATGAATACTTTTTTCAATCTCTTATAAGGAGAGCAGACTTTGTAATAATATATCTGATTTGCATATGTATTTCAAAGGATAACAAAGTTTGGATCATAGATTTGAACACAGGACTGCCTAGGGTTATTAAAGTCATTTAGAAATATTAGGGTACTGGACTCCTGCACATAGTACTGCTGAGGTCATTAATCACAGTTGTTCATTCAGAATTCAGCATACATTTAATCTATCAGTTCAGAAACATGCTGACAACAAAGAGTTATCTTCATCTGGCAGATTAATTTTCCTTTTATTACCTTGTCAGAAAATCCTACACTAGTATCTCATCTCTCTGAATCATCCAGGGAGTACCGGGGATTGGATGTATCTACAGAAAACAGTTGCAGAAATCTAGTTTAGAGCTAATAGATATCCATCCGAAGAAAGGTGATCTTTGTGTAAGACATTGAGGAAATAAGGCACTGTAAGGAATAGAATTGTAGGAAAGTGTTTTCAGGTCTGTGTCTCCCTCAGTGACAGTAGATGAGATGTTAAAAAACAAACCTAATTTCTCATAGGCATTAGGTAGTATTAAAGTTTCTTGTGGAAGTTTATGAGGGCAGGACAACAAGCACATAGTGTTAAATTTTACCAGACAGTAGGAAGCACTTCTTCAGTGTTCTGCCTCTGAGGAATGGGCTACCTCTGAACTGAGGAAGATGCAACATTCAAGAGTGTATCTTCCATAGGTGTTGTTTTATTCATGTATAGAAATAAAGAAAGTATAGTATTAGCAGTACAGTAATCAATATAGTAGTACAAGCAATTAAAGCCATCAACACAGTATACAGATCTAGAGATAGTAACATTAGCATGCAACATACCCCAGTCAGGCATCTTTTTTTCTCACACAGAGTGCTGTATGTCTATGTGAAAAGCCAATGTACGTTCTGCATTATGTCCTTCAGTTCCTCTTACTGTTCACTGTAGTGCTGTGAACTGCTAATTGTTGCCTTCAGCTTCAAAGTAAAATTATTTAGGTAGCAGATGTAAGCAGAAGTGATATATAGTTTTGTCAGTACTTTAGGGACCAGCAGGAGAAAAGTATGCAAGTTATGAGACAAAGTACTTTGAGATCTTCTAAGTCTCTGGCTTCTACTACCACTTACTGACAAATCTGGCCAAATATCCATGACTACAGACTTAGGCTGCACCTCAAGATTGCTAAAGCTTTTCACACAGTATTGAAGGCATCAGTTCACATAAAATGTTTCTAAAGGACCTGTGAGTGCACTGCTTCAGGGTTGAGAACTGCTGAAATAAAGCAAAATCAATGCCTAGGCAGCACTGCTGATTCCCAGTGGCATGGCATGCACTAATAGACCAGAATGGTGTTGTAGAGTAGAGAAAAAGAGTTGGAGAGAGGAAAGCAACTTTATTAAAGATGACTGCTCCTGAAAGGAGAGGAGAGGAGGAGAGATTAGCAGAGCTGCTGACTGTGCACAGAGAGAACAGATGTTGAAGGTTAATGGAGCATTAGTAAAAGAAAGAAAATCCAAGTCTCCTAATACCTACTATGGTTATTTCAGTCAGGGGATTCTTTACAGGAACGCAGATTTAATTCTAGTTGAAATTTAAAGTAAGGTACTGCATGGCCTTGTTTAGCATAAAAGTTTTTCAGCAGAGACATACTTGGCTCCAGGATTGCCCTCTGTGAATTCCTTACTTCAGAAGTATTACCTGCTGCCATTGCTATCAACCTTACTTAACTGTATTCATAGTCTCTCCAAACATGGCTAAAGTTTGAAACCTTCCTTCTAAAGAATTCTTTTATGTAATGAGGATAATAGATTAAAAAAAAGATAGTCACTTTAAGTAATTTATGTAGCACATAAATATATCCCACATTTATGTTGTACAGTTTCAAGGTGTATAAATTAATAGCTTCTTTGCTGTTTGCCAGCAGTAAACCTCAGAAACAAGTGCTTTCAAAGTGATTTGTATAAATTACTTTTTCTGGTACTAATATAGACTCCACCTGACACTGTAAAAATATAACTTCAGGGTTCTGTCTTCTTTTAATAGACACTTAGGCATGTAAGCTCCAAAACTCTTTATGAGAATGATCTAAAAGTCACTATATGCATTTCATTGCTAGCAAAAGAAACTGTGTGTTGACAGTCTTAAAATGGGGAATTGATTGTTTATTGAAGGAAGCTTCAAGGTAGTGGAAAAATAGAGCAAAGTATCCTCAGGGTGCTCAACTGAAGTGTCTCAGAGTTCAGTCTAGCTAAGTGGCCCTACATCCAAGCTTTTCAGCTGATACATATTTCTTCCAGGAACTGTTTTTCAGGTACTTCAGAGGTGTTCAGGATTTCAGTTCATTAGTAGAGGGATTTTGTTTTGTAACCACAAATATTTGAAAATATCATCGAAAGTGAAATGGGTTTGTTTGTTTGTTTGCAATTTTGTTTGTTTGTTAAAAAAACCCAAAACATTTCTTGGGTAGTACAAATCCAGAAAATAGACTAGACTTATTTTAGTGCACACATGCAATGGTCTATATGCCTGTGAATCACAGAGGCTACAGTCTATACACTGAACGAATGAAGCTGCAAGCTGGGTATAGGCAATGGGTTGTTGGTCTTTGGCTTGCTTTAGAATTGATGTTTAACTGAGATGATACAGTCTTGAGCCCCGTATAAAGTAGAAAGAGTGTGTTTGTACTGCCAATGTATTATTTTCTTGCTTCTCAGTCCAGAGCCTTGGTGCTAATTTGTCTCTTCTACGCATACAAGACTGCTTCCAGATTCCTTCTGGAGGAAGACAGCTTGGCTCCTGCTCAAGAAGAGTGCGCACACCTCACAGGACTGTTTTCACCAGTGTTGAGTCCATATAGATTGTACAAACTTGGACTATATTGACTTTACCAAAGTAGGACTGTCTTCCAGTGTCATCCCAGAACACTTGCACACAACACACAGTATCGGAATCATTTACAAATATGACTCTGATGGCTGCAACTAAGCCTTCTCTTTATTTCTGGCACTTGGTGATGGAAACACAGACACACAGATGGTAATCATTCTGCTTCAGGATGGTCAGGATGCCTTATGGGGCTCAGAGTCTCCGGGGCCTGTGTAATGCTGTGCGGATTTGGGGAATCTACAAGCCAGGCTGTACTCACAGTCCTCAGTCCAAGAGCTCACTTTCTAACAATATCAGCAAAGTCAGTTTGTGTGTAATATAAAACACTGTGCTTCTTATATCTCCTACGCTAGCTAAGCCATCAAGTGTGAGTATGCTTGCATGTGATGTGTGTGGAGATACATATATAAAAAGTTACTGTGGAGTATGTGCACAACAGCTGTGAATGAACTGATGATAATTTGACGTTTCAATTTTATTTCTTGGTAAATTGCTAAATTTCTTGCTTATCTAATAATGTCTTCATTCAGAAGGAGCTTGTAAAAAGAAAAAACCCCACATTATTTCTGCCCGTTTCTCTCATATTTCAGCTATATTTATTTCAGCTATATTTTTTTCATCTGATATCTTCCATATCTTTGTAGTTCCACCTTTTCTGCTTTGCTCATTACTATAGTACACTATCACTTTTTATTCCTGTTTTTCCATGGTTTGCCAGCAACTTTCATCTTTTCTAGTCATAGTTTAAAACATAAGTTCTCAGTGACTTCTATTGAAGGCTGCCAGCTGCTGAAAGCTGAATCTGGCCATTTTCTTCTCTAAGTCTTGCCTTTACAGAATCACGGAATCACTAGGTTGGAAAAGACCCATAGGATCATCGAGTCCAACCATTCCGATCGAGTCCAACCATTCCTATCAAACACACTCACAGTTCCTCTGCAAATAAGTATTGTCTAAATCCCTTTCTATTTTCTTTAACTCTGTAAATATTTGTAGAATACAAATTGCAAAAAGAAAAGATACAATAAAGGATGGTGGTATTTTATTGACATTAATTACTTGAGATGCCATGCACGACAAATATTTTTTATAAACTTAGGCTTAAAACATGAATACCTCTTATGTCACTCCTGAACTTCTTTTGTCTGTGAAAAAGCTGTCAGAGGTTGTTCCTTTTTCTGCTTTTGTTGTTCTCTTCTCAGTTTTCAGGTGTTCTTCTGTCCGGTATGCCTGCTAAACACTTAAATTCCTAGTTAATTATGATTCCGAGACCCTGAAACTGAACAGAGAAATGATTTTTTTTTTTTTTGAACTAGTCTTTGAACTGTAGTCATTCTCTCTCACACAAAGACATTTTTATGAGTTGTTGAAATCTCAGCTCCAAGATGAGATAGGAAATGCTCAGTGATAGATGGCTGCTCAGTATATATGAACTTCCAGCTAAATTGTGATATGTTGTGAGACTGCAGTCTCTAGTATTTCAATAGTTTAAAAAACAGGAAATAAATATAGTTATAAATGACTTGGTGTCTAACTGTAGATAATAGACTGAGGGGGAAAAAAAAAGTCTAAGCTGAATAGTTGCAGGATTTTCCTGAAAGGGAAGCGTTCTAGACTGTGAAGGGAAGAAACAGAAGTATCATCCCTTGGGGCTATAAAGGCAAACTGGAGCAGAAAAAATATTCATAAATACATTTTTGTGAAAGGCAGATGTAGCTCATAAGGTTGTTTCAATGAAGAAACATTTTGGAGAAAATAATTTTTTAGGCTGACTTTTACTAGCAGACAGTGCTGTAAACTGAATATTATGGTGTACCTTTAGGCAAAGGCAATTTCATTTGTTATATCTCACATGCTAATAATGTAGGTATTTTCAAAGAGTAATTAATGTAGGTATTTTCAAACAAACTAATGGTCTCTACTATTTCGATCTGTGCACTGATTAATGTCAAAACCTTCAGAAGGCAATACACTGGCACACTGGGCTAGACCAGGATCTTGCCTGAACATTAGTTTCAGAATATTTAGGGAGGAGAACAAGAAACAACACACAGAACAACAGTATGAGTAGTCCCTTGAGACACAGTTCCAGGTCTTGTTACCTGATTTAGCAGCTGCCTGTAGGCCAGAATAATGAGCAGATGAAAACAGTCTTTTCATGTCACTGATCTGACATCAAGTCTCACAGTTGATAAGTACAAAAATTTTTGTTCTGTTAATTTTAACTGCAAATATGGATCCTATTAATATCAAAAAGCAATGATTTCTGTTCAAAACTTTAAGGTAATTTAGCTCTAATTGTGTATTTTGTGTATTTTTCCTATTTTTAGTGTTCAATTTTATGCCAACATTATTTATAAATTAAAACAAAATATATCTTGAATTTATGTTTCTTAGTGTCAGCAATATTTTTCACACAAAGACACCATATGGTCAATAAATGAAGCTGACCAGGCAAATAGGCAGGTAGACAGCATATAAAAGCTTGATTAATGTAACACTCTAAAGAGAATTAAGACTATTTCAATGCCAGACTTTTTTTGTTTGTTTTTCAGATAATAATACCTATTAACAAAGAGTTAAGATAAGAAGGTAAGAGTGAAATAATATGAATGATGGAAATAGTTTAATTTTTGCAACTCTCATTTCATTTCAGAATTTAGATTCCCATATTTGTTTAATTATTTGCTTAATTATTTGTTTAATTTGTTTAATTACAGCTCTGTACCAGAAATTGAACTGAATGATCAAACAGACAATCCCCAATGTACAAAATTCCCTAAGAAAATACTCAAACTTTTTCACATGCCATTTCTTTTACACGGAAGTAAAACAGTTCAAAATAAACTGTGGCACCTAATGTTATATTAAGCATTACAAATGCTAGTAGTCACCTGTAACATGTATGAACTTGACTTCGCCTGTAATTTAAACAGTGTCCTATTTACCTTTGCATGTATACACAGCTGAAATATCAGTGTTTCAAGCTAAAAACATCTGTGTGCAGACAACATAGTTTTTCATTAAATTTCTCCAATTGCCTTAGCCATTACTATATCCCATTCTTAGCAATGAAAAAGTTTTCTCTGAAAGCAGAGCCTTAAGCATCAACATAGAAAGTACTATTTACATTTTACAGAATTGTCAATGAATAGCAAAGCCAACATTCTTGCTATACAAAAGTTTTGGAAACAACAAGAGATATTTTACACAGATAGCAATGTTAGAACCTCATCTGGGCAAACCGTTAGATGATTATATTCTTTTTACATAAACCACCTCACATTTGGACAGATACATTAGTTCTAGTCACTTCCTGTCCTTATCAGCTGTTCAGATTTGTTGCAAGAAATTAAACAGCTGCTATTTTCCACCTGCCATATTAAATGGCTGTATTGCATTAATAAATGCAGTCATATGTTTCACTCACTCTCTCTGGTTCTCTTTTTCATTGTCTGCTACAGGGAAATTTTCTCTGAGAACAAAAGGGAAAAGTACATTTAATTTTCTGAAATGCTAGGCTCCAATAAGTCCAAAATGAAGTCCCTATATTTGTCTTCTGCGTACTTTGGCTTCCTATCAGGATGGAAGATTGTGTATAAATGGGAAAGATTAATTTATTATCATATTTGTTCAGCAAGAAAACAAATAGTTATTAGATGGTCTGGAACATAGTCCTGGCAGCTGAAAGGAAGTGGTGTAAAATAGAGAGGAATTCTCCATCTCCCTTAGTTTAAAATTACTTTTTAGAAAGAAAACTGCAGATTCAGGAAAAAAGTTTAAACTAAGAGTTAGTTTTCTCATATGAGCTCATACATCTCCTATGATAGTATGGAGCTGGCTTGGGGGGAGTGCATCACTTGAAGAGTTTCTCACATATACACTCTCACTCCTTCAAAATGCTCAGCTGATTTTCCACCTGGCACTGGAAAATCCCCATGTAGGGAGTGATTACTGAGAAAGAGTGAGAGAAAAGAAGACATAGTACTGTGCCACTCTTAAATTTGCTAAGAACACTGTGGGTTTTTGACAGAATGGTGACAAATGACAGTAGAAGGCAGTTAAGTAGAATAAAAAAATAAGAATTATGGTTGGACTCGGTGATCCGGTGGGTCTCTTCCAACCTGGTGATTCTATGATTCTATGATTCTATGATTGGCTGTAAAGAACTGATTGGATTAAGGAACATCTGAAACCTGGTAGAATCATAGAATCATAGAACAACCATGTTGGAAGAGACCCACAGGATCACCGAGTCCAAGCATTCCCATCAAACACTAACCCATGTCCCTCAGCACCTCGTCCACCTGTCCCTTAAAACCCTCCAGGGAAGGTGAATCAACCCCCTCCTATTAGATATCTCTATTGTCATTCCTTCCACTTCTCACAAAGAGTTTCATAAAACTATAGAGTACAGATCCAGTTGTTCTACATGTAACTGTCTATAATGAATATTATACCTCCAAGTATATTACACCAGAGTTCCTGCAAAGTCAAGAGACTGTGATAAACTTCCTTACAGGGAACTATAACCAAGTTTCTTTTACTATTCATGTACATCCTCTTGATATGAATCTAATTAAAAGTAAAGAGGAAACACAAATGTGGCTCATGTCAAGATAGGTGAGCTTGACCAGTCACAGTGCTCTCACTACAATCATCAATTACATGTTGCCTGTGTTATGGTCATGCCTAGGATAGCTTTGCTCTATGTGGAAATGGATTTTACTCCTTGAAGATAATTCTGGTAAATTTTGCTACAAATGACACAGTCTGGTACAGCTACAGTGGTTCTTTAGGAGAAAAACAGAGCCATGTTCACAACAGGGAAATCTTGCTGGAAATATCTATTACAAGATGTGAATACATATCAGTGCCTGTAGGATGAATAGTAAAATAAAGAAGAGAGAGGGCAGTTGTTGATTCAAATTGCCACAGTGAATCCCAGAAAGTCTTATTTTAACAAGATTCAATGACTTCAGGACTGAACTGTTATAACTACATTTCTAACTTTCTCTTACTTCCCACCCAGTCATCAATACTTGCAATATTTACATGCCACCACTGTGGTTTGGAGCTGATAACTTAGGAACTCCATGTGAGTTTCTGGCTAAGTCAGGCCTGTTGATATTCTACATCTCTGGCTGGAAAGCAGTGCTCAAATAAGCTGGTCTGTTTTGGCACTTGTTGCCAGCAACAAGCTCTGATTCCACATCATAAATTTGAGTTTCTGCTGAAGCTTGCATATGTTTTAGATTCCACAGTTACAGTTCTCTGATGAAGCACCGAGAAGTAAAAAACTATAGAAAAGCAAAAGGCTAAGAGCATTTGGAGGAATTTAGGGGCAGAATGACAGGAAGAGACAAGGTGGCTGTCCATACAATTAAAATTGAATTTTTATTTAAGAAAACACATAATATTGCAGAAGCAAGGACTTTGCTCTCTCTTTCTGCTTTGCTGCCCCTCTGTCTTTTATCTTTATCTTGCAGACTCAGTGAACAGGAACAGACTCACTTTTGCTCTATCCATTTAGCAATAAGACTGGCAATATGAATTGCCAGTCACATCAGGCTATTGTAGTAAGCTTTTGTAAGAAGAAATTGGACAAATTTTATAGGTCACATCACTTTTTAAAAATTTAACCCAAGCAACATACTGTTTTATGCTAGCATGAAAACGTAGATCTAAAGCCATTAAACCAAAATAGCAATTTAAGAGTGGAACAGAGTCAGATAGGAATTGGAAACAAAAAATGATTTCTCCTGTGCTGTCTTTAATTATGAAGCATCGATATAAAAGCCTTTGTGGCGAGTTTCGTAAGAAAATCTAGTGGGATTAACGATTAGCACCATCAGGGTCCTTTTAAACACTGCATCATCAACACATTCTTTGGGGATCAGAGAGGGAAATGTGAGTTCTTGTTCATTGTTGTAGTCCCAAGTGGGGAAATTAGCAAGTAACACGCACTCATCTGCAGTACCAGCACTTCACAATGAGCCGGTTTAATAGCCCACTTACTGAGATGACATAATATGCCAGCAAGAGCCTTCTGAAGTAGACATCGCTGTGGCTGCTGCTATCCTGTTAAAATAACAAGCAAGGATAGGAAAGAACAAAATAATCTAACACATAGAGCAGTAAAGTGGAATACAAGTTTATACCTTTAACAAAAGTTTTCTGGAACTTCTTCACTGGCAAAGGCTTTATTGAGATAAACAAATACATTTTCTCATGTGAAATGTCTTCTTATGTGCAAATCTGGTCCTAAAATTAGAAAACAGAAACTTTGGCTTGGCCAATCAATATTGGTGGGAACATAAGATTTTCGATAACTGGATAACAAAGATGACATTTAAGACTGACAAAGAGGTAATAATTTTCTGGTTTTTTAAGTATATCAGAAGCTGAATCCTGCTTTGTCTTATATTTGGATAGAAGAATTTTTAAACTAGTAGAGGTATTTCACAGTTCTTGGTTTCTTGTGTGTAGAACTACTGAACAGCTTTTAGGAGTCCATGATTGCTGCATTTCAAGGATTGACTACAGGGGGAATCAAGGGGATATTCTAGTGCATAGACTAGAGAAAGAAACTGATAAAGTCTTGATTTCCTCCAATTCTGGGGCTGACAAGGGCCAGTTTGACAGCTGTGATGGCATCTAAATTGTCAGGAGATTTTTGTAGTGCTGAATTGTAGAACTTCTTGCACAAAGACTGTGCTTACTGTAAAGGACCCTTGCATTGACTTGCCCCTTTTACCCTTTTTCTACTGCACCTACAAAAGCAAGTCCTGGACCTTCTGGTTGGTCTTGATAGGGATGGGAGACACAACATGTTTCACTTAATCTCAACCACAAACCACGGGAAATTATAGTGTTCAGAATATAGTTGTCATCTGTAATTACACTTAGCTAACTTTGACATCAGTTTCTAGATTACCCTAAATTTCAAATCAAACAGATTAGAGATGGTAGAAATTGTTTCAGCGCAAGTGTTAGTTCTTTGAAGTGTCATATTCAGTCATAACATCTGAGTTTGCTTTTTCTCCAGGATCACAACACATGCTATGAAAACTTTTTCAGGAAAGGAACAAGGCTATTGTAAATGGGTTCAAATACTCCTTTATAATTTCTGTAATGAGGTGACACTTTATGGTTACTCTCTTGACCTACATAGAAAACAATAATTAAGGAGATATTCCCAGAAACTGCCTCTCTCTTGAGGCTTTCAATTGTTTTTCTTAATGCTTTGTCCCTTTCTCTTTCATTCGCTTTCTGTTCCTATAGGCAATGATGATGATGAATTTTATACCCGCTGATGTTCCTCTGTAGAATGCCAGCCTCGAATATTCATCTTGAAAGTTTCTCTCCCTCTCATCCGTCTTCTCTCTTCTGTCTCTTGGTGACATCTGGTGTATTGGTTGAGGTTTCCAGACTGCTTCTTGGCAGCTGCAGACTTGCCCAGGGCAGCTGGCTAGAGCAATCAAAGATGACTACTGGGTTCTTTCGTCTTCACTGAATGTCAGATTCTTTAAGTCACCTTTTGGTTCTGGGTATTTTCAGAGCAGCTTTTTGTTTGTATCTCACTCAGTCAACACTGGAGAAATAAAAGCAGACTTCAAAGAGCTATACAGTTTTCTTTAGTTCTTGAAATGTACTCTCCCCCCTCCATTCCCCAATAAACAAATAACTAAATGGAAGAGACATTCATCTTAGAAACAATGGTGCTTGTTTTTGAGAATATGTTCTGTTCTGTATCAGGGAGTTGAAAATGTTCTCCACATTTGGAAAAGGGAAGTGTAAAAATGCCTTTGTTGACAGCAAACAGCATTTTTATAAAATATGAAGCAAATGCAGTATACCACTTATGTGGAAGACCTCAGAAATGTGCATGGGTTATTTTTTTGTGATGACAGAGAAGTTCCACTGTCTTGGCAGATTGTCTTCATCTTTTATCCCAGTTTAATATTATCTCCTCAACTTCCTTGTTTCCTTGACGTAAATACCAATGACTCTAGTCTCTCTAATACACAGTTTCTAAGATAATTTTTTGTAGTCTCTTTGTATTCTTGCCTTAATGGTTTTCCCCTTCTATCAAACAATTTTTTTTCTGGTTATGAGTTGTTTTACCTTCACTCAGACCTTTTCCTTTTCCTATTCCTCTGTCTCTTTAGGTTACTATGGTTGCTCTCTTCGTGATGTTGAACATTATACTCTTTATGACTATTGTTTAATCCTGCATCCCAAGCTTCGTAGCTTATTCCATCTGCATTGACCTCTAAAGATAAAGCTACTCAATCTTTTGCTCTAACTGGACAGAAGGCAGAATGGTGACTGTTGGGAGGTAATCCAACTCCAAATACCCAGATGGCTAAGCAGCCAGCATTTGTCTACTCCAAGAGACTAAATTCTGGAAAAAGACCTTTTCATGCAGAAAATACGGGTACAGAAGCATTCTGCTGACCATTTTATATAATCTGGGGGGTAACTGGCATAACAGACAGCTTTGTGAGCTCTGCCAGTTTTCCAGAAGCAAAGTATTTCTGTGCCCAGGGAATTCTTTGGACTGGATATGTGTCTTACAGAGATACACTGTTTTGAGTATATCTCAGTTTACAACTGAGAGGATGAACTCAGTATTTGCCATGCACTTCAAATAGACTTGCACAGTTCAATGTGCCTTTGCTGAGAAGTCCTCAGGTTCTGTAGGAATTTTGACTTTCAGCAGGGCTACAGTTACTTTATTGATCTCAAAAACATCCAAAATAAACATTTTCAGTATTTGTGGATTGCACTCTTACAGTCTACCTTAGGGTTTGTAACAGTCTGAGGATTGGTTAGTTGTGGAAAATCCACCAACCCCAACCATGGTGTTCTGTTCTTTTTAAAACACATTTGTACTTTAAAGAGATCCCAGTCTCACACAGAGAATCGATTGTAAAGTTTCAGGTTTCTAGCTGTTAACTATGGCTTAAACTGATATTTGTTCTCCATGGCAACAATGTTCTTCTTGTGCAGTCATTTACCTTCATCTTGGAGGGTACATACTGAACTGCATCATGAATATGTCACCAACCACCTCATCTTCCAACCTGGCAGCCTGCAGCATTTTCCAGGACACTTCAGACATCCAATATCCATCAGAAAGTAATAATTTATTGATACATGAGCCTTAACATCCACTGAACATCACAACCTGAAATGCAGAACATATCTGCTAGCTGTGGTTTTGTAATTGCTTAAGAGGACGGTGAAGTGTTACTGTGTGTTCACAGTGTGTGCAGTCATTAGATCAGACATGACAAACTGCTCAGTCATTCTGCCAGAGATATTAAGAGTGCTGATGATAGTGTACTTCAAAAGAAGGTGAAAACCTGGAGTATCTAAGTCTATCTCTGTTAACAATGAAAATTCTTCAAAGGAGAGACTGGAGCCTTTGCAGAGTCCAAAGGTCAAGGAAAAGAACAGTAACAGCAGTAAAAATATTAACATAAAAATGGATTTTAAATTGAATGAAAAAGAGTTCCAATAATCAAGTTTAGTGGTAACTTCTCTGGTAGTTGCATTCATTAATAGAGCTTAAGCTCTGCACTCCTATTGTCCTATTTCAGCCTGGTGAAAATCCAGGCTTCTTGCTTACTCAGAGAGAAAAGAATATTGCTGTTTAAGGAGCTCTACTTTTATTCACTCTTACATATATGCTCTATTTTTAGAGAAAATTACACACATTTAGTCAATAGAGCAGAATCCAAACCCCATGTTTGCAAGTACAGCTGGAAGGTGTTTCTTGTACTGAAAGGTGATAAAACCTGAGTGAATCCCAAGGAGCTGGTTTTGCTTCCAGGAACAGGCTGTAGCCTGGTTTCACAAATCATGCAACAAAAATAAAAGAAGTCAGAAAAGCAGCCAGCTTGGAAAGGAATAGCAAGGCTTACAGGAATAAGATAATGTGATTTATCAAAGAAGAAATTTGCAAAAATAGAGTCATCTTTAATTTTTTTTTAAAACCAAACCAAACCAAACCAACAGATCAGAACTT
Organism: Piaya cayana; assembly: GCA_013389865.1. Classification (NCBI taxonomy): domain Eukaryota; kingdom Metazoa; phylum Chordata; class Aves; order Cuculiformes; family Coccyzidae; genus Piaya; species Piaya cayana. Next base: position 92,235 of record WAAB01020741.1, on the reverse strand, counting down.
CTTAAAGTCTGACACATTGTCTTTATACAGTATATCCCAGAAAAAACTATAGTAGAGGGCTTTATTTCACACATTAATCAGTTATCTCCTGAGAGGCAAAATTCAGACTGCCTTTCATTTCAAGTACTTCCCACACTTACACTACCATAGAAATTATGATTATTGCCTTTCCCCTGACAAAGGATGATTTATAAATATTTCTAATAGAACTAAGGATTTTTCTTGCCTTGACTAAAATGCTATTCTTTCCCATTCAACACTGTTGTTTGCAAATGATACACAAAGACAAGTTTTTCTGCCTGTTCTAGTTTTAAGCAGTTGAATTGAAGAAGGGCTTGTTGCATAGTCTTAAGATGTTTTCAGCTTTTAGCAAGTCTACAAACATTTTGTCCAAATACCTTGCTTAACTAATAATTATGAATAAAACAAATAAATAAATAAACAAACAATAAATCCTGTGGGCTTCTCTTATGTCACTTCCATCATACTTCAGGCAGATAATTCTTACGATTAGGAAAAGGTCTTTAATGAATTCACTTTTAGCTGCCTAGGCAGTAGGGAAATGGGTGTGAGTAGAAGAGTGTTTTAGAATTACCTGAGTGTGTATTGCTCCACGTATCATTCTTAGTAAAACTAAGGTCCTCCTATAGGTTTTTGAAATGATATATGCTCTGAGTTTGGCCCTCTAACAATTCCGTCCATTCAAAGTAATTATCTGGAAGGAAATGTTCCTAGCTGAAACATTTCAGCCACATCCCTGTTTAGGTAATTTAACAATGTAATGTTTCCTATTTTCAACTAAGGTGTATTTTTTGTTGGGTTCTGCCATACATCCCATACATCCATCAGAACAAACCCACTTTTACCATTTTACATAAATTACTTCATATTTTAATATTGATTATTTTGTTTGGATTGTGATTTCATGTGCACTTTTTTCTGCTTAGCTGGGCTTAGATGATGTTGACAAAACTAACTATATTACTCAAAGGAAATTATTTGTTCTGTGACATTTATGTATTCTTTTCTCATAAAGCACAAGAAATGTGACATATTTCAACCACCAGTTGATTAAATACATATAAGAAAGGAAACAGAGTGTTGATTTTCTTGCTTCAGATTTTTCACCAAATGAGAAAATGGAAATTTTCATCAGCTTTTAGTAGTGCTAAGATTTCACATCATTGCTAGAGTCAATCTTCTCTAAGAAAAAAATCACAAATACAGATCTAGGCAGATCTATTTTCACGCTGAAGGTGGCAGTATAGGACGTAGGCACCATCCAACTCACTGCAAACTAGTTCTAGCTCAACAGTCCTACCGAAGCTCTAGGTTTTTGATGGTAAGAGCAATGGTGCATATTAGAGAAAAATATCCAGACTTGCTTTAAAATGCTGCTAATCTGAGGATCTGTCACGGGCTACAGTTTGGCTGTGCTGCACTGTAACTACTTCAGGAGTCTTAATAAGGTCAAAGGAAACAGCATGAGAAACTAAAACATAAGTTTCTCAGAAATACCTTGCCTTCTGGAGTTAGAAACTACTTCCCAAGATGTGGAATGTAATGCATTATTAGTCCTAAATCATTCTGGTGAACCAGTATATTAGAGGAACCGAGTAATGCCAATTGAGACAAAGGAATTTCTGATATGGGTATTTGGATCCAACACACTTTTCTCTAGATATATGAGACGAAGTAGGGATTCAGTGGTAAGAGAGAACACTAGTATTGGTGACTACTAAGCACTCTCTTGTGACAAAAAAAATATCTTCTGTATCATAGATCCAGTTCAAATATGTGAGATTAAATACAGTTTTTCTTCAGACTACATTTCCGGTAAGTGTCAGAAAAGAACTATGGTAAAAGAGAAAATCAAGTGACCTGTAAACAGTAAAGGAGGAAATCAAGCCACGTGTAAAGGAATTTGCCAGAGAAATAAAGGTCTGAATTTTCCTGGTGGCATCTTTCACTGCAGTGTACCAGTGTACATGTCCCCCACCACCACAACTGTACCTTAGCACCAGGTACAGTACCAAAGATTCTTCATCAATAGGAAAAACATATATGAAGTAGGTTTATCAGTCAGTCAATTTTAAATTAAAAATGTAACAGTCAAATATCTCCAGCTTTAAAAATGTCTTGCATTAATCAGCAGCAAGTAATGAGCCAGAAGTACTTGTAGCAAATGATGATGTTTAGAATGCAATACAGTGAAGATCTCATTTAAAAAACCTTGAGTCTCAAAAAATCATCACTGTCTAACAAGATAACTTTGAGGAATAAGAATTATTATCCTTGATACTGTCTTATCTGTCTCAGAAGCAACAGATGTTTCAAAAGTTACTACCTGCTAAGTGGAAAATTAGAGACCAGATAGTACTAATTAATTTGAAATGACAAAACTACCACAAACCAAATAATATAATTAATTTTCTGCAATATTTGGTTATGCAAAAGATTGGTCTGACGCTTTTCAGGTATCCAAAACATTCATAACAGTTATATAAGCTGATCAACGCTTTGGAGCTGGCTACAGACCTACAAGTTCCGAAGTGTAGTAAACTAGAGTGAAAAATTGCAAATCTGAACAATGAACTTTCAAAAAGCTCTGAAATGTGATGTTAATCTGGCAGCTTTTCTTTTATTTCAGCTGAAACTTCTACTTGGAATGAAAATAAGAAAAAAATCTAAAAGTTACAAGTTTTCAAAGCTACAAACCAAATTACAGAGTATTTTCCCAACTTAGAATGTGCATTTCTACAACTTATGTGAAGGTCTGAGCTATGCAGGAATCTGCGCCTTCCTGTGAGATTCCTATTGCTCTTGCTTTGACTCCTCAATATACTAAAAAATCTTTCTTGCTATATACATGCATAACAAATAGTCAAGTGATTAGAGAAGAGGACTCAACCACCCAAACATCATTAATAAACCTAGAGTTATGTTGAAGGATTTTTTCATATGTGTACAAGTTTACATACATATATGTGTATGTATGTATGCATGCCTACATATAAATAAAAGTTTCAAGAAGAAAGCTTGCTGTGTAGCTTTAAAAAAGGTAATTTTATCCCCTTGGTTTTTGCTCAGTTTGGATACTTTTCATACAGGAAAAAAACTCTGTGATGTTTGTGAACTCATGTAAAACTCTGCTAGCTACACACTGTGGGATAGAGAGACAAAAGGCTTAGGCTGTTTCTCAGAGATCCTCAAGACTTTCATCTTACCCTTTATTCAACATCATCACTTCCTTAACGTAAAACAAATAAGAAAGTATTTCCAGCCAGCTAATGCACTTCACACTTGCAGAGACTTCATCTTGAAGGGAGATAGAAGTACAAAATTGCTGCCACTTCTCTTATCACTTTTTTGAACAGCTGCCACTTTGTGGGCACTGGCAAGTCACACTGACAGGGCTTTCTGGGCACTCTGGGTACTTCTGGGAGCTGGAGAAATCAAGACCTCTCCAGAGACTGATCATATGGCAACAGATACAGCAAATGCATCTATGCATCTAACAAAATAGGGGAAAAGATCTGAAAGGCTAAAAAGGCTAACTTGGAAACTTTTCAACTTAACTCATCCCTTTTATTTTATTTTTTTTTATTATTATTATTTAAACAGTTCTTCAGAAGTCAATGGGACCTTGTAAAACCCCTGGATATCATGCAAGACAGGAGATAATCTGAAGAGCAAAAGCCCAACACACACAAAAAACCCCTTCATTAGCAAAAATTCCTGAATTAGGAGTCCTATGTTAGTAAAATTTACAAAATGGCTGTCATAGTCTTAAAGCTGAAGGAATCAGATTGTAGCCAAACATGGAATAATGGAGGTATGGCCACACTGCTATCTGTTGTAGTCTCTTGTATAAATGTAAATAACATCCTAGATAATTCAATTGCTTTCCACTTCTGTGTTCTGGATAGTGGTATGACAAGATCCTCATAAGCACATAAATGCCTATGCAAGAAACTCTTTGAAACTAGTAATACTTCATGTTCCTGGTTTTACAATGTATTTTCCTGGCACATGACATCACAAGAATTCCGTGTTCTGTTGCTTCAGTGATGTTACAGACTCACTTTACTGAAGGAAAAGATGTATGGGTCACTCTACTGCCTCCCAACTTTTGTAATGTTGTTCTTTAAAAAGCAGTACAGTTAACCTTCACCTTAATCTTAATTTTCTTTAGCATATTTGAGAAAAAGTGGATGTTAGATTCTATCTCACTGAATCCTGACCACAGGCTGCAGTCTAACAACTATCTAAATCTTATTGGATAAACACCAAAGGGCATTTTACAAGGGTGGAAAAAAGACCTGACACAGAGATTCATATGCAAAATCATTATTTTATTGAGGTCTTCCACCAGAAGTGGTACCTGAGGGTCTTTTCAAGCACTTCAGCTCATGTAACTCTATTTACAGGGAAATGTTGATAAATAATTATGAGTAGATTTTAACTATTAGAGATCACAAAATCGTAGAAGCATGGCAATGCTAGGCATAAAGACATCTCAAATGAAATTTCCCAAATACAAAATGTTTACACTTACTGACTACTTTTGAAAATTTTGTCATGTCTGTAGTCTTCTCCCTCTTCCTGATCCATTAATGAAATAATGGAGATTATATCTGCCTCAAAGTTCATACACTTAAACACAGTTTTAAATAACTGTGAAGTAGTTACAGAGTAACAAGAAAAACCTCTGCAAATTTGCTGAATGATTTTTGGGGCTATTCAGAAGCATTTTTCTCACCCGGTCTTTTCAAGAAAATGTGAAACTTAGTTGTAATTTTAGTCTTATAAATTATGTACGGTAACTATTAATTTTCTTATTCAAGAAAAAAGGAAAAAGGTAACAGTACAAAGTTATTTCCACATGTTATCCAGTGAATCTGAGGCATAATTTCATATATAAACTGATAAAGTATTAAAAAAATAGAAATATTGCCATTAATTTTAATCATGCATGCTCCTTCTTTCATGTTTGTGAGGGTTTTTTTCCATTTACCCCTCTCAGCATACTTTGAATTAGTATCTTAAAAGTGAAATGAAAGCTGATATGCTCAATAACCAAAACCAAATAGGATATTTCATCTTACTCTGGTCTCTTGCATTTCTCTAGCTCAAGAACAATGCCACACCTTGGAAACTTTGAATGGAACTATATTCCCAGGGTGAACCACAGGATTAGTTTCTACCAGGTACCAATCAACAGGACATACATAAAGATATATACAGGAACTATCTGTAATGATTCTGAGGACAAAGATGGGACATGCTCACAACAGCTAAACTTCATGTTTTGTTGGAAACAAACTCTTTAGCACCTAGTGATAGAGTGAGCATGGCTTTCTCATGGATCCAGGCACACGGGGAACACCAATACCAAATCATGTGTATTAATATAATGACTTCAATTTCCTTAAATCAGAAATCTGAGAAAACTATTACATATTACACAGAGGAAGGAAGAAAAGGAAGGAGAACTATTACATAGTGTAATTATTTCAGGGAAATTATTTACATTGATCCCTCCCAGTACCATATCATCATCTGTATGCACATGTCCAAAGTTCTTTTGTTACTGGATTTTTTGGTGGCCTCTTGTGAAGTAATAAGGATTCTCCATCTTATCTTTCTTCTGATATTTTACTCTTTTCTCCTTATATAGTTTCACCTTGTCATACAGCACAGACCATGGGGGCCTGTTTATATGTAGTCTATGATGATCCAGCTTGTTCCAGGGAATGCTTATTGTATTCAAACAATATCCACACGATAACAATGGCACCCACAGACACTGCATCATACACTGGATGTCATTAATCACAAGGTCAAGTTAATGTAAAGAAAAGCTTAAGATAGAAAGAAAACAACAATAACAAAAAATGATGTTGATGTTCATAATGGCAACACATAGGACTATCAGATTTTTAACTAAGAACAATTAATTAAAAAAAAAGTATACACTTGAGTGAACAAACAAATTGTTCTGTTTGAGAACTAAATCTGATCTGAATATAACTTGGTCAGACATGACAAGAGCTAAAATAGCAACTTGTCACAAAATCAGACCTGTAGACAGAGAGGTGTTATGCATTAATATTCATGACAGATTTGGAAGGAAAATTGGGATGTTCATTTTGGTGGCTGCCCACTCTTATATCCATAAGTTATAAGTCATGTATATCTACAATGAAATTATCAATTTGCATTGTTTTGCCTATCACCAGAAGAGTACATTGCATTCCTTAAGTTAATAAATATTCATGGTCCATGAATCCCAAGTTTTCAGTGTGTGAAGAGAATCTTACCTCTTAAACTGACTTTATTTTTAAATCGTGCTTTGCTTTCATTTGCCCAAGACCAACCACTTCATTTATAAAATGTATGTGTTTTCTTGTATGCTGCATCTGACCTATAACTAGAGTATTATTTCCAAGAATGATACATAAATTATCATAGGAAAACTAAGACTTACCATGCTATTCTACTTAGCTTTTTCTAGTGTTAAGACTGAATGAGTTCTAGGTGCGTAGACACATTTGCTTTCTTGATAGTATTAGTCTGGAATTGTCTAAATAGGAAATATTTAACTTAAAGGTTAAAGTACTAGTTTCTTTCTCTAACTGGAAAAACGGTCAAATTGGATTTACATTTCAGAAACTGGCAGGAAGAAACACAAGAATAGAACTATGACTAAGTAATGCATTTTTTTCAAACTGGCACTGATTTCTCTTATGACTCTCCTTGTCATGCCAAAACGATTAAATTAATGTTCAGTTTCACTCTGTAGAAGTCCAGACAAGAACACCCTAAAGTGAAGTTGTTCTAAATATATTATCAGGCTTCCTGAGGAGCTAACCCAGAGGATCCAAGAATGATCCCAAAGTCAAAGCCAAACCTCAGCTAAATATTTTCTCCTACATCTTGCAGACTGTCACAGACTTGCACCCCTGAGTGTTTTGTTCTATTCACAAACTGTTCAACATTGCCATGAGTTAACCCAGTTCAGCTACAACTTTTTATTGACCCTTTGTAAGGACATGCCTCCTCAGCTACTTTGAGTCTGTAGGTAGACCTGTGCTCCTTAATTTGGTAATCCCTCTAGGCTCTGCAAAGAGAATCAAAGCCTTCACAGATATTTGGATAACATCTAGGTATATTTTTTACATAAAGCAGGATATATTGGTCATATAGACAGCGAAGTAGCAGTCCATTTCAAAAATGCTATTTTGTCAGGGTCCTGGCGGTTGCATAGTACAATTACAACAGTACTTCCCTAAATCAATTTATCGAAGTGCCCATGTGTCACAACCTGGACCCATGAACCACACAGAATCACAGAATCACAGAATCACCAGGCTGGAAGAGACCCACCGGATCATCGAGTCCAACCGTTCCTATCAAACACTAAACCATGTCCCTCAGCATGTCGTCTACCCATGCCTTAAACACCTCCAGGGAAGGTGAATCAACCACCTCCCTGGGCAGCCTGTTCCAATGCCCAATGACCCTTTCTGTGAAAAAAATTCCTCCTAATGTCTAGCCTAAATCTCCCCTGGCGGAGCCTGAGGACATTCCCTCTNGGTGAGGGGCCCAGAACTGCACACAGTATTCAAGGAGCGGTCTCACCAGTGCCGAGTACAGAGGGAGAATAACCTCCCTGGACCTGCTGGTCACACCGTTTCTGATACAAGCCAGGATGCCATTGGCCTTCTTGGCCACCTGGGCACACTGCTGGCTCATTTTCAGTCGGCTGTCGATTCAACTGAAGGTCATGAGTTTTGTAGGGACACCAATTGGGAACACCACAGGTTACTTCATGATTTAATGTAAATTACATGGCAAAGCAAGAATATGCTAAAAAGCGGTATGCAAACTTCAACTTAGTGTATTAATTTAGTAATTCATTCACTAAATTGCAAACAAGTTAATCGTGTCAAGATAACTTATCTGTGATAGTAATCTTTCATGCAACGGTAGCAACGGCTGCATCACCTCCCCCTGACAAAGCCAGTTCTGGGGAGAGACTTCACCCCAGCGAGGGAGGGCTGTGCCTGCTCCTGCACTGCCCCCTGCTGAACTGTGGCATGACAGACAAGCTGGTGCCACAAGTGTTTGTGAACAGCCATTTGACTCTAGGTGAAACCTTTAAATGAAGAACCCAAAGCAAAATTGTAACCCATTTCTCTTCATATAAGTCTTCCTCTAGGGCAATTAGTCACACACACAGAGAATCACTAAGTTGGAAAAGACCCACAAGATCATCGAGTCATGGTAATTATGGGTGGCAATGCTCTACTCTGCATTAAAACATCACAAAGGATGTCAGTGACATTAAAAAATGTCAACAATTGCTAAAGAGAAAATGCTTCTATAATTGGTTTGATTATTTTATTTGGGTATATAAACCCAAGAAGTTTTCAGATCCTACAATTCCCAGAGAAGATTAATTGACTGGTTTTTGGCACATGGATGTGTTGAAGAAGGAAGAAGCATTAAGGATGTACAAAGTACTGCTACAATTTTTTCTTTTTCCTACTCCACCCGGTTTTGTCCTATAATACTCATCAGCCACCAAGTCTATGATTTGTCATGTAATATTAAAATTCATGATCTTACCAAGATGTTTCAAACAAGAAGATAGAATATATTTGCACACTTGTATGCACCAGGGATGGCATACATTCATAATGCAGAGGCATTATCCTGAGCATGTGAATGCACTATGTAGACAGAATTTAAGAGATTAGCAAAACTGGAGAACTTTACTGCAATTGATGGTATGAATAAAAGTTTAAGGAAAGTATTTCCCATAATTTTTCTCAGCATAATTGCTCAATGCATTGCATTTCACAGGGTGGAATGCTTTGAGAAAACCTGCTTCTGAACTGGACCTGTATTTGTAGTTCGAGGTGATTTTTCTTTCAGTAGAAGCCAGTATATTTACAGTAACCAAAGAGATACTATATAAAGTTGTGTTTAAAGTCTTTTCTTTGTGGAGGCAGAAGTATCAGCCAGATATTTCAGAGCAGGGAGAAACACATCTACTGTTTGTCTGAGAGCAAGCTACATGAGTATTACAGTAATCATTTCAAATATTTTTTTCTTATGTTTTGCTATATAAAAAGGAAATATTGGACAATCAGCTTCACTTCAAGAAATCTCTGCTAATTAATGAGAAATGTCAATAATGTAGAGAACCTAGGGAACTGTGAACCACTAAAAAAGACGTATCCCCATTAAAGTACACTGAGGTTAGAGATAACCTACAATTGCCTAGTGAGGCTACTGAGAATTTCAAATTCATAGCCAAAATATCCAAAGGCTTGGCATGAGAAAGGTTGTTTCATTTTCACTTAAAAAATCCTTGGAATGTCTAATTATACTTTTCATTTTTAATAGTTATATATCAGATTATAGTGGCATTACAATTCCTGATGTACTTAATCTTATAATGTCCAAGAATTAAAAAGCATCTTTAAATTATATTTTCTGAGGCTCACAGGAAGCTGTTAGCTTAGCCAAGCATAAACCCAAATCTCCTTACCCCTTTATTTATACTTCAGTTATTGAGCAAACTGTCTAAGTAGTAGCTCTCATGTTCTCATCTTATTTTCTTAAATTTCTCTTCAATGAGAAGAGTCATCTTAACAGGCATCAAAAAATTGTGACAAAACAAAGCCACCTATTAATTTACTAGAAAAACAAACTAGTTCTCAGCTACATCTCACTTTTTCAAGTATCTTTATAAAAGCTTTATGCTCTGATTAAAATAAGTAACAAATAAGAGGGAAATGTTGAGTTCTTTTATCTTGCTAGTGAAAATTTGCAAGAACATAGACCTTGGGTGACTTCACTGAATTTGATTGCTGGGGTTTTATGTAATATTGTTAACTAAGTTTCTCTTCATTTCCTTCCCCTGCTTACCTTAAAAAATGTTCTTACTCTTTCTTTCTGTTTCACAGAGAAACAGAAGAGATTTCATCTTTTTATTGTAGGAGCAGATCTTCTTTAATGCTTCTGGAATTACTCCTTTGTGTCTCAAATCAGCAGAATTTGAGAGCCATAATGAGAAGAGCAAGGTGAATTTTAAAGAGAAATGCCTCATGTAGAAACACATCCACACTGTTAAAAGCTTTCCATTCCCTGGAAAGCAGAACAGAAAGCAACAGAATGGAAGATGAATCCTTCTGAATTCTGAGTTGTAGTATAGAACCTTCCTGGAAAATGGGAGAGACTCAAGTAAAGAATATACATAGACAAATTGTGGAGATTTTAAGGAAAAGGAGAGCTTATTATGCCTAGATACAGAGGTTAAGAAATAAAATCAGAAGAGAACAAACCTCTGAAGGAGGGACAAACAATATTTTTCCTTTCAAGTAAATTGATATAATGATAGGAATAATTTAACCAATCTTTTTCCATTCACAGGTGGGTCATAATAGTGAATTCATAATAATTATGCAGTCAAACTGCCATCTAAATTACCTGAGTAACTGTTACTGTAGGGGCAGGTAGGAGATGTGATTGTATGATGCACTGTGTTATTTTCAATCTATTTATCATTATTAAGGGATGATAGCATTTGAAAATTAATTTAGCCAACACATTTTTTAATCTTGCTGAACCTCAGTTGTCTGAGAGCAATGACTGCTATTTAGGTTAGTTGTGCAAATTCTGTAACTTGTGTCAAAATTCCAGGAAGGACAAAAGAGGTTTAAAAGGGACACCTATTGTAACTGCCAATGTCAAGAAAGTAAGTCATCTATATCACATTGAATAGCAATTAAATGTCATGTTTACAAAATCTGTGGGTTTTTTTCTGAAAACTGAAGGCAAAACTGAAGGCTGGTGGTTTTTTGTAAGCTAGTAAGGACAGTGTGTCATAGGATGAAAAGTACGTGCATGCTCAAGGAGAGCAAATCTTTTTGCTGTGAAATCTGGCCATAACTATTAGTAAGATGTTTGGTTTCTGACAGATTGTAACTGTTAGGCTGAAGCTTTTGGTGTCCATATCTTCAGAACACCAGAAACAATCTATTGCCTGAACAATTTTCATTGGTAAAGAACAAAAATGAACATATTATTTGGATACAAGTAAAAAAATCACAGAGTATCAATAGAGATCAACACAGGACTACTATCTTGAACTACTGGGTTGAACATAAAGAGAAAGAAAAATTACTTTGTATTTAACAAAAAATATACTGGAATAGTGATATTTTATTGAACAGTTCCTCTCCAGCTTTCATATCGGCCCCTTTTAGGTACTCTGAAAGGTATACATGGGTATAAACTGGAGAGAGGAAGATTTAGACTAGACATTAGGAAGAATTTCTTTACCATGAGAGTGGTGAGACACTAGAATGGGTTGTCCTGGGAAGCTGTGGATGCCCCATCCCTGGAGGTGTTCAAAGCCAGGTTGGATGGGGCCTTGCGCAGCCTGATCTAGTGGGAAGTGTCCCTGCCCATAGCAGGGGCATTGGAACTAGATGATCTTTAAGGTCCTTTCCAACCCAAACTATTCGGTGATTCTATGGTTTATTAGTCTGTGGAATAGTCCAGTCCCATGGGGCAGTAGTGGACCTATATCAGACATTCACAAGTAGGTAGGACAAACTAGCAAAAATAAAGCTACAGGAAATAATTCTTTATTTGTAAAGTGATATGATCTGTTTGTTGATTTTGCATTTCTACAAGTGCTTTCAAGTTTTCCTGGAGCTTTAGCTTACAAGTGCCCTATCCTATCAACCCCGTACAGTACATATAACACTGTGGTTGACTTTAGTATTTTGTATTAACCCCATCCCTAGCCGTTTCTTTGCTTCCTATTGTTCCTGAATTTTTGGCTTATTGTTTTAAACTGTTGTCCATATGTTATTGTGATTGTTCCCTTACTATTGTGTCCTTGGTTGGCAGTGAACACTTTTGAGGATCTAATCAGGTTTTTACACATTTCCACTGAAGAGGCTTTGGTGTAGGACCTTGTCAGAGAATACGAGGTGGACAGACCTTACTGTTTTATGATGCTTTTTCTACACTTGTTTTGGCACACAGAGATCTTTTTCCACAAGCTGACACAAATATGTATACAAGCAAAAGTGATTTATGTTTCATTAAAATGCTTTCTACAGCTTGATAGAGCATAAAATTCTTTCAAAAAATATAGGCCCTAAATGAGGACTCCAGGGAAACATTTACAAAATGAGATAAAACCAAAACAAAAAACCTCAACAAAATTACTTAGCAAGCCAAGTTCCAGTTTAATAATTCATGCCATTCCTCCATGCTAGTAGTTGAAATGAGTCTTTATATTTGTATGCTCATATAAACAAACACAGTGAGTATGAAACCACCTGTCACCTGAGTGTAATAATCATCAATATGCAAAATATATACATCACTTTATCCATATTTTCACATAATAAAAATTAAAAGATCTTTCTATTTTGTAGCTGCAGAATAAAGGTAACAAATCTAACTAAGTCCAGTCCAATTTCCCTGTTTTGACTACTGAACAACACTACTTGTCTTTTACTATTAAATACACATTGTCATGTGCTTCCCAACTGGCATTACAGATATGTCAACTTTTGTTTTGAACAAGGGAAGCATAGCAGCTGGTTAAAGGTCTAAGTTTACTAGTCTACCATGCGTAATATTCTGGTACTGGAAACAGAGCTCATTGATGTGAACTGGCTGACCCTTTTTTCCTCATTATATAGTAGGTTCACCACATGATGTCAAACATGATGAAGGAGAAGAGGAAGAGTAAATTCATCTTTACTCCTCATGATATATTTTGATGCTTCAAGGAGAAAAAATAACTGGAAACCATATTTTTATGTAATTTTGAATAACTATGAATTCAGTAGTAATATACAGGACATGAAAACAGTGACTGCTTGTTGTACTTGCTTGTGGAATAAGGCTTCTTATAGAAGAACAATGTATGGTGAAGACAACTCTTTGTTGACAATCCAACTACTTTTTGGTCATTAAGGAAATATGAAAAGACATAGGATGTCTGTTATGGTACCATTGTAAGCTGTGTTTGTATAAAACTACCGAGAACTTAAGGATTATATACTGAAACTGTATAAATAGTTTAATTTAAAAAAAATTTTACACCATTCCACTGTAGTTACCTATACCTATTTTACGAGTGGTAATAACACAACTGCCATCTTAAGACTGTAAGAGGTTGTGAGATTAAAATGCTAGAGGTTCTAGTAGCTCTGTCACAGAACACCTCACTATGTCTTATTTTTCTGACTCATCTAAATGAAACAGTTATTCTCAATGAAGTTTAGGATGGATTGACATCTGTTAAGAAGAATTTCCCATAAGTCTTGACATCATACTGTGTTGTTGCTGCTCTTTGTCACTGTTTTTGTTCAGCCTCCTGGCACTAGTTTTCTCCCTGGTCTGTTAGTCTGTGGAGAGTTGTCATACAAGCACTAGGATAAGTATGAATGGAGAAGGGAGGTTGTGGAGAGGAGGGAGCTGGCCTCTTCTCCCAGGTGACAGGGGACAGGACGAGGGGGAATGGCCTCAAGCTCCGCCAGGGGAGATTTAGGCTAGAGATTAGGAGGAAGTTTTTTACGGAAAGGGTCATTAGGCATTGGAATATGCTGCCCAGGGAGGTGGTTGATTCGCCTTCCCTGGAGGTGTTTAAGTTACGAGTAGACAGGGTCCTGAGGGACATGGTTTAGTGTTTGGAGGGAATGGTTGGACTCGATGATCCGATGGGTCTCTTCCAACCCGGTGATTCTGAGAATGGAAAAATCTGAGTGTTGGATGTGCTGAAGAAAATGGCATTGGGGGGAAGCTAATGAGAACAGCAAAGTGTCAAAGTGGAAAGTCATCAAGATCCTGGAAGAAAGGAAACTAAAAACAAGGAGTAACTACTGTTGACTTACAGCAGTGGACAGGATTGTGGGACTAATGACCTATTAATTAGGGTTTCATGATATCTGGACATTCTATTTAGATGCACATATGTAGTGCTGAAATTATGTGGGTATAAATATGTGAATGGCAGTTAGTGAAATCAGTTTTGTTTCAAATGAAGTTTTCTTCTTCCGCCACAAAACTGATTATTAAGCCTTTCTGCCTTGTTGCTACAATACTGCTTACATGTCTTACATAATTGTGCTTACACAATTTCTTACACATCTATTGATTTGTCAAAATTATTTACCTAGGCAGTGAACATCATTAAGATGGACAGCTAGGCAAAGAAATTTATCCCACAGAATTAAAGGAAATACCATTATCAAAGATGTGGGTTCATTGCTTATGCTTCAATATCATCACTAAACTGTTTTCTATCTCTTCATTTTGAGCTTTCTTCTACCTTCCATTTTCTAATGATCAGACACTGTCACACACAATCCAGTCACATATCATGTCTGAATGCCAAACATGCCTTTTCTCCTAGAACTAGTGTAGAATAAGTTAAGAGTTTTAAACATCATTAAATTGATGTAATAACTTTTCATTCCCATTAAGATTTGCTCCTCATTTTTCAAATGTCATTTACAACAGTTGATTGTATCTTGTTCATTTGAAATAATTCATCTGAAATTGAAAATAATAAAAAATGGCATAAATGACACATATTCTTTAACAAGTTTATTATGAGACATTTGTCTAAATGGGTTTTAATGTATTATTGATTTTCTATCACTGCATTTCTAAAAGTAGAATGATGATTTCTTTCATTTTTTCCCTTGTTTTATCTTGTCTTATAGCTCTCTGAAATTTGAAGTGCATTATACTGTGGATCTCTCTACTTTTTTCTATTGCTGATAGCATACAGCATTCCTCTGCAGCTCAGAATTCTAACTTGTCTTTTTCTGAGCTGTTCAGAACTGTCACATGGTTTGGCAGAGTCAAGCAGAAGATCCAAATCAGCTAGATAGGGATTAATGGGAACAGAAATGGAACAAGGTAAAACATGTGTCAGGTGAAGAAAACTATAAGGCTGAAGAAGTATAACATCACCATATGGCAGTGATAGATCGGGATTCAGAGTCCTGCAATTTCTTTTTCAACCATTGACTTCCTGTGTGAATGTCTAAAAATCCAGGTGCGTATTGCTATATAAGGGAATCCCAGATTTTTATTTCTCACATCTCCCTTGCAATTTGGAGAGAGAAGGATGGCCAAAATCTATGTTCCAAATGATAGGTGTATTCACCACTTACATGTAGCTTCGCCTGTCTTTTAACTTAATGTGAAGAAAGAGACAAGCTAAACTTAATATCCAAGAAGCTTGTAAACATGAATTCCTAAAATGCTGTAGAATATTTTGGTCCTACTCTAGTAATTAAACAATGTTGATCACTGGATTAGTTTTTAATATTAAAAATGCAGGGAAAAAATACTTCTAATGATGCTTATTAAAGTTTTTTAGATACCATAAGCCAGGGTGCAGATACTTTTTTTTATTTATTCATTGCATGCATATAAGTCTTCTCTGACTTTTCATTGTCTTCTTGTCTTTTCAGATTTATCTCAAAATGAGATCTTATTGTCATGCAAACTTAGTCTAATAGCTGGGAAAACCTCAACTGAGATTTCTAATTGTCCCCATCAACCTTCTAAATAGACATAGAATCATAGAATCATAGAATAGTTAGGGTTGGAAGGGACCTTAAAGATCATCTAGTTCCAACACCCCTGCCATGGGTAGGAACACTTCCCACTAGATCAGGCTGCCCAAGGCCCCATCCAACCTGGCCTTGAACACCTCCAGGGATGGGGCATCCACAGCTTCCCAGGACAACCTGTTCCAGTGCCTCACCTCTCTCATAGTGAAGATATTCTTCTACCCCTCTCCAGTTTGCACCTGTTCCCCCTCATCCTATCACTACAAGCTTTTAAGAACAGTCCCTCTCCAGCTTTCTTGTAGGCTCCTTTCAGGTACTGGAAGGTCACTACAGAGCCTCCTTCAAGCCTGCTCTTCTCCAGAGTGAACAAGCACAACTCTCTAAGCCTCTCCTCAGAAGGAGGGTGCTCCAGCCTTGTCATCATCCTTGCAGCCCTCCTCTACACCCATTCCAACTACTCCATATCCTTCTTATGTTGAGGATTCCAGAACTGGACACAGTACTCCAGGTGAGGTCTCACAAGAGAGTAATAGAGGGACAGAATCACCTCCCTCAACCTGCTGGTCACACTTCTTTTGATGCAGCCCAGGACATGGTTGAGCTTCTGGGCTGCAAGCACATGTCACCAGTTTGTGTTGAACTTCTAATTGACCAGCACCCCCAAGTTCTTCTCTGCAGGGCTGCTCTCAATCACATCATCACCCATTGTGTACTGAAATAGGGGATTACTCCAACCCAGGTGTAGGACCTTGCTCTTGGCCTTGTTGAACCTCATGAGGTTCTCACAGGCCCACTTCTCCTGCCTGCCCAGGTCCCTCTGGATGACTTTCTGTCCTTCTGGTGTGATAGGAAGAGATCTGATAGGAAGAAGGTAAGCCAGAAGAAGACTGGAATGTAAGGAATGAAAAGGAGCCTGTTCAGACATCGGAGGAAAACATTAATGAGTTCCTTTGTGTACTTTTCCTCAGGTATAGCGTGTAACACCATCTAGTGGATCTGGATATATAATATAGAAAATTACACCTAACTGTAATATCATAGAATCATAGAATGGTTTGAGTTGGAAGAGACCTTAAGGATCACCTCATTCCATCTCCCGTGCCACAGTCAGGGACACCTCCCACTAGAGTGTTCAACTGGCCTTGAACACTTGCAGGGGTGGGGCATCCACAACTTCCCTGGGCAACCTGTGCCAGTGCCTCACCACCCTCATTATGAGGAACTTCCACCTAATGTCTAGTCTAAATATTCCCCTCTCCTATTTATATCCATTCCCCCTAGTCCTATCACTACATGCCTTTGTAAAAAGTCCCTCCCCAGCTTTCTTGTAGGCCCTCTTCAGGTACTGGATGGTCGCTGCAAGGTGTTCTTGGAACCTCCTTTTCTCTGGGCCGAATAAGCACAACTCTCTTAGCCCATCCTTGCAGAAGAGGTGCTACAGCCCTCTGATCATCTTTGTAGCCTCTGGACCCTTTCCAACTGCTCCATATTCTTCCTATGTTGAGGATTCCAGAACTGGACACAATATTCCATATGAGGTCTCACAAGAGCAGAACAGAGGGGCAGAGTCACCTTCCTTGACCTGCTGGCCATGCTTCTCTTGATGCAGCTGAGGATACAGTTGGCCTTCTGGGCCGCAAGGTTGCATTGCCATCTCATGTCAAGCTTCTCATCAACTAGCACTCACAAGTCCTTCTCTGCAGGGCTGCTCTCTGTCACATCATCCCCCATCGTGTACTGAGAACAGGGAATGCCCTGACTTAGGTGTAGGACCTTGCACTTGGCCTTGTTGAACTTCATGAATTTCTCATGTTTCCAGCTGCTAGATCCACAATTGTGGCATTCATTACTAGTTCACAGCTATAGCCCAGCAAGATGCAGGAGTGTAAAGTGCTGAGTACTTAATTTCATGTATGCAGTTGTAGTATTCACTTCTGATAACATTACTTCAGTCTGCATCATCTCACAAAGCACATGGAATTGTGTATGTTTTCACACCAGCAGCAAAGCAATTATTGTCCTTTACTAACCCATCAGTCGAGTACTGTTCTGTTAGATAACTCTATTTACAATACAAAAAGATTCTGTGTTACAAGTACACGATCTTCCCCCTCTCCTTTTTGTATGGCTATTTTAGCAGCATTATGAGAAATTACGCATAATAACCCAAGTTAGCGGTGGGGGAAGCTGTGTATGGCTCTAAATGTATTGTTGCTTCTCTTTAAATCCTGCAAAAATCTATCTGTGTTGTTCGTAAGTAGTTACAGTTTCTCAGGAAAGGCAGAGAGAGATGACTTATAAAGACAATCAAATAGAGAATGACCGGCGAGTACTACCATCCTGAATAATAACACAGAGATTAACCAAAAACACCCTGTAAAAGAAAAACAGTTTTTCTGGTAATGGTTATTGAAATTGAGCTGTTGAAAAACATAGTTTACAGAATTAAAGAGCAACTGCAGCACAGGAATGAATCTGGAATGGTCAGATGCACATTTGGGGCAGCTCTTGTTGCCCTGCAGTTAAATGGATATCTGTAATACTGGTCTTAATCATGAAAGTCAAGATCAATTTCCAACCTATTTGCCCTGACAGCCAATTAGTTATTTTTCAATGACTGCTTTGCTCTATTCTAGGCCTGGAAAATGTTTGGTAAAAATCATATTATTCACATTTGATATGCAGGTGCTTCATAGAAGTCTATATCTAGTATCTTATTCACATGGTTTAAGCTTAGTTAACCACACCAAAATCAAATGGATGAGGTTAGAGCACTTCTTACATATTTCATGATTTATTTTGTTGTTTTAGTCCCTGATGATTGTAGTAACTCTGTAGCATAGATAAATGTGTCACGCATTGACCATCCTTAAAAAAAAGGCACAGAAATGTCAGGCATTAAATAATATGAACCTCCCATTGGGAGTTGCACCCGTCTCTAAATTATTCATCGACTTAAAAAACAAAATATATGACTAATTTTGAATTTAAGCAGTACTTTCTTTACTTTTGTCCTAAGCTACATTCCACAAAGTAAGTCAATCAACAAATTTAAATAAAGAAGATTTTGCATTGGCTGCCAAAAATTTATTCAAGCAAATATGGCAGCAGTAAAAATACTCCCTCTTTAGTCAGGGCCATGGAGCCACAATCACTGAGCAGCCACAAAAGACTATATCTACTTTGAGTCTAACAGCTGATTTCTAGTTGCCAGGCCTGTAAGAATCTTGCTAATTCATATTTGATTTAAGCTCATGAATATCACAGAATATCCCTAAAATCCCAAGCTTTTGATAAGATAAACCTCACCTCTTTGATAGCCTACTTGATATAATGCCCTAGAATAACACAAATCATCCAGATACAGATTATGTTTTTAATAGCACAACACCCCTGGCCAATCACAAATGCTTGGAACAAATATTTGGAATATGTTTGGAATAAATATGTTCCCTGGATTTTTCACCCGGTTTACTCAATCTCCACAATGAAATGTAGTCAAAAGGACCTTCATTTAGGGGACACTTTTGAATAAGTTATTAATATTACATCTAGGGAAAAGGAATAATCTCATGTTTCTTCAGTTTTTATTACTATTAGGACCATTTTCGCCATTCATAAACACCTTAGGACTGAAGAGTGGTGTGGAGCTCCATCACCCCACTGTTTCTTTGTCTTGAGCCAGACTCAGTAATGTGGGGCAAGTTTTATAGTGGTTTTCTGCTGCTTACTTTTCTCCAACTCATTATTTTTGGTCTTGGCTCTTATTTTGCAATGTCATTTTCACTTAGTGACAGTTAAGATTTTTTTCAGCTTAATTGTCGAATTAATAAAGACTTACAATGTCTAGTACATTCTGAAATTTTGCCACAGGTACTTAAAGAGAGCTCAAGTTAATTTTATATAAAATGTAAAAATTCATACAGACATTGAATCTTTGTACATAAAACTCTGTGCATAAAAATAGCTGATTAACTAATTAATAGTAATTTTGAAACAATATTATTTTGGTTTTTTTGGCCTAGTCTTTTGTTCTGGTTGTTGTCTGTCTGATTACGGATACAAGAACAGGGACAACCATGCCTTGTCAGAAGTTTAATTATTTTCTCATCCATACTTGGGTTTGAAGCTTACCAGAGCAAAGTATTGTGGGCAGCACAGCTGTCACCATTATCGCTGTAGCACCAAATACATTAGTCCTTGTTCCCATTGTAATGCAATTAATCTTCTGCTTTGCACTAATGGATGAACAAACATATTTACTGCGGCATAAAATCCTAATTATTTCCTGAACAGATGCATAAAGGGAATTTAAATTAATGGCAAGTGAAAAATGTGATAAATGTCGATAACATCTTAAAATACTAACATTTTACATTGCAGATATTTGTTTCAATACAGGCAGTTTCTAAGCCTCCACAGAATGTACCTTCCCCTTGTAACAAAGCTGTCTCACAGACAGATGTTTCTGGCACCCAGTAGCTCCCCATGAGGAGAACCCTGCCCAATGAGCATGACTGAGTTATGTTGCATTCACCAGAATTGCAGTCCCTGTTTCTCCAGTAGTGTTCAGAGTCTTCCTTTTGCCCTAATTCCACTGCTCCCTGCAGTATTTCCTGTCAAAAAATCATGAGTGAGGTCTTCATCCTCCTCTCATTAAACTGTCTTAAAAAATTTGTGTGTTACATAGAAATAAAACAGATTTCAGTTTGTTTGCAAAGTTCTTTAAATAGTAAGATTGTTAGAAGACTATCTGTAGTGGTCATAGCAGCAATGTGAGCTTTAACAATGTAGTACCTAATATTTGCCATGCCTACAGAGAAGCTTTCATCTGGAAGGCTTCCAAGGACCATCATCATCGTTGATGTACAATACTGCCTCATAGAATATAGATATATTCTATGATCTGGACACAGAGAAAATGTCTTCTACTTCTCCAGATCCATCAAGGTGTGACTTCACAGAGCACCTCTTGCTTGTACATCATGTAGGTGCTGAATGGTTTCTAGGGCAAATAAATGCATTTATTCACAGCCTTATTTTAGGAAACTAGTCAAAAGCCTGATAATGAGTGCACCTTGCAAACTATATCCTTTGACAAAATAAGGGTAGTATCTGATCTGTGCAGCTATATTAAAGGTTTAATAGTCATTCTTTTTATTTTTGTGGGATTAACAGCTTTCGATTTTTTCATATTGTCCCATTCAGATTTTTCTCTGCAGTTATTTTCATCTTCTTTCATTCAGTCTAAGGTAGCTTTTGAGATATCCATGACCCCAGACCTTCACATAGGTTTCCTTTTTCCCCCAGTACCCACTGTTTTTTTCCTCAATATCTTGGTTCCCTTTGTCTTCTTGATACTGCATTTCTGTGTCATGTTTGCCACTTCCCAGCTCTTCCATCTTCTCTGTCTGGCCATGTTACTGCTCCATCTCGTTCATTGCTGTTATTAGCTCCTGACAACTTCTTTCTCAAGTGTTCATTAGATTTAGTTATCAGTATAATGATACAACAGGGACTCCAAAAGTGCTGCAAATTGGATTTGAAGGAGTATATTAAAATGAGGTCTCTCTTTCTCTCCATACCAAGGGGGATATTAGGAGAAACTAGGACAACTAAACATTTACCACTCTCTGGAAATAAACAGTACAGGCAGCAGAACAAAAGTGCAGACAAATACAAAGGAAAATCAGTGTAGTGCACCAAAAGAATTAATAAGATAAAACCCTACATTTTAATCAGAACATATTTAATTGCCATAGAACCTTGTTAGAGGCATTCAGGCCACTACCTGTTAGCAGTTAACTTCCATCCTTAAATATGAAGGTTTATATACTAGTACATTTTTATCATGTCTATGTTCTCATTATCCATGTAAATGTGTAAGCCTTTATTAATTCCATTTAAGCTCTTAACCTCAATTATATATTGTGGCAGCAAGTTCCATAGGTTAATTACACATCATGTTTTAAAAAAATTCTCTTGTCATCAGCTTTATATTTATCTCTTAACAATCCTTCATGACCTTATAACAGTTTATGTAATTTCCTAGAAATTACCTTTCTTGTAGTTCATTTCTGTTTTTTTTTTCCTTTCTCAAGAGCAGAAAAGTTTGATGGCTTATCTTTTTTATTAGCTTAAACAAAGCAGCTCTAAAATAATTAAAAGATTGCAAACCAATACACAATTTTTTTCTTTGACCTTAAAAATTTTTTTCTTTGACCTTTCACCTTCCAACATTTTATTTGAGAAGCAGAACTAATCCAGAATCATGCAGTAAAATGTAATTTCTGAAACTGATACTTTTTGTAGAGGAAATGACTCTTCACTCAAACTATTCTGCTTATTAGCAATCTCAAAATTGTAATTAATTTTTTCATGTTGAAACTGCAAATCATGAGTAAAATAAGAATAAAATGCCTTGTTTCTAAAAAGCCTAACTAAGCTATAAGATCATGAATGCTATTAGCAGAGAAATGGACTGCTACAAACATTTAGTTGGGCTGTGGAAATGTGCTTCTTAGACTATATTTTCCAAATTTAGAAATACTTAATATGCAAAGATAAAATCTGAGGAGAAAATCTTTATGGAAATAGTGTCTTTTCCAACAATTTAAAATTAGGTATTACTATATACATAACCTGCTGTGATTTGCAGAGTCATTGACTTCATACTTAGTGTATTGAAAATGTTTATTCTAGATATGAGAAATCAATGTTGTCAAAATATTATCATCTTTCTAGTCTCCCATTTCCTAATTCCCACCTTCAGAAAAGATTATCAAAGGAAACATTCTGACAAATTTAATTATTTAATTTTGCCTCATTAATGCATTAAATAGTTTTTCTCATTCTTTCCATAGTATTTCTGCTAAAAGCTGCTGAAAGATTGTGATGAGGCAAACACAAACTTGCCTACAAAAACATCATCTACAACAGAATTGTTCTTTGTGCTTCTTCTGGCTGTTATGTAGTTCCAGTAGACTCAAAGCTTTTAATACTTATTAGAGATGCAGATGTAATACAGCGGTGCAAATGATCTTAAACTGTTCTTTGCTTTGTTTGCCCTACACAGAAAATAGAATTCCCATTTTGTTGATTGAGTTACTTCCTAGCACGAAACACTATAAAACGACGAATGGAATTTCACTTTGCCAAAGAGAACAACCAGTTCTACTGAATGATTTGAGTGTGTCATCAGGATGACAATTCCTTCTATCAAGCCTGACCCAATGTCTTTAGGGTACTTTATAAGCTTGGAGAGGTAAAGAGAGACAAGTAAGGAGAGTTAGTTCTAGTGGCCTTTATGTTCCGCATACATAAAGGAATAAGTCTTATCCACTTTTGAACTGGTCCCATTTGATCTGAAACTGTGGGAAGAATCAGCCTGGAAGCTCACTGGCCTGCCACTTCTGTGACTGACACATCAAAGAAGAGTTTCAGTTCAGTTTTTCAGCCTTGTCAGTTCTACATATAGGAAAATAAATCCTTAAAAATGAGCTGAGACTGAAGTTTTATGAATCCATTATTTTCTGGCACAATTTCAGTGACCTGAGGAATGAAAATAGATAGGAAAATTCATTTTAATACATCTTTTCGTGTAGCTTCTCCCAGTCTGTAGCCACTGCTACACAAAAATCCCAGAGAGTTACTGGAGTTTCTGAGATGTGATGAATTTCTTCCTTTTACATGTGTTCTGTGTAATTATAAGTGAATTCTGAAATATTATTGAGCCCATAGCTAATAGTTATTTCAGCACAAATACTCAAAGAATAAGTATCATAACTCTTGATATGGTGCTTAATAGTAAACACTTCACTAAATCTCACTTGGTAAAATAATAGGAAGTATAATGCCTCTCACATAATAAAAATTACTGTAGACTTAGTAGAATTTAAGCCTGGTCTATATATAAAGTAAAAATATTTCTTAAATTAGAGTAATATCAGGAATTCTATGTTGGATTTGTGGAACTGTAAATACAAGGAAGTCATCTGTCCTCCCTATAACTGGGCTCAGAGATGATGTCACATCTGGGAACACAACCAAATCTTCTGATGTATGATCCCTGTAACAATATTGTTTGCTTTCCTCACATGCTCTGTGTCAGGCTTTTGGTGTTTAAAGAATGGTGGGTGAGACCTTTCAGACTGCAATTATACCTAGAACAGAATGCTGAAATTATGTGATATTTTCTTTCTTGGTAACCAATTGCTAGTTGTATGGAATGGAATAAAAAGAAAATAAATTTCAGTTTGAAATAAACTTGTCATGATAAAATTTGTCTCTTTTTACTTCTATTAATATAAACTTTAAAATGAAAGTCACTTCAACATTAGAAAAAAAGAGAATTAGGATTAGAATGAAGCATTTTCCTTATGAAGAAGCCTTTTTCACTTTTACTTAGAAAATGCCAGTCAAATTGACATATTCACGTTAAAAGGTTTTGGAGTTTTTTTTAACAAAAACCTATTTTCTAGATGAAAAAGAAAACAGTTTTACCAGTTTAATAAAGATTTTTTTTTGTTTGAGACTTGGATAGAAAATTCAATAATTCAAGAGGTAAAATGAGATCTAGTTAATTCCAGCTTAGTGGTTCTGTCCTTCAAATCTTATGGGAGGAAACTTTCTCAGTCACAAAGTCAAAAGACAATTCAAAGGCACCCTAGCAAGTATGTAGAAGTAGCTGCTTTGCACAAGCATGTTTTCTGACTATAAGTATACCTTCCAGTATACTGGGCAGTTACCAGTTACAGCACTGTTATCAGTTACAACTATACATGAAGGGTTGCTGTAGACTGGGGAAATCATAACAATTTAATCTAGGTGTTTTTTTCACAATTCTCAAATTGTGTTATATGACACTGCATCATGATACAAAGCAACATATGTAAATTATTTATTAGTTGCTATAACTGAGCAAAAGTGACAGCTAGTTGTGAATAGACCATATTACCGTATACAAAATATTTCTTTACAGGAAATGAAGATTTACCATGACCCATTATGGGTCCACATGAATTGAGGGCCAGATAAGTGTTGTGGCATAGGTCATAGTGCTGGGCATCCACAGATGGAGCTATTGGTCTTGGCTAGAACCTTTTCTTTGGAAGAAGAGAAGGGGCTGTACAAGTGCTCGTCTGCATTTGGGGCTTGATGGTGCCACAGTACAACTTTGGACCAGAAGGATTATCTACTGCAAAATGTCCACTGGCCAAAGACAATATGGTTCTATTCTAGTAGCTCATGGGTGGCTTTGTAGGCCTCAGGGTAAACAATCCAGCAAAAATAACCTTGTTCAGGGGCATTTTTTATTGCAGCCTTGCTTCAGGCAATTTCAGAACTTGTAATGAAATATTACCATAAAAATACTCTGGAGGGAACCAGAAGAACTGTTGCCAGTGCAAAAGTTGCAAAAGTAGCCTATCAGCTCAAAATTTCCCTCTGGCTGGCCAGATGACAATCAGTTTTCATGTCCCCCAGTGTCCGCCTTTTTTGAACAGATATGAATATATATTAGAGCAGAATTTCAGAACCATAGAACCAGCTGAAAGAGAGAGACTGAGAGACGCCCAGTATCTTGTGAAAAAAATCTTTCTCAGAGACAGGTGGTATAACCTTTATGTACTAAGTGTCCAATATTAGCCTTACTTGGTTTTGTATTCATCTGCCCTATGGTGACAGCTACAAAAAGAATTCATTCATGTAAAAAGATGAAGGTAAGCAAAATCTGTATCCTATTAATAATTTAAAATTATTTCCATGTTCTGTTATTGATGGAATATTTAATCATTTGTTCAGTCAATACCAATGTCTCATTTATTATTCATTAAAGATAAATACTCTATAGGGCCTCTGGATTGAAATGTGTTACACCAGGATTATTAAGAGCACTCAGAGTTGATTTATTATTTAGAAATTGATTAAACTTTTATACAGAATTTAATGACTTAAATAACCCTCCAGATTTTTAAAGTTAACAATAAGCTTTATTTAAAGATTGATTATTTTAACACAAGCAGCTACAGAGAAAAAAAGAAGCTCTCAGACCTATGCTTAACAATTAAACTGAGTTCATTTTGGAGAGAAACACATCTCTAATACCAGGACTGCCTCACACATCTGCAATAACTTTCTTCTATTTTTAATGTGAAAGTGCATCAGTACATGCTATGCTCTGTCACTACAACCTTGTCACCACTTAGCCCAGTCTTCTGAGGACTCAGCAGGACCCCCCTCAGTTCTCCCAATTTTTATCCCCTTCACATTCAGTTACTTGACATTTTTGAAAGGACTAGTATATGATTTACAGAGGTTCTACTGTACCTCTTCTTCTTAGTTTGTATCTTAAATAAGGCCAAAGATCAGGAAAGGAGAGAATCATCTCTTCAAATCCTGTCAGTGGTAACTTACCACCTGAGGTGTATAAGATGATGAGATGCTTTCTTCTCTGTAAGAGGACAGTCAGCATAGCAGCAAAAGGTCTGCCTACTCTCTGTCTAAAAGTGTTTCTAACTTCACTGGTAATAACTTGCCACTAAGTGAAACTAGTTCTGAAAATGAAAAGTCTCTGATTTTTAGGGTTCCTGAATTGTTGGTGCAAACCTGGAGGCTGCAGTCCAGGTCAGGGAATGAATTTAATTGAGACAGAGAATAAAACATTACCTGAGTGGATCAGGGAACAGCTGTGTTATCTATTGTTTGTAGATAATTTCAGATTCAAGATCACTGTGTAGAGTATGTTATACAAAAATTTTTGAAGATAAAAAGTTCAGTTTTTAATTAAAAAACCCAAAAAATAATTTGAAAAATTAAAAGAAAAGTTGAAGTGTTTTTTTTCTGTACTATTCCCTTTTCAAGATTGTTAATCAAGGTTTGATACTCTTTTCCCTCCCTTTAAATAACGTAGGAATTCACAACCTCACTAAAATAAATTTTTCCACTCCTCCTTTTCTCAAATATGTGGAATAGCTTGAAAGAGTTCAGCAACTGAAAAGTACATATTGTAAGGACTTACAGGCTGTAAGGATCGTTCATGTAGGTGCCATATGCTTCCATTCTGCTTCTGCAAACTGTAATTCCTGTAATTCTCCTGGGCAGGTTTCCTTCTCTCAAAAGCAATCCTCCTTTTTTTACTTGTATACACATTGTTGAGATTACCGAGATTCATTTTCCATGCATGTATTTTTGGGAGAAGGATGATATCTTCCCACACACTTAAACTAGGCTTTATCCCATGAATATTGAATGCAAATGTTAAACAGGACAGACTGCAAGGTTTTAGAATAATCATTGAAAAAGCAGTCCCTAAGTTGTTCGTGCAACAAAGCAAGGGGTCACCTGTTTCTAGGTAGAAGCACTTGTAGCAAAGCACCAGGGCTGGCAGAAGTGATGGTGGCTGCTTCATTATGGAAAGACTTGGTAGAGAAGAGAGGCTTGAGGAGAAGGAAGTTTTCTTTTAGAAAAATTTATACGATTGGCTGCATCCTAACAAACTAGACACTTAACAGTGGGTGCCCTGCTGTGGGAAGGAGAAACACCTTCTCATCTGTCAAATGAGACAAGTGAAAATAACTCCTACCCCACACATGTCCACAAAGGTTTGTCACAGGCTTTATCCTAGGAGCATTTTCTCATTAAAAGTGAAGGGTAGAGACAGAGTGTAAATATCAGTATTTTCCCATAGCTCTGCCTGATGTTGGCTTTATTGAATTAGAGCCCTGCTTTTCTTTAAATTCAGATCCCTGAAAGGATAAGATTTCTAGGCTCAGAAATGCTGCTTGGCATTGCTGAAGTATACTATGGGACTGGACAGAGCAGGGTGAAGTGTAATTCAGTTATGCCCATGCAATGAATGTGCTGGTCTGGAGAGGTCTTCAGTGAAGGTAAATTTGCTAAGTGTTATAAATATGAAAAATCTATCTGAATGTTTCTAAACACATTATAATTACAATGACATTACATATGCCAATCACTATAATTAATTTCTTAATGTTATAATTATAGAAACCAGAAGACATTTGAGTGATTACAATATAATTAGCATAAGCAATTACATTACAATGAAACTCTTGAATTCTTCATGGCCACATCCTGGGATTAGGTAAAAACTTTTTTACTCCTTTTACTTCTAATAAAACCAATAAAGTTTTAATTCCTTAATGACAAAATTATTTCGGTGTTCCAAAACAACCTGAAGTGTTCCAAATGTGTTGCTTATACATTATATATGAAAGAAATAGGTTCAGTAAAAAGACAGAATCTTGACACTATATATAACTTTTAAACAACTTTTACTGAAGAATATGTAACCAGCTAGGAAGAAGTATAAAAAGAATTTTAAAGAAATAAATCTTTGAAATGTGGAGTGGATTTTGTGCTGTAGAAAATTCTGGCAACTTGAAAGCTTTGCACTTACTGGCACCCATCTCAAAAATTAATCGCATCAAGAAAAACACTTTCATCTGAAAATTACTTTGCTGGGTCTATTTATGACAGACTTCATGGACCAAAATCATTGAAAACAGATTTTCAGTGGAACCCAGAGCCAGTATAGGATCTGAAACTTACATGAAGTCCTTTACATGCTATAATAATTATTAGGGAATAATAGCTTGCATTATCTCTTTGATACTTATACTTTGATTAAAAAATATTAGAGTAGTTTAAATATGAGGGATTAAAAGAGATTTTAGGGCCTTGGGATGGATAGCGAGGGAATCTTCAGCCCAACTGATTTTTTCTTCTCTCCATGCAGTTATAGGTGGTGACATTGTAAGGCTTAGACAGGTGGAGTCTATTAATACATGTCTCCATGGCTGGTATAACTGCAACACTTTGGGTTTTTCAATAATGGGATGGCCTACACAGCACCAGAATTGCACTATCAGATGGGAGCCACCTTTCTCAAACTGGGAGGGAGGGTCCTTGCCTAGGAACTTGCAGGGCTTGTAGACAGTTCTTTAAAATAGATGTGAAGAGGGAGTGGGATAATATCAGGCTTGCTTATGATAAGTGGTGGGAGGACAGACAATTGTTGGAGAGATGAGGGGCTGGTATAGGTCCTCCACCTGCTGCCCCAGGGCATGCTGAAGATGGTGTGTTCTGGCTGAAGTCCTGTGGAGATGACTGGGAGACTCATGAGGTAGTAGGTGTCAGGGAGGAAACTTCTCCAAAACATCTTATAGGTAATAAAGGATCTACTAAGAAGGTGTTGTGACTGGCAGCCCAGCTGAAGCGCCTCTGTACAAATGCACAGTCAGGAGAAGCTGGAAGCTACCATGCTACTAGAAAGCTAATGTCGGCGGGAACAAGTGAACCTCATGACAAATGAATTTGATTTCAGATGAAGTCCTTTATTGTGGGTTAACTGGGTGCTTATATAGACCAAGCAGGCCAAAGATGAGGTAAACATTGATTGGTCAATTCTGCCCTAGTAACAAGTCTTCATTGGACACAGCCCAACAACATAACTATGTTGCTAGGTTGCAACTCCTGACCCCCATCCTCAGGTTACTTCATTAACATAACACAAGAGAGCCATCACCATCTTTGTGATTTTACCAGCTCCACCCTGCCATGGTGCTTGTAGTTGTTCATTGTATTTCACTTCCCAATAGAAAGCTATGATCTAGTTGCCATCATGGTAACTTGGTGGGATGAATCCATGACTGGAGTGTGGTTATCGACGGCTACAGGCTGTTCAGAAAGGACCAGATGGGAAGGAAGGGTGGAGGTGTTGCCTTCTGTCTCAGGAAAGGGACAGAATGTCAGGAGCTGTCATTGAAGAGTAGCCACAAACAGATTGAAAGCATGTCAATCAGAATAAAAGACCAAGGAACCAATGGGAACCTTGTGGTTCATGTATAATACAGGCCACCTGATCAAGGAGAGCCTTCTTCGTCCAGCTACAGAAGGCTTCACGCTCACAAGCTCTTATCCTACTCAGGGATTTGAACCACACTGGCATACACTAGAAAAGTAGCACGGCAAGCTGTAGGCAATCCAGGAGACTCCTGAAGTGCAGTGAAGATAATTTCTTAATCCAGCTACTAAAGAACCCCACCCGAGGGGACACAATACTGGACCTGATGGTCACTAATACTAGTGAACTCATCAGTGACATTAGGATTGGAGGCAGCCTGGGCCGCAGTGATCAAGCACTGGTAGAGTTCAAGGTTGTCAGGGATATGGGACAGGAAAGGAGTATAGTCAGGACCCTGAATTTCATGATAGCAGACTTCCAGCTTTTTAGAGTTACTCAGTATGACCCCCGGGACATAGTCCTCAGGGACAAGGGAAAAGAACACTGTTGGAAAATAGTTAATAATGCTTTCCATGAGGCACAAGAGCATTCAGTCCCCATATGTAGGATATTAGGCAGGAAAGGGAAGAGATCAGTGTGGCTGACTTGAGACCTGCAGGTCAAACTCAAGAACAAGAGGGAACTGCACAGGCAGTGCAAGCAGGGACAGGTAACCTGGGAAGTGTATAGGGATGCTGCCCAGTTATGTAGGGATGAGGTCTTGAAGACCAAGGCACAGCTGGAGCTGAATGTGGCAAGGGATGTGAAGGTCAGCAAGAAGGGCTCCTACAGGTACATCAATCAGAAGAGGAAGGTTAAAGAGAATGTATCCCCACTGATGGTTGAAAATGGAGACCTTGTATCAACAGATGAGGAGAAGGCCGAGGTCCTTAACAACTTATTTGCCTGTCTTCACCGACAATGGCTCTCCTCACCTCTCCTGGGTCATGGGACAGCAGGGCAAGGGAGGGGATTCTGCCCCTCTATTCTACTCTTATGAGACCTCATCTGGAGTACTATGTCCAGTTCTGGAATCCTCAACATAAGAAGGATATGGAGTTGTTGGAATAGGTCTGGAAGAGGGCTACAAAGATGATCCAAGGGCTGGAGCAGCTCCCACTCAAGGACAGGCTGAAAGAGTTGGAGTTGTTCAACCTAAAGAAAAGAAGGTTATGAGGAGAACTTATAGCAACCTTCCAGTACCTGAAAGGGGCCTACAAGAAAGCTGGGGAGGGACTGTTTACAAAGGCTTGTAGTGATAGGACTAGAGGCAATTGGTATAACCTAGAGAGGGGCAGATTTAGACTAGATGTAAGGAAGAATTTCTTCACTCGGAGAGTGGTGAGGCGCTGGCACAAGTTGCTCAGGGAAGCTGTGGATGCCCTGGAGGTGTTCAAGGCCAAGTTGGATGAGGCCTTGGGCAGCCTGATCTTGTGAGATGTATCAATGCCCATGGCAGGAGGGTTGGAAATAGATGATCTTAAGGTCCCTTCCAACACAAACTATTTTATGATTCAATGATTCTATGAAATATACTTAGATATTTTATTATAATACAAAGACATCAGAAAGTCATCTTTTCCCCTCTATGCTGCAATATGTAAATGTGTATGGTATAAATATGTTTCTTCCTTGTATTTATTTTAGTTCTAAAAATTATCTTTCATTAACTGTATGGAATTTCCAGTTTGGGGACTGAACATTTTTCTTACATGTAAACATACTGATCCATGTGCAGTTCACAGTCCTAGAAATAATAATTACAAACTCCATGAGGAAAACACTGGAGGTTGCCAGCAGTTCTCTGCTATGGAATTAAAGTAAATGATCATCAGCAAGAGCAAGGTTTGAGGTCATGATATTTGACAAGTTTTGTTTACTTGACTCTTTTCTGAAAAGGAAACAACTATAGACAGAGCTATACAATGAGGCAAAGACAAAAGGATACAGCCATTTTGCCCTCTGAATCGCTGCATCTTCGGCACTTCTCCAGGCTCTCTGTTTCGTGGTCGAAATACGACTTGGGGTTTGGTCGCCTCTTGTCCTTATCTCTTTGTCCCTTTGTCCCTCTTCAGGTACCAAATAACTCGGAGAAGGAAGCTATACACAATCAGTATGATTGATAAACAAGCTCCTATTTATTAGCAGGTTCAGTAAGGTTATATAGTTTCTTAACAAAGTGAAGGCGTTTACTTAGCATCAGACTTCTAATTGGCTACTTATGATTTCATAGTCCATTACATAGTTCTTCTACTTGCGGTTACAATTGTAGCTAAGTTGCCCAGTCTCTCAGGTTCAATATCTCTTGCTTCCCATCCTGTCCTTGTACACATCATACTTCAAGGCATCTTGTTCTTGCCTTGTTACATTGCTTTGTTACATATAATGAAATACAGTTACAACACAGTCATTACATCAAATAAGATACAAAATTGCTACACAGGGGAGTTATTGATTAACTGTTCCAGTGAACCATGGCCTTGCTCATGTAACCATTCCTCCACGGACCACTGTCCTGGGTCTCCTTACAGCTTTAACTGCTAGGAATCTGCAAGAAGCCGAAAGACAATAGAGCATGCAGAGTTGAGCAAATCTGCTTAATGCAAGCAGCTTCTTTATTTAAGTGCCATAATCCATAAGAAATTCTTGACCACAGTATGAAAGGGCCAAAGAATAATCTTAGGAAGGCAGAGGAATAAAAATCTTTCACGAATTCTTTTTTTTTTAAGACATATGATGTTATTTTCCTTTTCTAAATTTTATCACATACTGTTATGCTGTAGCCAAATTACTAGGAGACTTCACTGCAGAATAATCAGCTTGCAGAGCTTTCTGTCTCTAAGATAGTGGAAAGGATTAACTAGGAAAAAGATGACCTAATATGTATATATATGTAATTTCTGGCATCTAAACTTAATTTGCATTTTAACCTCTGAAGACCTTATGATTTATATCACTCACAGCTAGACCACTGTCAAGTGGAGCGAACATGTGATTGAAGCAAGAATTTTGCCTGCCTGCCTTTGCTCTTGTCTTGCTGTGTAAGCTCATAGATAATATGTAGGCCAATATTTTCAAAATTAATTCTTTATTCTTCTTACTGCATGTAAACCTCTGCAAGCTCTGCTGAAGATATTTTTTAAAATCAAATGTTTATTGGCTTGTGGACTAGTCTTCCCTTTCCCACATGATTGCCTGACACATATGCAATTCCATAAAGCAATCTCTTCTACTGTACATGCCTAATGAACAAGTCCAAATGAAATCTTCTGCAGCACCTTGCTACTGAAAGCATTCAGGGGTGTAGCGGTGTGACTTAGGGTCAAATAAAAAAGTTCTGGTTCGCAATGATGCCAAAGACTTTCCAGGGAATATCATGCCTCATCCAGCATCAGACAGTGCTGACAAGAGAAAACTGATTTTGAGTATTTCACTATCTATCTTCACACATGGGATGCAGGAGATGAAAGCTCCTATCAGTTAAATATGATAACACTCTGTTTTCCAAAGTCTGTGAAGAAACACTGTGGCGAGAATGATAATTACCTGGATATGCCATGAAGGATGCAGCTGCTTGTGGAGGGAGATTTATTCTGAAGTGCTTCAGCCATGGAGATGATCCATGCTTGGGTAGGGAAAGTATGAGGAAGAAGTGGCAGTTAGTGTTATAATCATACCTCATTCCCTTGTGCCTGTGTGTCTTAGTTTTCTTTTGCTCACCATCCAACTTCAACTGGCAATAAAATAAATTTAAATCTATCAGGGACATGGCTTAAGGGTAGATAGGAATGGTTGGACTTGATGATGCAAGATGTCTTTTCCAACCTGGTGATTTTATGATTACATTTCAAAAATATCAGAAGTGCAACTGTTGAGTTGATAAACAAGAGATATTACAAAAGAATTTATCTTATCAGAAATGGTATTTCAGCAAAAAAAAAAAAAAAAACAAAACACCCTAACACACAGTTGCAGTGTTAAGGGTCAACTCTGGGTATGTCCACTTCAGTTATTATTCATCAGTGTTCAGATGATCTTGGGTAATCCAACATTTCTCCTCCCTGCCTGAATGCTTTCTGTGTGAGATTTTGTGGTAAAGTATTGCCAGCAGCCACCCTTTCCAAATCCCCACAGCAGCTTCATATTATACAAACCTCTGTAGGGCTGTAGAAAATCCATCTGTTCATTCAGTCTTGTGACTGTGGTGGATTAACTGGTATAAGGTTTTGTTTATATTCTTCCTAAGGTAGTAGTTGGATACTATGCTTGTGTCTGTGTCGTTATAGCAAGGGGTTGCAGATACCAATTTAGGTTCACTTCTTTTGCAGGCAGTTGTTGGAGGTGTGATGTTTAATTGAATCTAACTGCAAATTACATGCACCTAGAGGGAAGTATCTCTTTTTTATTTTAATAAATCAGAATATACATTTAGAAATAAATCTTTGTAAAATAGCGTTAATAAACAAAAGATCTGCCTACTGAATGTAGCAAATCTCTGAAAAAAGTTATTTAACAGAAGCACTTTGAAGAACTGTATTGCATTTAATTCTAGATCAGCAATGGACATTATGATGTTGTCAGATATTTACTCTTTTGATTGCGTATTTAATTTTTACTTTCAGATGTCCGACAAGTTCTCCTGCAAGTCTGATAGTAGTAAAACACTGGCAGAGTTGAGAAGGTTACTTGTCATTTCTAACAGTGCAAAGTAAGAATTGGAACTGTCAAAATTATGCCTGAAGGGCTGCTGTGAATACTAGAGCAGACAAATATATACCTCTTAGGATAAATCCTACAATTATAAGAATACCACACCAATTTAGCCAAGCTACTGAGACATTCAGGCAAAGTTTGGGCACTTATCTTAACCAAGCTGTTGAGGATTATCTCATGTCTTTCTATTAATTGCTGACTCACACTTAAATTTAAAAGGAGCTTCTTCCGACTAGATACTTCAGCTTTTGTCAAGAGTGCTCTGAATAGCTGTTATTTTGCTGTGTCTATTTTTCTCTAATTAAATAATGGTAGCTAATTATTGCAGTTGGGATGTCTTTCTTGATATCAGGTTTTTTTGCTTCCTTCACTTTCTTTGTGAAAAATTTCAGATGACATACTCCCCTTTATAATTTTGCTAATGCTGCCAAGGTCCAGTGAATGCATTGTCTAGTACTGAGAGAAATGTTTCTTCCACTATGTGCTATCTTTAACAGTGAAATCCCTAATTGGTGCTGCACACAATCCCTCTGCTTCAAGCATGTCATCACTTGTTAGGTGGATGAAGTGAAGTAAAGGCATATGCTACAAAGCAGGGGGGAGGTTTTCCCTTTTTTTATTTTTCAAATATTTTTGTTCTATAGGAGGTGAAGCTCTGGGCTGTGTGAAGAAAATTCATTCCTCCCTTGCAAGATCTTTCAGTCAAGTCATAAATTACCTCCCCCTGGCATTGCTGAGTTTCTTCTGGCTCTTATTTAAAATATCTCTAAAAGGTGCTTGTTGCATCATGGCCTAGATTATACTGAGGTGATTTCACTATCAACCTGGGAGCTGCTTTCTTGTTACTGCCCATCTGTACCCAGTCATGTAGTCAGGGTCTTATTGAAAGCTTACATTTTATGGATTGCAGATTGCTGAATAAAATCAGAATGCAACAGGCACGTTCTGCACTTTTTTTTTAAGGGCTACAGTCTGCTACTCTGATCTTTCATAGGATGTTCATTTTTCTTCCTATATTGAAAAGATGAAAAGTTCCAAAATTAGAGAAGTAGTAGTTGGAATAAAGTGTTGATGGCAAGCTCTGCATTTTTTCAGTTCTTCGAGACATGAATGAGCAGAAATTCCAGAACTGCTTCTTCAAAGCTCTCTTGAACATAACTTTGAAACATGGTGTTGCTTCACTCTGGGGTCAGAGCTCCTGGCTATGTGGGAAATGAATTCAATCCACCCGTGGTTTCTGTGGTTCAGGCAAATTACTAAAAAGGTTGCTGCTTACTGCAAATTGAGGACAGGCAAGTCTGATACTAAAAGGTCACAACTGTTTTGTTCTTTGCAACAGCTCACCTACTTAAGTTTTCACTACAGAAATACATCTTGAAGGAGTACTGGAGGAAAAAAAAGTGGTACACAAACCAATTCCTCTATAATCCTAGTTAGGCCACATATAGTTTATTCCTCTACCACTTTACACCTTGAACATTTAAAGTAACTTGCAAAGAACAAGTGAAAAGTAAACACAAAATATAGCTGTTCACTCCCTGCAAAATCTTATGTATTCTTACATAGTCAGTGCAGAGGCAGATTAGAAATAGTAAAACAGTGGATAATTTAGCCTACACACTTTACAAAACTGTGTTTCAAACCCAGTATGAGATAGATGGCATTTTCAAAAACCTGCACAACCCTAAACTCTCCAAAGCAAACCCATCAGATTTATAAGCAGGATTCAGAGAAATGGTGAAATATAGAGTAAAGTATGTGTGTCCACTACAACCATTTATCCAGCAATCTTAATAGTCCATTTGACAAAACTGCACACTAGAAGCTCACCTTATGTTGCTAGTCTGCTATGACCCTTTTATTGTTAACTGTTTCTTAAGGTGAGGTCCTCGTTCTATGTATTTGTCTAGTTTTGTTGGTTTAGTTTGGAGTACTTTCCTGAGATAATATATAACTTCAGTTTTGACTGCATTAAAATAATCTCCTTAGAATGTTTAAGTCAATAATTCAAGCATATTACTTACTACTTACTATTGTTTACCATTTCCTGGTTTTTTTGGGTTTTTAATTTGTGATTTTCATTAGGGACATCACGTTTTCCCTCAAGTCATTTACTGAAATGTTAATAGGGAAGCATTGTAGATGCATAGTGTTAATCCATGACTGAGCCAAGGAGAACCTCCATTCTTGAATATGAATATTATATTGTGAACTCTTTCTTAAGATGTTTTGGGTAGTCTTTATTCTAGATAACATTTTTTTTTGATAAATTATAACAGCATTTTTTTAATTGAGTAGCCATGGTGAACATTTTTAATGTTTACTAGGTGACTATAGATCTTACACTGAGTACTCACTGATATTTAAATCCCAAAATAACTGTGGTTTATGATCATGTGACATAATTTCCTCCCTTCTTTACACAAAAAGCCTCATCCTTCCCTGAATTCAGTTGTCCTTTTACCATAATTTTCTTAGGCAGATGAAGAGAAAGACATGAATAATCCTCCTGAATAGACAGCATTCTTTTTCTCTTCAACCTCTCCTACCTAAAAATTCTTTCTGTTGTTGTCATCCACCATTTCTTCCACATCAGTTATCTGTCCAGAAGAAATGAGGAAAAAGTAATTTATCATGGCTTCTAAGTGGTTATTAAGGAGAAAGAATCTTTCATGTCTAAGGTACATGTTGAGTTGATTTCAGATTTTCTTTGGCAGTAATATTACATAACCAAGATTTGGTAGTTACTGAAAGAACTTGGGGGAAAAAGAGTAAACTGTAAATAAAGCATCAGTGTACTCTACTCAATTTTGAGAGCAATTTAAGCTCTTGCTAATTCAATCT
Source organism: Piaya cayana (assembly GCA_013389865.1). Lineage (NCBI taxonomy): Eukaryota > Metazoa > Chordata > Aves > Cuculiformes > Coccyzidae > Piaya > Piaya cayana. The sequence continues at coordinate 55,242 of WAAB01020741.1, read as the reverse complement.
TCTCAGAACTTTCTATAATAACTTCTGCATGGATTATTGTATTCACAATGAGTAAAAAGAAAAATGGAAAGTGAAAAATATAAGTTTGAATGCAGCATAACTTTTTAATGTCCCCTTTTACTTGGTATAAAGTTTGGATAAAGCTTTATTCCTTTAAAGAGAAAAGATCAAGACTTCTTTTTACAGATTACAATTTATTTAAAATGTTTGTGTATACTGGGAGAAACACCTCCAGCCTTCACTTGTGTGGTGTTTCCACAGCACCATCCTCTGAGCCAAGCTGGTATGGTATCTTCCTATACCTCCAATGGCTAGACACTCCTGGTTTCTCTTTGCAGAGTTCATTTTTGGCCAATCTGTTTCTGAAATAACTCGTTCATGATTAGACATGCAGCACTGGAAAAACAAGAAATGACACATAGCTGATTCCACAGGCTAGAGAAAAAGGGCACAACACTCTCATTTGATTCAGAATGAACTTGAACTGTGATGGCACCTAAGTGGAGATACAGAAGAACAGTTAGGAAAGAGATGTAAATGAGTGGAGAAAAACTGAATTAAGTCATTAATTCTATCTATAACTTATTTTTACAAACAAGGAATAAGTTGTCTTATTAAGCATTGGAGGCCAAATTATTCACCCCGTTCTGATGCAAACATGCCTTCTGAGTATCATTAAATGGTTGAACTCCACCAAAGAGCACATTTTCTTACCAAGTACAAATTTTGGACAGGTATGGAGGCCAGAATCATTATTATCTTTTCTCTTTGGTGTAACCTTGAGGTAAGAGTGGCAGGAAAAGTGCAGAATTCATAGGAAAACCTATAGGTTCTCAGAAACTGCTTTCAACTGTTATCAGGCCCTTTCTGTCAGGCAAGGTTGCCATAACATGAGAAACAAGTACTTCAGTCTCTTTTTTATACACGGTCCATAGCTTGGGATCAATCTGACAAAAAAAAAAAAAAAAGTGAACAATTATTATATTATTAGAAAAACTACTAGTTTAGAGTGCCCAAAATTATTACATACATAGTACATACAGCAAAGCATCACACATAAAAATTTAGCTTGGAGAAAACCATTTCACTTCAGTCTGAAATAACCAAATTCAAATGAGAGATTTTCTCATACATTTCTTACTTGAGTTGCAGGACTTTTAAGGGTAGGTTCTTGATATTTTCTAAGAAAATCTGATATATCCTGATATAGTTTCTTGAAAGTGAGTAGTGAAGTATTTATGAGAATTATTATTAGCATACTTTCCTTTGAATAAAGGGAATGGTTTTGTGTTTGCCAAAAAGGTCACTATATTATCAGTATTACATACCAACAACGTATCTGACTTTCAAGACCAAGGATAGTCATACTAACAAGTTTTTCTCCATTTATTTTTCCCCTCAAAATACCTTCTGACTTTGCCATCTTAGTTTACATGAACATCTTACAGGCCTGATTTCCACTAGGGCTACCATCTTTACCTATATGTTGGAAGACTTCCTTTTGTCCCTAAAATTATTGCTTCAGCATTGAAGACCCTGAGGAAATTAATCACATTAAATGATTTGTGTGCGCAGTAGAGAAGATGATGTATAGACATATGCACAGCCTCTGCTGGTTTCTCCTGATCTGATAGCATTTACTGTCAGCTGAAGGGATTATCACTCATACAGAGCTATGTACCAGTTCCTGGTCATGGAAGCATGGAGGTAGAAGGAAAAAAAAAGTATCTTAAACTGATATTAAGTACTCATATTAAATACTAAGCTTCATTGTTAGCTTTGGAAAACAGAAATTCTACTTGTCTGTCTGGAAGTTCTCACATTTTGAAAATAACTTTCATCTTCAACTAAGTGGAAAAGCTGACATTTAAAAGTGTTTCATAGACAGATATTTTTAAAGTTTAAAAATCTGCATCAAATATTGAGATATTTTGTTTCAATAGTGTAGATATAACACAGCAAATAATATAAACAAATGAGAAGTCAGCATAAAATGAAACAATAATGAATTCTATACTGTAGTCTGACAGAGTTTTTTTTAAGAAAATATTTTGTAATTTTGCTAGAATTTGCACATTCTTGTGAAATCGTTTCTTACACGAAACAGCAAACTACTATCTGTAACCTCTGCATATAGTTTTCCTTACAACAGTTTTACAATGAAATTAATTTAATAATTGAATAGAGAATGATCACCCTCTTTCTTTACATTTTTAAAGACATAGTGAAATGTCTAAACAGGTTTATCTGAAGTTTTTACATGTTTTTCTGCAATAATTTGCTCATAGATATTCTCATAATTGCAAATACTATTCATAATATAATTTTGAAAAACAGGTAAATAGTAATATAAAATGTCAATGGAAATTATAAAGTAAATTGGTAATGACTGATGGATTACCTCTTAGTGTACTCAATTAAAAAATTCATACAGTTGTTTATAAGTGCTTGTATAAGACATGCTATTCCTCTTGTTTCTTGAATGAATTAGCTGCCATCTGGCATAATGTATATGAACTATCATTTTTAAAATGAGCTTATGAACATCTCATTTACATTTTCTTTCATATAAATTTAATTATTTAGACTTCAAATGTCTTGTTCATATTTGTGATTACAAAGCTCGAGGACCTGATGCACATGGACTACATACCCAAAGAATTCTCAAATGCATTCAAACTGAAATTTATACTAAGATAACAATAAGCATAATTGCAGAAAATGTAGTTTTCAGTTTGCAAAATTTACAGGTCAATTTCTATTTGTATGACAAGTTGCTGATACACAGACTAGAGAATTTCTAAATGCATTTTATTTTAAAAGATGTAGCCGTTAAAAAGTAGATATTTATTTTGTAGTTTCTAACTGAATTCTTCCATTCAGTTTCCCAGGAAAAACCTTATCCTCATGGTGGACTCTAATAGGAGAGGTTATGAAAAGGTCAACCATTCTTCCTTTCTTTTAAGTATCTTCCATATCAAAAAAATTATACTCTAACTTGGATGTACAATGCGAAGACTGTCGAGGTGGGAGTCTTATAGCATAACAACTTTGTCCGATAATTCCTTCTATAGTCTTCATAATATGGTTGTTTTGCAGATTCATAAACTGAATGTCAGGATAGGGAAAATATTTACAAACTGATGTATCTAAAGTTTTGGTCATTAAACAGAATACTTTGTTTACCCCATAGCTTCAAAGTCAGTGCTGTGCATGAATACATATTTTCTGTAAAGCCTGGTAGCTGAGTTTTGGTGTTCTTTAGATGCATAATGATGTTTGGGTTTTGGATATGAGCAGCTTGCACTTTTATGGTGAGTGCTTATTAATGTACCAGATGAAATGAAATCCTAACTCTGCTATTACTCATAGGAATTTATGCCATTGATTTCGAGAGAGCCAATCTTGACATCCCTTTCTTGACTGACAAGGAAAATTTCTCCTCTGAGTACATATCAGCTACTGCTACATATATTTCTATCATGTTAACAACATTTTAAAAGTGAAGTGAACCCCCCTTTTTTTTTGTCTGTATTAAAAATGATAAGCATCAAATAGGTTCACAGAATCAGGCACTGCTTTGGTTTGGAAAGGACCTCCTGAGGGCTCTAATCAAGCCGACTGCTCAGAGCAGTATCAATGCTGAATATAAACCATGTTGCTTAAGGTTTTGTCTATTTGGGTCTTGGAGACCTCCAAGCTGGTCATCTCATTATATCCTCACAGAGACTTTACGTCTCGTTGGAATTTTTCCTGTATCAATTTATGTCTCATGTCACTTATTCTCCTACCATGGACAAAACATGGGATAGTCACAAAATTAAGAAGTGTCAAATAGTCTGCTGAAGTGCAAAAGAAACTCCTTTCACTGGATAGACTTTGTCTTGCTAACTAGAATGAGCAATGGTGACACAAGAAGATGAACATTCAGCAGAACATGAATTCTGAGGTCCCAGTTTATTTTTTAAAATTCCTCAACATTTTCATCAGATGTGAACTTATTCCTTATGCAGGGAGAATAACATGGGGAACCTGATTGAAACCCATAGTTTCATTATCATTGTTCGATACTCCTGATCCTGCAAGTTTAAGAGAAACTCTATACAACAAGTCCTACACGTGACAGAGGTCTGGATCTGGATGTACATTGTAAATGAGAAAAGCTTATCTGAAGAAAAAGTAAAGACATTCATTTTTTACATTGCTTTTGTGTTGTACCATGAAATATCAATAACATTAGACCATGCTATGGTATTATATAAGTGAAAGGAATTGTGCTATGAAAAAGCTGTCAAAAAATACATAAACTATTTAGTGTCAAGTAATATGTTAACTGAATGTTTAACATGTTATCCATGCTTTGAGTTTGAGTAATAAATTTTGAAACAGTTAAACAGGGGATCATCTATTCTACTTAACTGGCTAATGTGTTAAAGATTTCCCATCTGTTATACGCATAGTATGATGCTATGGTAAGCCAAAATACCTCAGTATCCCAGAATAAAGTCGGTTGCAGGAGGACTAGGATTTAGAACAGGAAGTACCACATATTTAAGCTGATCTAGAATAGCGGATGAGACTTTGGTAATTTTATTGAGACATGAAGTCTTCTAATTCCACTTGCCAACAGGGGAAATCAGAGGAGGAAAACTGAAAATTTCTTAGGCTTCAAATCTTTATAAAATATCTTAGGCTTCAAATCTTTATAAAATTTCTTACAAAACTTCTTAGGGTTTCTAAAACTCTACCTACTCTACCTGATGTTATTTGTAAAGTGAGGATGTTTTTTTTTTTTTTTTCATTACATGGAGATATTTTTAATTTTCATATGTTGGATCAAAAAGATCAAACTTGTTTTCCATGCATTGCCAGTGAACTAAGTTGATCATATTACCTGCCTAGCTCAGTAGCTTACCCGTCTTCAGGTAAAACTGCATGAAGGGTTAGTTGGTTGTAGCAAGAGAACCCAATCCTTCTCATCTTATAAAGTAAATATTATCTCAGAACTTCTAGCTTTGTGTCAGATTCAGTACAAGATGTAAGTTCTACTTCTGAAATAACATATAACAATGCCAGTGTAGGAGGATTTTTGACATCTTTATCTGGTACCAAAATAGTAGTGCCTTCAGTGTGTTGCAATCTATGATACAGAAAGTGTCATAAATCAACATACATAGATGCTGGTTAAAATGGAACATCTTTGTCAGAAGATGTCAGGCTGTACCATATAGATTTTTGTGTGTGCCACGTAAGACAATTTTCTGTAGGGATGTGAGCTAGAACACATATGAATGCATATTCAGTGAAAGTTATTTCTTTGTATTTCACCTTCACAATTACTGACACTTCATCATTGAATTGCTCGGAAGATCATTAAAACAATCTCTTATAATGGCTAAATTGCATTCTTTTTTTTTTTTTTTTCCTCTCTCCTATTCAAATGAAATGGCTGAAATGTTCCTGCTCAGATATTTCCAGTATCATGTTGAAGATGCTAAAATTAGGAATATTCAAATCATGAGAGTGAGTATTTCATGTTTTTGAGTAGTTGAAGAACAGAGTTTGAAAGAAACCGTTTACAATTATAATTTTGGTTGTCACTGCCTCCTGTCTTTCTTTTAATGTATTTATGTATCGCTCAGCCTGCAATTCTTCAGATTCAGACATCAACAATGAGCTTGGGATGTGTTAATATATCCACCTCTCACTATCTCAGCTTGACTAGTCTTTATAGATATACTAGTGATCTAATGGTGGCTCACAATTTGTCTATGTGGAAGACCAGTCACCTTTAAAATGTGTTTGAATCACAGCACAATTATAGTCTTATCTGAGAAGTTCCCATCTTGTTTCATGTAATTCATGTGGAAAAATGTCCGGGACTGAACGCACAAATCAACATCTTTAATGCCAATGATGCAAAACAGAGGTCATCTTTGTGTACAGAGTGAAGGCTCAGGTAAATAAGGGAGACAGATTTCAATTTCATCCTTATTTTATATGGTTTTTTTCTTTCTTTTCCTTAAAAGGCAACAAATCTTCAAGTAAAAAATAAAAGGAAAAGCTCTTTCTACACTTGCATGTATATTCATAAGCAGACCTAAATAATTTAGCAAGAGCTTGATCCTTTTCATTTTTAAATACATTATATTAATCCATTTATACAAGATCATTATTTCTAGCTCTTCTGTGAGAAAGAGCCTCAGGACCTAACAGTCTTTTCAGTTAAAAAAAAAAAATTAGTTACAAACTTGCATGAATAACAGCAAATACAGGGTTTGTTCCTGTAACAACTTGCATGCTGGTACCCCAGCTCACAGATAATTAATATCAGTTCACAGTGTAAGCCAAACTCAGTTTCAGTTTTTACACAAAACACTGGCAGCTCAGACTCTGCTCATGCTTTGCTCTCCATTCAGTCCCAGGCATCCATTTCTCCTGGTGGCTCTTCTCTTCATCTAGACTATCTGTTAAGATAGCATCTAATTCCAGCGCAGCAGCATATCTAATTCCTGTAACTCTCATTTCAGAAACTTCTTTGTTATCTACTCTCACATGACAGACAAGATGGCATTTCTAATCATAAAGAGACCATCACAGTAAATGCATAGTAAATGCTTTCCAAAAGACAGGGTAACTGTGAAATCTCTTGGGAGCTATGTCTCCCCTTTGCAGATCAGGCTTTCTGGGTTCACACAGTGCGTAATTAAGCTGAAGCATTCCTTGCAACAGGGTACTGTGTATGCTTAAACATTTACATGGTATTGAAGAAAAGCAATTAGACAAATTAGAATAGAAAATAGATCCATGCAGAGATTATTAACTACAGAGATAATGTTTTGGTTCAGGAAATCTCTACAGCACAAACCCTAGAGCTGTGAAAGTATATTGGAGAGTTAGTATTATGTGATCTCTAGGCAGGCACTCACTTATAGCCATATCTCATGGCAATGTTACCAGGTTAGCTGAACCTTTGTGCTGATCTGCTATAGCTACTTCTCTAAAGTGTGTATACTGCAACATTTTCAATGGATGCCACAGACAGGTTTGCTGAAGTGGTTGCCAAGGGAAGTTGTGGATGCCCCATCCCTGAAGGTGTTTAAGACCCAGTTGGATGGGGCCTTGGGTAACCTGATCTAGTGGGATGTCCCTGTCAAGGGCAGGGGGCTTGGAACTAGATGATCTTCAAGGTCCCTTCCAACCCTAACTATTCTGTGATTCTAAGCGACTGGGGACATTCCATGTAAATTGATTGCAGATCTGATGGTACTGAAGATGAGTGTGAGTAATATATGAGGAAAGGATTAGTGTATAATGGTTCTAATTTCTACAATATTGAATGTATAAATGAAGTCATACTGAAAATAAATTAAATCTAATTAATAACAAAAGGGCTAATAGTCAGCTGTTGCTCATATAGCTGACTGAAACCGCTGGAAGGCTGTGGAATATTCTTAAAAGCTTTATAAGAACAATTGATTCTCTTTCTCAGGCACATTAAGATAAAAGAAAGTTTGGTAACTGATAAAGTTTCTGGGACTTTATATTGTTTCTTCTAATAGTGGCAAAATGTGAAAGGAGGCTGACTGAGGTATAGGGAAATACTCAGCTGTTAAGATATGCTCGTAATAAATAAACTAATTTGTACTTAGATTCACTGCATGTGCTTAATATCTATTGCTCATTTCATCCAAAATGTATATTCCCTAAGTGCCATTCAGATTTATTCAATGACCTACAGGAAATACCAGCATTTCTTTTAACAGTTCAAATCAACTCTACCTAAATGTGCACAGCAGGAGGTGACTTGTTAATATTTATTGTTCACAGGTAGATAATATTTCCACTGAATCAAGTGCCCTCTGTGCATGTTCTTTTCAGTGAAATTTGGAGTTACATTAGGAGCTAGTTCTGCCCACAGTCCCAAAAGCAGCACAAAAGTGCGGGCAGAATACAGGTGTTACTGATGCAAAATTTAAGGAATGATTAGAAGATTCCCAAATGACTGGGAAAACAATTACCAAGACCATCAGTCTGCATCCTTAAGGACATTTAAACTGCAACTAAATCGCTCAGAGGGGATTTACATGTGTTACATTACAAGGCTACTCCAAGTGCATTTTCTTCTGCTTTCCACTGAAGCATTGGATAAGGGACAAGCTGTATGCCAAAATGGTTGAATAATTTATTTTACAAAGGCATTTGCTTGCAGAATTAATTAATTTTATTTACATAGTGTATTCTCATGGACTAGCTGTTTCTAAGTAACTTGTCATTCTCTATGTATACAAGCCTGATAAATAATTGTAAAAATACACAAAAAGTACAATCTGGGCTTCTCCCCTGGAGCTAGTTATGCTGCATTTTTTACTATGTTTCCTTGTAGGTTGTTTCTAACATTGGTTCAGCTGCAAGTATCATAAAAGGATAATGTAGGGCTGGTTATCCATGAAACAAATGCCATGTGGCTGCAACAGAGAAACTGAAGAAGTTTCCATGAATTAAAATCGCTATTAGAGTGACCAGTTCCACAACTGTTAACATGGTCACAGTTGGTGACCCTAAAATTAAGATTTTTGTGCACTTATTTTTAAAGGATAAAAGAATTTTCTTTAATTCTATTAAAGAAAAAACATTTCAAAATTTAATGTTCTGTTATTAAACTCTTCCATTGAAAACTTCCTATTTTCTTGAAAGTTATTGTGAAGAATAGTGAATTTTATAACAATCCTAAGCTAATGGTACTTGCAACTTCTGCAAGAGCACTGGCATAATAATTTTTTTTTTGCTTGTGGGGCTTAGCTAAAGAAAAATGTTATATTTGCCGGACACGTTATAGCAAGAAACAGGCATTACCAATATTTGCATACTGTATTCTATTAATCGTTCTTCGTTGGTAGCTGATCCTATTTCCAGTTGAGATAATGTGCTGAAAGATTGGCAGCACCGATGAATTGTAAAGATGCTGCATGCACTCCAGACTATTACAGTCTTCTTTATTATGTTCAGTTAAACTGTTTTCATATTTTCTGAGGACTGAGATAAAAAGGTCTAAAGACACTAAAGATTATTTAGTTTTGGTGAACATCATTTGTCCTCCAGACTGGTAGGCTTTGGATGCCTTGAGAGACATGCCGTGTTCTTAAGAACGTCTTTGAACTCCATGCAGCATGGTGTCAACCTGCCTCAATGCCTTGAAGGTGAGAGGCAATGATCTTTTGCAAAAAGTGCCTTTCTTTCTGCAGTATCTCTTTTTTTTCCTCAGTATTGGGTGCTTTTTTTTTTTTTTGAAGAATTCAGATAACGTTACTTTGTTGTGATAAACAAAACCCATTCAAAAATCTTAACTTTCATGTAATTAAAAAGTGTGAAACAGCCTATTTCTTTGAAGATTATGTGAAGAGTAATGAGTCTTAGTGCAATTCTATATGCATGGTTTAAGTTAGAAGTACTGAGAAGGAAGAAACTAGGACTTTTCAATATTATTTCAGCAACTCATCCAGCTGGAACCAGACGGGCCAAATGTCAATGAAAGTGAAAATTGTTTGAAATTTTAAACCCTTAGAGTCTAAGTTTACTTATTATCTTCAAAAGATCCATTCAGTATAACCACTGGGTCAAATTTTCCAGTCTATTTTTCTCCATTTCTAGTTGCATGTAAGCATTGCATAAGTATAACAAAGTTGAAAATACTTGGTTATGGGGGGCTAAAGCTAAGCAGCTAAATTTAAACAATACAACTGTATGCATACTGTCTTTGGAAACTCTGCAAACTCAATTTACAGAGTATGAAGTGTAAGGTGTGCTCAAACACAGGTTTTAGTTCCTTTGGCATCACTGCACTACACCTGAAGAGAAATAAGTTTGGACAAATTGTATAACTTGCCTTTGGGGCCCTGTTAAAAGGAATTTCCTAGCACATACAGACTGCCCTACCTTACCAGTCTCTCAAGACCCTTCAGCATTCTAAGAAGAAATAGCTACCAGAGCACCCACGTGGGTGCTCATAGACAAGCTGCTTGGTGATTTTCCTGCTGCACAATATCTGCTGCAGAATCAGAAAATCCCTTCATGGCTTTCTGTTGCAAAGATACAGACACCAGGATATGAAAAGCTACAGCCCTAAGGAAATGAAATGCTATAGTTCCCAACTATGTTATTTATTCTAAAACCTGTGTGAAGATGAACATAGATGCTAGTGTACTGTTTTCTTGGGACAGAGACAAAAGTGACTGATTGGATCTTATTAATTCTGTACTAATAATATTCCTAATAATAGATAGAGGCTTCAGGGAGGTAAAGTATAACTTTAGCCACTCTGCTGGGGCTTAACTTTCTCAATTTACCTGTGACAGATTATGCATTCAGACCTGCTCTATACCCTTCTAAGAGAGGATTTAGATTTCTCTTTTCACAAGTAAACCAGTCTGATGACAGGAAAAAAATGGGATGATTTCATGTGCCAAATGCTCAGTGAGCAGATTGGCATAGGATATCTCAACACTTAAGGATATGAAAATGTGGAAAGTGATGCAAAGCTACAAAGAATTCCAGTGTGATACTGTGGGATGCTAGGCTTATCCTGCTATATCCATACCATGGAAATTAATGGTAAAAATTAATGGTAAAATGAGTTACTTAGAAAGGATAGTGGCAGTATGACTTACCATTTGGATGCAAGCAGGTTGGAACAACCAGAAGCTTTTCTGTTTGCTTGTTTGTTTTAGACATTACTAGAAGACACAGTTATCCCCTATGGTCTATGTTTTACTGAGGGATCCAAATTTACTGAAGCTAGTGGAGTCACCTGATGCACACTGACGACTCTATCCAGAGGCAATGGAATATACAGATACACTTGTGGTTTTGTGTGTTTGTCTTTTAATTGGTCAATGGGTAAGATGTCAAATCTCATACCTCATAAACAGAATTCCAGGTGATGTGCTCATCTCTGATAGGTAGCCCATGTATGGCAGAAGCAGAGATATATGTAATAATATTAATACTAAAAAGGTAATGAGTTTTATGAGCATTGTTGGCTTTGTGTGACTGCATAAGAGATTGAAGGTGCTGTATATTGGATTTCCTATGATTGTTTATTTACCTGGCATTTTGAGAAGTTATGGGAAGTCAGAACGGCCACAGCTACATTTCAGTCTCCAGTGAAAAATATCACTGCTAGTTAGCTTTCCTAGTCTAGAACATCTGGAACAGTTGAATGCTAAAGAGCCAAAAGCCTTCAAAATGAGGTGAGATATTACATAATGTCTGAAAAATATGCAGACAAAAAGAAATTTTGTAGAGAAAGTCTAAAGAATTTGGGGCTACTCATATCCAAAGGACGGAATTCTTCACAGTCTAAACAGTCTATTGTAGTGCTTTTTGGCTCTTTTTCCTCAGATTTTTTTTTTCTAAGAAAAAGAGTATTTTAGTTATGACAGGGACAATTTAGCAATCGATTACTATTGCATGGCCCTGAAGAGAATAAGTTTGCAAGGCAAAGGCACAATCAGACCTGCTGAGCTAGATAAGAACTGGTATCACAGCACTATTATTCAACAGCTTGCTAAGATTGGAAGACTCTTGTGATTGACCCGCTCCCACCCCATACAAGTGCTTATTAGAAGCTGAAGAAACAGATTACATTAAAAAAAATATATGAAGTTTTGTTAGAGGGAGTAGGAGTGAGACAATTTTTTTTCTGCTAACTAATCAGTATTTTTAAGAATAAACTGCTTCTCCCCCACGTATTTTCATTTTTCTTCAACTTAAAAATATATTTTTCTCTCTTCCTTTCATTTGATTTTAGACATTCACTTCACCATGTAAAAACTCGGTACCCTCATCTGGATGTTGAGAAGATAATAGGTGTTACCGTATGTGACAATTGCCTTTTATCAGTATGAGTCTTTGAACTTGCTTGATGAATAGCAGGAGTGCTGGAAAGGAACAGGGAGCCAATTTACCTTTTGGGGTCCCTGGAGTGAACCCTGCTGAAAACATTTAGAGTATCTGATTTTCAGGCTGTACAGTGTCATGTCATGTGCATGTAGATGTTCAAGGTTTTCCAGGAGACCAGTTACAGAAATAAGAATTTCTTCAGATGATCAGATGGATGTTACCTGGTTATCAAAAATGAAACAGTTCTTTAGTTTAGAGGGTAGAGTATGTCTTGATACCTAAGAAGCATTAAAACCATGACACAGTTTCTACTTTAGCCATCTGATTTCAAGACTTCAGGTCACATTTAATGTGACTATGATCTTTTTAATCTTATTACAGGTTGGGATTTGAATGCATTAAACCAGATACGTTGAGGAGAGCCAATATGAGAGCCCATGGTTCACAGCTTGTTCAAGACAGCCAGGTTCTAATTGCTGAAACAAAAATATTGCAACATGTATCACTCCAATTGTGTTTGGAATTATCTGTTGTGCTTATTCAGGAAGTGGGAAAGGAACAGATTTAACAGAGTTAAATCATGAAATAGACAAAACTCAATGCAATTGTGATTGAGCAAATATAAAAGATCAAAATAGGACATATATTTACCTAAAAATTTAAGAGCTGTATTTCTCTTGAACATTAAAGGAACACAGTTATTGCAAACCTGGAATCAGGAACATACTTTTCTTCTCCTGGACAAAGCCATTAAATAGCTAAGGAAACCTTGAATAATTCCTCTGGAAGTTTTTGGCACAAGTCCCACAGAAAAGACTTTCCTCAGAAAAGACTGGGAATTTAAAACCTAAACTGCAGTGCTCAGGAGAGAGATTAGTAGAACAATACATCCAGCCTGAACAATACATCTAGCCTTCCTACTGAAGGACTAATGGATTTGAAAGGAAGAAAATATAAAATCATCAGATATTATTACTCAATTGGGGTGATAAAAGACTGTAGCCTAAGAGCAAGAAATTCATTTATGTGGTGCAAGAGAATTTTAATTTCAGAAGGGACAAAGGAAAAATTTGGAAACATACTGTCAAGAGTAAAATGTATACATGGACAAAGCATTTGTGTATAACTTAGTAGAGCTAGGTGACTGTTCAATTCATTCATTCAAACAAGCAATTCATTTCTGCCAGTAGCTTTAAAATGCTTGCTTCATGCTCATATCATTTATATATTCCAGGTCCTCGTTTCTGTAGATATTTGACCAAAGTTATAATAATTTCCTTTCAAGACAAGCCCAATTATATATGGAAAAATGAAAATGCAGGAACTTTATGCTCTTGGCCTGAATTTTTATTCTCTTTCCTCTCTCTTCACAGCACCCTGCACTAGATTTTACATGCAAATGTCTTACCATGGTGTAGTTTCTTTCCCCCTCTGGTGGGAATGAGCAGAACTGCAGATGCTGCAGAAGTATATTGTGGCAGATACTTGTAAGCTCAACTGCTCTAGAAACACACTTTCCCCCCCCCTCATGCATTTTGTTCTGTTTTTGCTGAGCTTATTCTCTATTCCCAGTGTTATAAAGTTGCCTTGAATACTAATGACACTAAATAAAAAAGGTCCATGATGTGTAACAAGAACAGTTGTATTTCTATTAAATTATTCTAATGACTATAGAAGGTAGTAAAGAATTCTTTCTTTTCTAATTCATAAATTCATTGGAAAATGTTACTGATATTTTCTTTGTAACAAAACAAAGCAGCAACAAAGTCAAGCCCAGAATACAGCAAGGGCAGGGGACAGGAGGATCTTGTCCTCATATCTGCTTCTTTCACCACTTATCAGCAGTTTCCTTTTTTTGAACAGTCCACAAAGGACTTAAGATATCTTAAGATAAAATGAAGATATCATCGACCTTAGGTTAAACAGCAAGTTAACTGCCTTCCAACAAATGTCCTAACTAAGGAAGAAGAACTTCAGTGGAGGGTCCTACCACACTCACATTCCCAAATCCTTGAATTGAGCTCCAAATCCTTGTGTTGAACACAGGGCTAGCTCCTCCTAAGACCCTCAGGCACCAGTCAACAGTGACAAAATAAGATAGGAGGTCAAACAAAGCATCTCTGCAATAAGATGGTACACATATCATAGTAGCCACCTCAGGTAATTGTAGAACTAGACATCTTATAGTCTCATGAGTCACAGTAACATGCAAGAAAGAAAACTCCTGGGTTATTTTAACATGAATTCTCTTCACCACCTTCAATTATAACATAGCATCCCTGACTTTCACCTCTAAAAATCTTTGGTAGAAATGTTTGTATTTGGCTGAAGTAGGTGAACATACAGATAATGATTTTCCATTTTTTAAAAGCAGCATTTTCTTCTCCTTTATAAATTTCACAAATAGGTACAGTAAAAAAAAAGTCCCAATTAAAGACTGCAAATAATTAGTTAAAAAAAATCACGTAAGGAACTGTTCTTATTTTGTGGCAGTCAAGATTTTATAAATAAGGGTGTAGACTGAACATCAGAAACACTTGTTCAGCTGGAGAGTTTGTATATCATCTTTTACAGGACCTATTCCTTAATAGCTTAAAATGATAAGTAATATGAGAGAAACATTTACATACAAAGTGAACGTCCAATCACTGTATTATGGTTATGGTGAAATTAATGCCTATCTTATTCTTGAATTTTTAAAGTATTTTAATTTGCCTATGTCCAGAAGTAAACTTTTTAATGTCATATGAAATTAAAGTTAAATATAATCTCTTTTTTAAAACTTGAACCACAGCTCTAATCCAGAGTCTTGACAATGAATAATCCTCCATGGATGTCCTAATCCTTTAGTAGACTTGTGAAAACTGGTGACAGATCCAAACATCTGGAAAAAAGCAAACAAACAACTCAACTTCAAACTTAACATCTTCTTTATTAATTTGCTTTTTCAGTGTTCCAAACTCACAATATCACTTTGAGAAAATTTTCAGACTACTGCTAAAACCCAAAACTGTTTCTGTCTGCATTTTCCTACCTTTGTAGTGCTCTGCAATCTTATCTGTGCCTATAGTAACTAAAAATCAATCTTTAAAATGTCAGTAGTTTGGGTTTTTTAAAAAAAAAAAAAAAAGAAAAACCTTTTTTCCAGGAAGAATGGTCTACTAGCAAAAACTTCAAATGGAATCAGCTCCACAATGAGAGAAACATTGCAAAATTTATGTTAAAACTGTATTTCCAGGGAACCAGAAACAGAACACAGTTTTGGCAGGAGGACAAAGAATAAACATACTTCAGAGGAAATTATCATCCAATAACAGGTGCTGGGGTAAAGAAATGGTAAATTATATTAAGAGAAGGTTAAAAGGAAACAGGACTATTATAAGGTTAAAGATTGAATAAATGTCAGGATACATTTTATATAAAAGTAATATAATATCATAGTCACTGAATAACAGGAAAAGCTACTTAAGACAAGTAAATTATAAACTCTAAGTTGACATGCAGAATCAAGACTCCATAACTTATAAAGTTATAAAGTAGGTATGTTTATTCAGTGCTGAGGCACACGGGAGAATCATTTCTCCAAAACAACGTGCGTGCCCATTGTGGCAACTCATCTTGGCTTTATACAGTAAACTGTTTCATATTCTAAAAACGCCTATACATATGCATAAACTTTCCTCGTTTCTTATTATAATGAGTTTAAGAAGAGACCTCTTCCTGTTTTCTGCCTGTGAAAGATTTTTGCAGGGATGGGGGCAGTGGTCTTAACTTCCTTCTGCATCCATGCTCTCAGGAATCCAGTTGTCCTTATCAATGGTGTTTCCAGTCTTATCATAGGTCCAGATGACATGTCCTGCTTATCAGAAATCTTTTAACAACAGGCCCCCTTCCTACATAAATCTTATAGAAATATGTTGGTTTAGCTAAACAATTGTCATACTATGTATTCTTTAAGTATGAGCAGTTTCTATTCCGGTATCCTTCAAGTGTAGGTTGCTTTGGCTAAATTATTACTATTCTGTTTACCCTTAAGTGTTAGTGCTTATCTCAAGCTGCTAAACAATGTTTATCCTGTTAGTACTTATCCTAGCTCCAAATCAAAGTAATGAGTAGAATTCTAGTAGATAGAATTAAGCAACAGTGAAAACTTAGCTCCTTCAGCATCTAGGTTTTTTGAATAGGTCCAGATTTGTCACCCAGTCAAAAGCCTACATAGGAACTAGGAAATTTTAAGAGCTAGAAAATTTTAAGAGCTAGAAAAACATCTGCCTTCTAGGTTGATTTGATGAACAGTAAGTTGAGTTGGCACAGATTTAGCACTCCTGAATACTGAAAACCCAAGAGTTTTGGGGCATCTTCATGTGTATGTACACAAAAAGCTTTTATAAGAATATCAAGAATATCTGTATTTCTTACCTGTATAATAAACTACATGTACCAAGAGAGTTTTGATGCCCTTTGGTAATGCTGTGAGTACCAGTCATCAGATGAAGAAAACAGAAAATGCAGCAAAGAATCACAGAAAGAGTAAGAGAAATGATGGTTATCTGGCCCAGAAATGGTCAGGTGAGAAATTAATAGGACTTCTGAATGCTCTTAATTTAAAAGAGGTAATAAATATGGTTTTTTTCATCTATGACTTTTCTTCTTTATGTTTTGTTTCCATGTATGGTGAGATTCACATTCTCTGCAAATAAACACAACTTCATCAATGAAATACACAGTGCTATGTGTCTTCTCAGAAGGAAAAAAGATCACAAAATCTGATGTTTTTCTGTTTTGTCTGTCAAAAAGTAATGGTATTTTTCTCAATGTGGAACAGAATTAATGTAGTTTCCTTTTTTTTTTTTAATGCAACTGTCATGCCAAAAGCTGCTGCTTATACAAGAAATATTCACCACTGAGAATATATGAGTCTTTGGTGTAGTAGTAGCAGTTTCTTCTAAAAAAAAAAAGAAAGAATATTTTCTAACTGCAGAAATATCACAGTCAGAAAGAGAAGTTGGCAGAAAAGATGGCAGTTGGAAAGCCATACATCAAGCAGGAATGCTGCCCTAAACTAAAGGCAAAGAGATAGGTAGTGACAAGGAAGGAGGGAAACTATAGACTCCTCAGGTATATCCTGAATAGCTGTGACACCTCATGGTTATGAACCCTAAGAGCATGACCAGCACTCATCCATGACAGGTCATGGACTTAATTTTTTAGGATGGACAAGGAGAGGATGGCTCAGAAATGACCAAGAAGCCTCAACACATTAGGGAGTGAAGGATAACCTGAGAAAAAAATAAAACAGTAACAACTACTTCATAGTTCTGGATTAATAAAGAATCACAAACTACCATGTACTCCTGTGAATACTGTATGGCACGGATAACTCTGCATTAGCATTGAGCACACTTGCTTATGTACTAAAAGCCACTTTAGCTGTGGAGGCTGAGAAACCAGTTCTTGCTGTAAAATTATCCAAATTGACTTAATGTTTGGGCTCTACGCCCAAGCTAAGCTGCATGCTGCTAGACCTACTCTGCTTGCAGAAGCCAGTTTATATGAATTATTTACAATCATCAGCAGATTGGTCTCCTCACCTCCTTTTCCTAACTAGCTTCAGAGTAGCTCAGATATGCCTACACAAGCTATAAGTACAGTTGTGCATATATGGGAAATATTTCCCAGGTCAAAAGCTATTTCTTTTCCTGTTGTTGGACCAATTCCACCATCCCCTTCACAAAGGATGGATTAAATATTGGGATTCTTGCCTCTCCAATGAGAGTGCTGAGTGCTGGGGCTCTGAGGGTGTCCATAGGCTTTGATTGTTCTGACTACCTCATCTGCAATTCCCACTTTCTACCAACTGGCTTGAGACCTCTCAGTTCCCTGACAGTAGATTATGAAAGATGATATTATGAAAACATTGCTTTTACAGAACTTGTATATATAAATTATTGTTGTGACTCATGTACAGGACCCAGCACTTGGCCTTGCTGAAACCCATACAGCTGGCCTCAGCCCATCAATGTAGCCTGTTCAGATCCTTCTGTGGAGCCTTCATTCCCTCAAGCAGATCAACATTCCAGCTCAATCTGGTGTCATCTGAAAATTTACTAAGGGTGCACTTGATTCCCTCATCCAGATCATCAACAAAGATATTCAACAGAACTGGACCCAATTCTGAGCCTTGGGGAACACCACTTGTGACTGGCTGCCAATTAGATTTAATTCCATTCACCACAACTCTCTGGACACAACTATCCAGCCAGTTTTTACCCAGCAAAGAGTGCACCTGTCCAAGTAATGAATAGCCAGTATCCCCAGGAGAATGCTGTGGGAAGTGGTGTCAAAGGTTTTACCAAAGTCTAAGCAGACAGCATCCACAGTCCTTCCCTCATCCACTAAGGAAGTCACCTTGTCACAGAAGGAGATCAGGTTAGTCAAGTGGGTACTTCCTTTACTAAACCCATGCTGACTGGGCCTGATTCCCTAGTTGTCCTGTCCATGCTGCCTGATGGCACTCAGGGTGATCTGCTCCATAATGTTTCCCCGCACCAAGGTGGGAATGGCAGGCCTGTACTTCCCCAGATCCTCCTTCTGGTCTTTCTTGCTGATCATCAGTCAACTTGGACCTCCACAGTCACCCAGGATGGCTGATAAATGATAGAAAGTGACTTGGTAAGTACAGCTTCCTCAGTACCCTTGGGTGGATCCAGTCCAGCCCCTTAAACTTGTGTGTGTCTAAGTGGTGGAGCAGATGGCTGTTTCCCATTGGATTATGGGGGTGTGGGAACATAACAGAAGATTGGTGAGGAGGAATTGTAAAACATGCTCAAGTGACCTTGCAACAGGGGTGTGGAAAAATACATAAATAATGCTAATCATTGCCTAGTCTTTTGTGCTTAACAAGTAGAAAGCTCTCTGTTCAGCCAGACTGGTCTTTTTTCCTGCGTGTCATCTTTTGGCACACAGGGATGGCTTACTCCTGCACATTTAAGATTTACTTCCTGAAGAATGTCCAGTCTTCCTGGATTAATTTATCCTTCAGGTCTGCCTCCCAAGGGACTCTGTCAACCACACTCCTGAACAGGCCACAGTCTGACCTCCAGAAGTCTAAGGCAGCAGTTCTGCTCACCTCCCTCCTACAGGTTTCATGATTGTTATGCCCAAGATGGCCTCCAACTGTCACATCACCCCAAAGTCCTTCTCTGTTCACAAACAGCAGGTCCAATGGGACATTTTTCCCTATTTGGCTTGCTCTGCAGCTATGTCGAGATGTTTTCTTTCACATACTCCATAATCCTCCTGGTCTGTTTCCTCTCCACTGTATTGAGAGGTTCCTGTAACCAACTCCCAAGAAGACTGTTTTGCAAATTATGTATCTCAGACTACTTCTTACCATGTAAGATAGTATGTTTTCCCCCCAGTATTTTCGTAGTATTTTCTAATTATGATACAACAAAAAATATTCTGAACTAGCTAATTTTACTTAATACTTAAGTAAATATTAGAATAGTTCACAGATAATGCAAAGCAAACTATCAAAGATCAAAATGTTTGGTGGATAAAAAAAACAAGATCTACCATTTGATAACATAATTGTTGTATTTCCTCTGTGATTTAATGCTGTCATATAGAGATAAAGCAATAGGGTCTAGTCTTGTGCTTGCTTCTTTTTGAATTTATTTTCCTTTGTTATGTGAGTTCATTCTTTGATATACAGCATAAAACATCGATAACCAAGGAAGTGAAACCAAAGAAATTTATAACATTTTTTGTTTAAATATAATTTGTTAACTAAACAATCACAAAGCACTTAAAGTATTATCTACTGAATACACACTCAAGCTGATGGTAGTCTTTCCACAGATTTCCTTGTGATCAAGGCTTAAAGAATTAACTCTTTTAGCAATCCATGGAGTGAAATATGGTTGGGAAAAGTTAAAAGTAGAAGACAGTACTTGAGTTATACACTCTGAATTAGTAACACCGGGAATAGAACAAAAAAAATATTTTCAGTCCTAAGTCATCTGTCTCAGACACATGTTGTCAGTCATTAACAACAATTATTTGGAGACTTACAAGTACTATGCAGAAATCAGTAAAAAATTCTGGTTTTGGAGGAGTACTGAGAGTAGTGAGCACTACAGCTGTGAAATGCAGCAGTATAGAACAAAGCTAATCTGTTGGTCTTCTTGGTTGCCTCTTCATGTATGTATGCCTACATGCGTAAGAGTGTGCAAGAAAGCAAAATAAAAATAGAAATATGAGAGAATTATTAAAGATCCCACCTCTTCCACTAAGGGAAACTCATCTTTTTTTGTTGACCAGGTTGAAGAAGAGAAATCGCTGGTGCTCTTGGAGCAACTGTGTTTGATAATTTAAAACAATTTACTTGGAAACATCTGTGAAACATTAAGGATAGTCTGAAGAAGAAAGCTTTCTGTTCAGCACCATATTAGAGTTATCTGATCCAGCAGTCAAATTAGTTTAAAGTAATGGCCTTCAGATACATTTTATTTGATTTAGAGTCATTTCCTTCTCTTTTCAACTCTTTAAAAAACTGTAATATATTGATACAGTTTAATGTCCCATGTCTCAGAACAGGCATTCTATGAAACAGTTTTAATCTATAAAAAATGATCTTCTTTCTGCAAACCATTACACCCATGAATATCTTTATGCACGTGAGTTACTCTAGGGGTTTGATGGGATTATTTACATGTTGTTCTACAATTGTTCTCACAGTGCATACCTTAAAGGCACGGGGTAACTTTACCTCTCACTTGAAGGCAAATGTTTAAGTCTGAAAACTGAATCAAATTAACAAGTTAGTGGTAGCAGAGGAGTGTAAACAGGGTGTTTCAAATCTACCATTAGTTTTCATAAAGATACTGCAATTTTTAGAATCAAACCCACCACACTGGATCAGGGCACCACAGAATTTGTGCAGCGAGAAGGAATACACCCTGAAGAGGAAGAATACAGAAACATAGCTCAAAGTTATCAAGATTCATTAAATGGCACATGTGATACTTAATGCCAACTATATGAGGAGTGTAAAACCTTTAGAAATCAATTATGTATTACCAGGACTATGAAGAGGAAGGACAGCTGGAAGTGGCATGCAGGAGTCACTTAAGACAGAGAAGAGAAGGGGGTATTTAGTAATGCACTTGTCCGTGAGAGGTGATTCCCCAAGTCAATGCCACACATCGGCACTGGAGTGTAGACAGCTGATGCAGAAATGCTAAATTATGACAGTGACTGGGAGTGATAGTTGCAGGAACTCTTAGCACCACTGAAAGATATTTAGGGGAACTGGCAGGGCAGGAGGGAAGAAAGCTGAAATCTGTTGTGAGAATAAAGATGAAAAAAATCCATTGTTGGAAGGAATACAAGGGCTTATATCTCCTGTAAGTAAGGAGGGAAGAGAACGAACTGATGAGGGTGTGATCTTAGTGTCAAAAGGCTGGGGATAATCTGAATAATAACAATTTGCCAAACTTGACCCAGCTGCCTTGTAGAGAGTTTGCCATCTGTAAATGATTCAACATGGGAGTGATACAGAGAAAAGATATTACTTGATGTATGGAAAGGTGGATACTGCAGAAATTCATGGTAAACAATGGCAAAAAAAACGCAGAGTGAGCCTGAATGCTGTGTTCTTTTTTAAGATCACTTGAAAATTAATCTAAGTTAACCACAACAGTTCAGTGTTAGCTGTGATAATAATGAAAAACATGACAATACAGCTTAGAGTGATTCAATCAACTTCTGGATGTCTCCTGTCCTATATGTCTGTCACTGCTGAAGTCTGCTTTAAGTGAACTCTTCTTTGGAATGTAGGTCCTTGCATACTAATGCATAGAACCTCAGGAATCAAAGAACAGCTGTCCTTGGTCAAACCAAAGAATCTCTCTAATCCAGTAATGTACCTCTTATGAGTGGAGATAGGGACAGGGTGGTTGGCAGGCATAGGAGACCCTAGAGGTAACTGGTTGCTACCACAATGTTAAATCAAGTTGCTTTCAACTCTACATTAATCAGGAAAGCCTTTATAACTGTGGCCAGTCTTTAACGTTACATATGTACATTTTCTTTACTCATATAAATAAAGTGTAGTTAAAGGATTTCACTTACACTTCAGAAGGCCACGTTTCTTACCTAGGCATTCATTATCTGACTGATAAGTGCAGTGACTGTTCCTTGTACTTGGATTCTTTAGGGAGTGAGCTGTAGGTAAAGTACTCCTTAGGTGTTTATATCCTAATAATTTTATTGAGTTAGGCAACTAATTAGGAGGTGCATGCCTGAATATCTTTGATAAGGTAGGCCTTTGTCTCTGCAAACACATGCTGCACTGCTGATAGCACTGCACCAAAGTGAAGCTACAATGAATGCAGATGACTGTATATAAGCAAGGAAATGGGCCTTAGAAAACCCAAGGTTTAATGTCCTACAAAGTACTCCGTGACTTAGTTCTTATTCAAGCTCACCAGGTCCTAGTTCTTTGCTACGCGTTTTCAGTTACCAACATCTCTATCTTTTCAGGAGACAGTAAGGGTAATTATTTTCCAGTTGTTTATGGAAATGTATGAGAAGATAATTATAAATTAGGAGAGGTGAAAAATAGATGCAGAAAGCACTGTGGTTTATACATTTTCAACTGATTTCTACACAGTGTATATTTACATTCTTCTTGACTAGGTAGAGAAATAAAATATTTTCTTGGTGTAATGCACAGAAAAGATCCATTTTCATAACTACCTAAACGTGTTTGTCTCTTTCAGTAATACAAATCCCCCTATAACTGTAATCTAGTATTCCACAAGTCCAGACTTAAAATAAATCTCTCTGGTATTTTATTTTTGTCTGTTATTTCCGGCTCCAGATAGCAGGGAGAAATGTATTTGTTCTTTGAGGGTGATTAAATGTATGTCTGGCAAAATACACTTGATCTAAACAGCAATCCTACAAGAAGACTGTTAGACTTTGAATTTTATTACTAAAGTAAGTCTACAACTTAAAATGGTTTCCTTGCCTCTTATGTGTTATTTTCTCACAGTTACACAGGAGAGAAGAACTTAATTTTATAATAAAATCTACTTAGTACACAAAATTCCAGGTGTGGAATCAATGAAGACGCTCAAACAGAATTTAATGGTGATGATGAGTGACAGATGAAAAATCAGTTCCCCCTTCTAAATCTGGAATAACTCAATGGGCCATTGAATTGTAGGTTTTCACTAATTTCAGAAATGCCAGTAATCATGAATTAAACAGGAATCAAGTACGTGTTTAAGGAAAATGTGTCTTTCTAAATAGTCAGTACTAAGAAAAATAGTCTTTAAAAATGTAATTTAAATAATAAGTTTGAAAAATGCAATGCATGAACCCTTTGGAAAAGAGCTACCACAGTGTTCTTTTTTCAAAAAATATATTGTCTTTATGATTGACATAGCCAATATACCATGTGACCTGTGATCCTTGTGGCCGGTTCAAAGGAAGGTGCACACAGGTTAGTATGAATTGGTAGTGAACTACGTACAGTGTTATGGGTTCTGTCATGAACAAAAGAGAATCAGCTTGAATTTCTACTATATCTTATTGCCAACTAACACAAATTTCTACTTACTGGTTTGAGTATTTAGAACGAAGGAAAACATGCACAATGATACAAAATATCTTTCATCATAAGTCAAATGCCTCCTCTCCCCACTTCCTAGGCTCATCTTCACTTGGGTTTTTTTCCACTTCATATATCCAGTCAAACTCAGTTTCTCTAGGAAGGCAAGAGGTGGTGCAGGGAGCCAGGTCCACAGAGTCATTTCTGTTTGCTGCTCTTCAGGTCACTGATGGTTGCAGACCCTCTGGTTGTCTCTGTCCCTGCCCTGGCATGGGTCACCCACCATTGAGGTTTTGGAGCTTGATGATTTGCTTACACTAGCTTGGAGCCATGTGGAGTTGGTTGTGACTGACCGGGGGCAGGAATATAAATGAGTCTTAAGTATGCTTCATTAGGACTAGGTAACTAACTATTAGTACATATGCATATCTGAAGCACAAAAAAAAAGTTTAGATGGCTTCCTAAGGCCACACAATGGATAGAAGTAGTGGACACAGAAAGTGTACCCATTATCCACAAGTGGCGTAACTTTGAGTAGCTCAAACAGCTCAGATTCCCAGGCTGGAGCTATAGAAATAACCTTTGTGTGTTTTTATGCTAGTGACTGCATGACTTGTGCTTATTAAATATGCTATTAAACCTGTGTTTTTGCTGTGCCTGACCTTGTGACTTATTTACTGCCATTAATTCAAGTGCTTTTCTGGGAATGGAATATCAAGCAACAGACCCTTTCATGGGGTTTACCGTTAGAATGTCTAAGAGCTTCATGAGTATTAATACTCCACTGTTATTTTCCTTTGTTGTTCTTTAATACGATGGCAATATCATCACATTTTTACATACAGAACAGAGGTTCAGAACATTTTAGATTAAAAAAAAAATTAGAACTGTGAAGCAAGTATCCTAGGACTTTGGCACAAACACTGCACTCTTTGGCACAAACTCTGACACAGATTGACTGACTCCAGCTGTGAGGAATCAGTGCCAGCCTGAGAGAGCAGGGGTGTTTTAGAGGTACTTATGATAATCAGTGGCCAGCTGGGTGGGGGGTACGTTCAGCTTTTCAGATGCAGTTTGGAAGGGCAGGAGGAGTGTTAAGAGCTTGTGATGATCAAACAGGTTTGAGTTGATGGAGTGGGTTTTTATTTTCCCTCTTTCTATGAAGCTTTCTTTTATTCAGGCCTGGTAGCAGAGGTATGGTCTTTCTGGGGTCTGAGAGAAAGACTTCTGATTCTGGGGAAGGTACTTTTTTGTAAAACTGCTAAGAAGTACATGAGCAGTCTGACTGCAGGACTAGTGAGGAATGCATATGTGATGTGGTATTTAAGTTGCTTTTAGCTAACTAATGGGAAATACTGATTATGGGATGATATATGGAAATGAAAAAAATGGTTGTACAAAATTCTTCCTCTTCTTTAGGTGCCTTAAGCTTGTACATTTAGGAAACCTTTATGAGATTTGGAGCCCTCTTCTGATGTTAAGTATTCTATGTTCAAAGACTGTGTAAGACTTTATAATATTTGCTGAAATGTGGTATCCAAAAATAACTGAGAAAATACAGGTGGGTAAATGTGTGCTCTTTATGAAGATACTGGTTAAGCGTGTGGGCAGCATGGGATCTAGGCTCTTTCCCTCTGTGAGGAGTTTTTATCTACTGCTTCTAATTCTTAGAGGAGTATCATAGTCTCTTCAACTCTGTGACATCCAGTGTCTCTCTTCTGCTTAATGCAAACTCAGTTTTATTTTCTAGAAATTTTCAATTCTCCTCTCCCAACCCCTTATTTCAGCCTGTGCATTTTTCCTAGCTAGTCTAACCTATAGTCTATGTTAGACCAACTACCAGCTAATAGTCACTCTTGGCTGGATGGCTATGGAGTGTATTTAGGTTTTTCATGTTTATTTAGAAGTTCACAATGCTTTCAAAATATGTATGACAGAAATTTTCTGACACTGGGAAGAGCTGCCAGCTAAAATAAAAAGCTTATTCTAAAGTCCAAGTATTCTAGAAAAATGCAATGGATTATCTGTAACATTTTCCTTAGTAAATCAAAGTATTTTTACTCTAATTTTTGGTTTCTTAGGTTTCTGAATTAATGTTCTTGAAACACTAAGCCTCAAGGGGGTACTTGACATAAGATGTGTAATCCGAAAGTGCTACACTTTCATAAAACTTTAAAGTGTCAATGAGAAAGTATTTTTAGGGTTTCTTTCGTTTGTTTACACTGAATTGTGTAATCAAGTACCCTTGATTGTGCATGGTATGACCAACACCACCTTAACATTTTGGCAGGTAGTCCTTTTAAAAGGCAAATCGAAATGAACAACATGTTCTTGCCTTCCTAATACCCCATGTGGCACCAAAATCCTTCTTCTACTTCTGTATTCATGTCTTTATGAAGAATGCCATCAGCTGTTTGGGTTTTCTCTGTTGGATCATGGAAGCTACTAATGGAAAAGAGTCCTTCTTATTATCTAATGCCCCTGACCCTTAGACTAAGATTACTCACTATCGTACTATTATTTTGCTCAGTCTCATTTAAAGTGAGACCTATGCCAAGATTAACACTATTTCCTCTGAATGATATTTCCAAAGCTGAACATTATCTAATAATCATACATTTTGTGCTTTACAATCTAAACTTTTATGTACCTTAATTTCATATAACAATTCTTAGTGAAAACTTGTTCATGATGTAAAGTAACTTTCAGGTCCTTATTAGAAGTTAGTCTATGGTTATTTTGTTTCCATGGTACACATGCCTCCAAAAAGTATGTTTTCTGTCTCTCTTCTCTTTGCATTCAATGGGTCTAAATTGAGTTTAAGAAGTTTTCTCTTCTTATTCCTGAATTAGTCAACACAATTTAGTAAATATTCTGTATCCCACACAGATTATTTGTAGTTCAAGTTAAATCGTGAATAGTCGAGTAGCTCGTATTTTTTTGCTGTTGAGCTGAAGTATGGTAAGAATCTCTTGGTGGTAGACACTGGGCAACAAGTGAACCCTAGAGTCTTATAAAGGATGTGATTTGTTTTCAATGAACATCATATAGAGTAGTGTGCTATAAAAGGAGGCAAGTTTTGGGTTGATTGTTTTGAGTTATTCTTAAAAAAGGCTATATATCTAGAAGTTTTCTGAGATCTTTACTTCCTCTCTTGTACTGTAACTTCCAAAGTCTCCAATTGGGCTTTGTCTCTTGCTTAACACTCTAGCCTTCTGTTCATGTGGAATGTGGATTTAGTTTGGGGAGGTTTCATTTTTCATTAAAAGTTTTCAAACTTGCTAATTTGCTATGTGCTTTCCCATCTATCCCTCCATGCAATTTTCTCATTTGACTTTTCTGACCAGTCCTACCACTCAAACCAGTACTGTCTGGTATATTTTGTGTTCATTCAAAGATATCATAACTTTCTTTTTCCAGAATCTGTAGAGCTTTTCTGTAACAGTTTCTTTCTCCCCAGTCCTGCCCTCTTTCTTTCCCTCATCATTGGCAGAAAGCACAAACTCACTACCACTGCTGCTAACAGAAGTAGCTCATAACCAATTTCAACAGTTTTCATTATACATCTAAAATATATTTGGTGAAATTCTTGAGGTTCTCCTAACTGTGCTTTCAGTAACTGCAGCAGGCTCCAGGGCTTGTACGTGATTGAGGCAGATATGGGATGTAAATCTATGTATTGATCACAGTAGAGGGAAACATTTATCTCTGGATCATCCAGATCAACTAGTATAGACCAAAAATCATCAGGCAGTGGAAAACTTCATGTTCTTGCTCTAGGACTGACAAAGAACATGGAGGTAGCATTAACAAGAACAGATAATTAAATTTTTGATAGACTATTCTTTAGGGTTTACCTTCAAGAAATATTCTTTTCTTATGGTTGGCACCAACAGTCATTGGACCTCTCAGTCTTTAGAAGGAGCTTATCCGTTTATGATGCAATATATAAGGCAGGATACTTCTTGCAGAGTCACTGCAGATTAACCGTTGTTAACAATCTGCTGGTACCAAATATAAGCACTTGCATGAAGGATATCTATGTCTGAGCTGGTCACTGAAGCACCCCTGAGCCTTGGAGGGTGTGGTCTCCTTCTCTCAAATGTAGATGCCTAAAATGGAACAGATGCTTAGTGCCCTGTGACATCAACTCTTCTAAATAGTGACTATAAAACAAGCCTGAAAGGGTAAGCTCAAATGTAGATGTATGACCACAAGTGAAAGAACTGACGTATTTAAGGATAGTTAAATGGTTTTTGTTCTGAGATCAATAAGGAAGATGCATCTGTAGGTATCAAATGTTATTAAAATTATCATTTTATCTTATCATGTACTTGGAAGTGCTGCACTAGCTTGGGTGAAAAGAAGAAAAAAAAAAAGAAACACTAGCCTTAACTTGAAGTCTAAAACAATCTGCTCGTTTTTATCATCTGTGAGATTAAAATTTAGAACAAGGAAAAGCTCATGTTTTGCTGTCTGTTGCCCTTGGTGATATGTATATGTTAGAGTAAAGGAAAAACAGTACAGCAAATTCTTCATTGCATGTGAGGGACATGGGTGTAATGACTGACAAAAAATGTTTAACAGGAAAATAAGTCATCTAAGCCTGTAATGGTCTCTATAAGCATTTGCATATTTGAGATAATAGAACTTGGTGCTTATTCAGTGGCTTTCTACAGCATAAATTTTGAGTTCAGTCTCCCATGAAAAGCAATGGAGGCTTCATTGCTGAGATTTTTAAAGACAGACTGCAAACTAGTGAGTGTACATTAGAGAGCAGTAACTGAGTGAACTTGGTTCAGAGATGGATGGACATAATGGACCTTTACCGCTTCTGAATTTCATGAGGTAACTACTAAGATAACAATCAAATCTAATTTAATCAAAACTAATCTTAATTTTATCTTTATCTTTTCCCGATTAACATGCTAACTTCCTTTATCATGGAATACACTAACCCCTGAAGTCTTGCAAGTGCATTTGTGTACAAGGACTGATTAATTTCTACCCCAATTGATGCATAAGCACAACCAGCTCTCTATTTTTAGACTAAAGTAGCTTTTGCTTTGCAACTTCTGCAGTAGTAGCAGATCTCTTAGTCTCTTGCAGGCCTTTGTCCTGATTGTGAAGTATCTTATTTCAAGCTTAGCTAAGGCTAAACTAGAAAGTATTAAAATAACACATTTTAACATGACTTTCACAAGTGAAGGAGCAGTGTCACTGTCACAGAACTCTACTGAATATAGGTAAAACTCATAAAAGTTCAGCTCTTTTATTCCTTCTTGTGAAACCTGAAATTAAGATTTTTAAATTGTTACTTTCATATTGATTCACTACAGGTTATTTTCGCATGCAAGAAAATCTTCATGATTTTTGTGTCTGCTTGTAATTTTGTAAATATTCTAAAACAACTTTCCAAAATACTGCACAGTCACAAGCACATGAGAAGAAATCTCACTACTGAGTATCAAGGTGGCTTTCTGAATTCCTGTGCATAGAAGTGAGCCTTGAAAGGAAACCTGTAGTAGAAGCTGGAAGGAAAATGACAATCTATCAAGAGCAGGAATATTGATGAAGCTATTCTGCAGGCATTCTTAATTGCAGTCAGTAAAACTTGAGTCAGTGGAAGTAGTAACTGGCTGATGCACAGAACAGGTACAGTGATGATGATAAAGGCTCTTGGAGAATTAAAGTCTCAAATATTGATTCTCAAAATACTGGTTTAAAATATACAAGGTCCAACACAAAACAAACTGAGACTAATCCTATAGCTCTGGAACCAAGAGTGGGAGAGAAAAACGGATGGTTACCATCAAACATATTTTAAGCTGTCACAGAGACAAAGTTCAGCTCGATATGCTTCACTCAGTAGGAGTGACACATGTTCAAATACAGACCTTTTTCACTCTTAGTCAGAATATGTTGGTGTGCAAGAGTGACCAGTAAGTTAACATCAAATTTCTCATGAAACTGAAGAAATCTGCAATGGAAACTTTTCAGTTATTGACTGAGGCTTAAAGTTAAAGGATTCCAAATATCAAGTTGGTGCTCAAAGGAACACATTTGTTGTTGGTAGAAAATGTGAAAGCAAACATGGACATCCTCAGCATCATTTCAGAAAATGATCTGTGGAACTGCTTTGTATGTTAGCAGCACCATACACAGTCGTGTGGCAACTTAGAAGGGAAATATTTCAAAGGTGATCATAGTTGATTTGCTTAAGCTGTTAAATAAAAAGAGTTAGAGGAACAGCCTTGGGCTTTTTCTTTTTGTGTCAGAGCTTGTACATAGTAAAGTAGCTTCTGATTTTTCTTTCAGATTTCTTAATTTTTTTTACCTGAATACAAATTAAATTAAAGGTCATGAAGTCATTTATGACCAACTTAAAATACAAAAATAAAGGAAATTAAAATTTCCTCGCTGCTTTTTTTTTTTCTTTTTCTATAAATGCTTCTTCAGTAAATGACAAATCAGTTTTAGGCTGTGTTGTAATTCAGCAAGAACTAGACAGGCTAGGGAGTTGGGTGATGAGGAATCTAATGGAGTTCAGCAAAGGCAAATGCAGAGTGCTGCACCTGGGGAAGAATAAACCCATATACCAGTACAGATTAGAGTCTGACAAGGCTGGAAAGCAGCTCTGCAGAGATGGACCTGCAAGTCCTGGTGGACAATAAGTTAATGATGAGCAAACAATATGCCCTCACAGCCAGAAGGCCAGTGATATCCTGGGGTGCATCAGGAGGAGTGTGGCTAGCAGGTGAAAGAGAGATTATTCTCCCCTACTAGTCTGCTCTAGATAGATCCCATCTGGAGTACTATGTCCAGTTCTGGGCTTCCTAGCTCAAGAAAGACAAGGAACTACTAGAGAGAGTCCAGTGGAGGGCCACAAAGATGATTAGGGAACTGGAGCATCTGTTCTGAGAGGAAGGGCTGAAAGACCTGAGTCTGTTTAGCCTGGAGAAGAAACAACTGAGAAGGTATCTTAACAGAGCTTATAAATAAATAAGGGACAGGTGTCAAGAGAATGGGGCCAGACTGTTTTCAGTGGTTCCCAGCAACAGGACAAGGGACAATGAGCACGAAGTGGAACACAGGAAGTTCTACCTGAACATGAGGAAAAACCTGTTCACTTTGAAGGTGACAGAGCACGGGAACAGGCTGCTCAGGATGGCTGTGGATTCTCCTCTGGTGATATTCAAAGCCTGCCTGGATGTGTCCCTATGCAACCAGCTTTAGGTGAAACTGCTTTAGCAGAAGGGTTGGACAAGATGATCTCCAGAGGTCCCTTCCAATGCCAACCATTCTGTGATATCTTTTAGTTTAGTAACCTTCATCTTGTTTCTTAAATGGTGATGCAATATTTAAGGTTGCCTGTATATTTTAATAATGCAGCTGTTTTTAGTAAGTGCTTAATGATTTTGGAGTAAAATACAGACAAGCAATTTAACTAATTCTGGTTTTGATAAGAGGTATACTGCACCCCTTAATTCTTGCAACCCATCCCTCTGCAAAGGTGAAGAGAGATAATAATTATCACAGATAAATGCAAGCAAATATGAGAAGAAAAATCATATTAGTTCAAGCTGAGCGTCTGTGTATCGGAGCATTATGTTTGCTCTGAGTGGCTGTGAGTAGATGACTCTGTAAGAGGAAACACAGGGCAAACACAAGCAATATCCCCATCCTTCAAGTATGTCTGCCTCTCTTTTGACCACGTAATTTCCTTTCGGAGTGGTGAGGGAACAGGTTTATATCAGAATACAAAATCTTTTAAGAAAAGAGGATGGAGTCTGTGGGCATGTTTTTTGTTATTTGGGTTTTTTTTTTGTGATGATGAGCTGTAAGCTTTCATTTTGACACCTTCAAAATAACATGTAAACTTCTGACTTCTGGCAAAATTGGGTTTTCTACCTAAAGTATAAGGGTTAGAAAAATCTGTCCTCAAATAGTAGCAGGCAACAGCACAAAATCAAGGTGATTGTGATTTGTATTTCAGCATTGCAGGATTAAATGAAATCACAGGCCTGAAGCACTGAATTAGAGCAAAGTTTTAGGCAGAAGGCTGGAATCTGATGGTAAGTCTCTGTTGGAAGTAAAAATACCAACAATGAAAACTGCTCAATTTGCAAAAGAAGTTGGTTGAAAAAAAACCCCAAACTGCCACTATATGATATGCTTATCTTTATTTTAGGGCTGTTAATGCCTAAATATACTTAGTGTGTTTCTCAAACTGAGGAACTCACTTGTGTTGCTCACTAGACTGTGACTGTGAGCTTTAGGATATAAAGAATATGAAGAATTTGTTTGCTGTAGTTATGCTGTTGTATATTTTCCCTGGGCAAGAGAGGTTCAGGATAAAATAATTATTACTATTATTCATATGCCTATTGCAATAGTAATGCATAGACCCTGATCCTACACTTTTTTACAAAACTCTCAGCAAAAAAAGGAATCAGTTTGCTGTTTATCTTGAATACAAACTTTACAAACATTTCAGGAATTTGCTAATAATTCTTTTCCCTCCTGTGTCCCCTGATATGTTCACTTTCTTGTCTGCTTTTCCACTTTTTTCACTGTTTGTCTCCCAAATTTCTTTGTAGTTACCAGTAGGCTTCACATCTCCTGGGAGAAATGTTAATTGAAGAACAATCACAGTGATCTTTGTATGGTAAGGTTCAGTTCTGAAGGTGCCTCAGTCAAACAGTGGCAGTGAGTGCTGGGCTCACATAGAACACATAGAGCTCACATAGGGACCTCTAACAGTTGCAGCAGAAGTTAATGTGCTGCTATACAGTCCCAGAAGTTTGTAGGCTAGCATATAAATTTACATGACTCGTCTTTAAGTTAGGTCTTGGCTAAGGAAAGTGGTGGCTGAGAAACTTACATGTATTTGCTCCCGATGATTGCTTAGAGTGTTCACGACTGGGTAGTTTAGACAGTTGGCAGTAGTAAATTCTCAAACTTCATCAGCTAGAGGTGCTTTGTTGGACCTGGTGACAGCTTTATACTGTCTGTGTAAGCTTCTCACATCATCTTTCAACCCTGCTATTATCTCACCAATAACTTTCTTAGTGTGGCAATTGTAGTCCTAAATATGATTTTCCTTAAATACAGTTGCTGAAAATTATGAGGAAGGTATCTGGGCCAACAAATAGGATATGAATTTGGGGTTCACTAAACTAAAAAAAAAACACCCTAGCATGATATAAACCAAGTGAAATACTGCAAAAACCTCTGAGGGACTTCGGAGATTTTCTCATGTGTGCCGAGTCAGTATTTTTTCTACTGAGGAATTTGGTGAGCTATAAGCTCATGTGCTTAACTTGTGATGAGTTTCGGAAGTTTTTTTCAGTGGTGTGATATTGACTGACAGGTCATCAAGTTCAGCTGAGTTAGGTGAGGGCCAGAGTGTGAGGGAGTTGAAGTAAGGTCTGGGGTTTTTTTCTGTGGGAAGGAGGAGGGAGCACTATATGCTCTTGGTTCATATTGTTTGTGTAAACCATCATTGTTTTAAGCATCTTGTGTGAATAAAAGATGCTTCTTAAAGACTTCAGTAGTCAGGAGAGCGATTAGATCTCATCTGACATGCTGCATGTGCTGCCCCCCGGGGTAAAAACCAAAACAATACTTGGAAGTGCAAAGGGTGTTTTTTCCTTTTGATTAATGTGAAAGTAACTAACTGGTGCTACGGTTTTAACACAGATAGAAGGACCAATAAGGTAGGACAGAGGTCATTGGCTGCAGCTTTGGGATTATGACAAGAAACACTTGGAAGAAACTATTAACAATAACTTATTTTTGCACAACACAATCTGTTTTTCCTCTTCTTTAGAATGTAATCTGTGTCACAGAAATGAAAATTAGAATGCAAGTCAGTTTAATTATTTTTTGCTGTTGTTCCAGTCCTATGGACTGTAAACATTAGACGTGTGAATTGCCTGAACTGTCTTTGTAACCTTTTTTTAATGTCCTCAAGAGATTCTGACAACTTTAAGGTGGTAGAAGAGACTGTTTACAGTGGTTTTTGGTCTACAAAAGAGATCTGCCTTATGAAAGTTTATCTGACTAGTTAGAATTATATTATTATGCCAGTGATAAAGTTAATATTCTGAAATTACTCATTCCACAGCCTAAAAAAGTAGAACATGAACCATTGTTATTAGTATGTGTTCTGTGATGATGTGTTCTAAAAACAGAAAGGATGCCTGTGGCATTTAGGACAGTGCATGAAGTGAAAAGGTTTGCAAAAAGTGTGAACAAAGCAACGTCAATATGAAGGACAATTAAACACATTGGGGCTTCTCAGCATGAAGAAATTTGTCCAGGCAGGGTATGACAGAAGATTATGAAGCTGCGAGTAGTGTACTCAAGTGCATAGAGCATTCCTCTCTCTGACCTTGCTTCTCTTTATGGCATAGATAATTAAAGGCTGGGACAGTGTACTTGGGAAATACCAGTATTTGATTCCCTTAATCTTATGGTTGTTTGTGACGGTGACCAATAGAGGCAAAACTCTGGCTAGATGGACCTTCAGCTCTAGCTACTATGGCTGCTCATGTTCCTGGGTAGACAGGCTCAGTTGTGTTCATGGATGAATGAGAATCTGTATAAGCTCCATAAGTCAAGAAAACAAGGAAAACACAAGGTGTCATGCGCTGCTGGATATAGGATGAATTGTGGATAACAAAAGAGAAATAGTTACAACAAAGAAGAAAAAAAATCATTTATAATTTACAGTGTCTCCTCTTAGTTCTGTGGACTTCCATCTAAACACTAATAAATTATTTTAGATTTAAATTATAATGCCAGTTAAGTTTAAAAAGTGATAATACCATGGCAGTCCAGACATTTTGTATGGTGTGGTTTTCTAAGTTCAGTGATTGTCAAAATTGCAGTGTTTACCTACCAGTAGAAGGCTTTTACTTGGTGTTAGTACTAATTATTGTGACAACAATGCTTATGGACAGTGTCACCTAAGACTGAACCCCTCTGTGCTAAAGTAATGGTAATACTACTTCAGCACACCCAGGCTTCCTTGCCAGCTACCCTATGGATGCACTATCTAAAACTATGCAGGCATTTCTATCTCTGCTTGCTCAGTCATGGTTTAGGTGCTAGAAATTGCTGTGGTAGTTCTTTTTGTGATATGAAGCACTGAACTCATTTCACATAGCTCATTCAATAGGGAGAACTGACAAGTATATTTGGCTACCCAGACATATGAACTGTTTCCTTAGCAGTTCTGCATGTTTACAGCTTACTGTAGTAACCCCTGAGATGCTTCTGAAGAATGGGTTGGTTTTGCTTTCAGGTTCCTGAAGGAGTCTTAAAGTGTCATCTGCTGAAAAAAGTTGGAATTATGGATGCCAAGCGAGACAGCAGTGCTTGCATCCTGAACCTGATGCAGAGGGTCTGAATTCCCTATGGGAAAGCAAAAGCAATGTGACTGCTTTCATATTTCATGGGAGTGAATTACAGCTAGGACTTGTACTTGCCACAACAGAATACACAGGTTCATGCTCCAATGCAGGTCATATACTGAGACAATACATGCAAAATCTATTTTGGCTGTTGGACTGAGAACTCTAAACTCATTTCACAAGTGAAAGGTTTCAGTAGAACAGTAAAGGAGGGAATTTCAAGCACCTTTGTAAATGTGGTGCTGGATGTCTGCCTCAGATAACTTTCTAAATTTCTCTTTTTTTACTACCAGAGATCCTTTCTTTTCTAAAAATATTTCCCTGACTCTGCATATTGTTGTCTAATCTAGAGATGGATAATAAAAGTGCTGATTTTAAAATTCTGACTTGTACAGAATATAAGAATGACTTCTAAAATAGTGCTAAAACAAGTCACTTTGAAACGAATTTTCTAATCTAATGTGCTCTTCTGGGTTCAGTGTCTTCTATACACAGCATCCGTGTCTCTCACTACCCCCCTTCACAGCCCCCCCTCAACACCGTTGTTCTAATCTTCTAGACTATTTAGAAGCCTCTTATCCTCATCCAAGAAAAATACAGGTTTTGACTCTGATATTCATTAGGTGATAGTCCAGATTAATTCAGATTTTGTTGTAGAAACACATCCTTTTTCCACTACAAAGAAATCCCCACGGAAAACGCATACACACACACACACATATGCACGTACACACACACACACACAGTATGTAGAATGCCTTAAGGAAACTGTAGCTAACCACCTTATTAGTATTCCTCCCTCCTCTGTTTCACTTGCAGCAATAGAGGGCTGAGCAAAATGCAGTAGAACAGGAACAGAGACAGAGCTGGCAATCATCTCGGTGCAGGCTGCTGAATGTAGGGGGTGGGGGGGATGCAGCAAAGCAAGATTAATAACCTTGCCATAATCCTGTGCACCCTGGAAGGAGATACCTCTGGTGACTGGGCTGTTCTTGTCGTGATTAATTGGACTGAGTGAATGAGTGGCTGGCAATCCACCTGGTTTGCAGGCGACCCCCTGGTTTTGCTGCTCACTGAATCCTCTACCCATCTGGGAAGGTAACAGTGAGACGTACCATCTGCAGCACACACAGCAGCTATTGGAGGCTACTACTGACAGTTTTGCACTACAGTTTTTTTGGTGAGCAAGAAGCCAGGTAGGATATTTCTGTGCTCAAGCTACTGAATGTCACAGTCTGGTCATTCAGCAACCCCCTACGCTTCCTTTTCCATTTGCCTTTGAGTTTTGTGCTTACTTTTGGCATAGTCTCCTGGACATGTTTTACTGGGGATGGAAGAGCAGTAAATGGAACCTCTGAAAACTAATTGTTTTTCTTCTGTGTGACTTGATAAAGAGAAAAGCAAAAAGAGTAAAATCCAGCTGGAGGAATTCAGATTTATTTCTGAGTAGTTTACAGAGGGACCACACAAAAGGTAAGTCCAGGGGTCTATCTATTCCTGTTTCTTTTTTTTTTGTTTGTTTGTTTACTGTTTTCTTGTTTTAGCTGGGGGAAAAAAAAAAGCTAAAACATGAGTATCAGTATGGTGTTTGTAAAGTCTGTGCTAGTAATTTGTATTCCCATTTTTAGTGTCTGCCCCACCCCCCCCGCTTTTTTTTCACCTTCTCCCCTGCCATTTACACAGTAAAAATGCTTGCAAAAATAGTGATCTATAGTGCTGGAAAATGTTAATTAGCATTGGAAAACTCCTTTGATTTCAAAGATATTAGAATTTATAGGTAGAGAATTTTTTTTACTAAACCAGTTAAAATATTTGTAAAACATCTAGAATTGGAAGGAAATACAGCTCATACAATATATTCAGTGGGAGTCTCCATATTTTCATAAATCTTGTCCATTTTTTTCCTCTGCATTTCAGTCAGCTCTGGAATGATGAATATGTAAGTAAAAAGCTGCTCCTGCTGCTGTTAGCAGAAGATAGCAGAAAGGAAATATGAGGATCTGTGCATCACTTCTGAAGTTCATCTGTTTGCTTCTCATTAACATTTTGAATGGTGCTGTTTTCTGTCTTTCTGGGTACATAATTTATGGAATGCATTGGGCCAAACAGTAATAACTCACATAGAACAGAGAGTTAATAAAAAATGAGTTCTTGTTGGCCCTTAATTTTTGGGATGGAGGTGCTACTAAGTGCTCAGTTGACCAAAGTAAATGTCTTATCCAGCATGGTTCATGACTCTCCAGTGTTTCTGGAGATCTATCAGTCATATGGCTATGATGCTACTCAATGTTTTTACCTAGCATTTATCCTCCCCCTGTACCCTGTGACCCCACCTCCAATGCAGTTTCTGCAGGGAAAGTATGACTGTTGTAGCATTTCCCATCTTTCCATTAAATAATAGAAATAATATAACCTTGCATTGCAACACAATCATAGGTCTTGCAGTTGGGCTTTTTTTTATTGCTCCACTGATAGTACTTAGCATTCCCAAGGAGGTGAGAAAACCATCTGTAAATACATTTCAAAGATGCTTGGTTCTCCAAATGGAATTGTTAGGTACTCACTCCTCAATCATATGAATATGAATGACTAATATTGAAGGATATCGTATCTATTTGAAAAAATAGCTGGTTTTTAGTGTAAAAAGAAGTGGATTTAAATACAGTTTTACTGAATAATCAGATGTTGAGGGGCTTCTATTTGTATGTATACATATGAAATGTATGTAAAGAAAAGAGAATTAACGTCAGATTTATAAATACAAGGTCACATCAAATAGGATAGACCTTTGATCTGTTTGGTACAAAGAAGTGCAGTGACTCTTCTTGTAATAGATCCTGTGTTGTAAAGCTAAAAACTTAATGAAAATGCTCTGCTTCAGAGTAATCAAATCACTTCATGTTATTGCATCCTGTCAGTCAGTCCCTCTGTTTCCCACTGGTTTTGCATAACAGCTTTATAGTGGGATTATGGAAGAAAGGAGAAGTCATTAGAAGTCTGTTTCCCCCCATTTTCTGGAAGTGATGCTTTGTGTTGCAGATGCCTTTACTCTATATGATTATGATAAACAAATCTGTCTCTGGTCAGGATGCAGTTTGCCATAGTTTTCCCCTTACTGTACTTTCCTCAAGCTCTGTTGCATGTAGTATATTAATCTATTTCACCAGTCAATGAGGTATGCTCTCTTTTAACTATGGGGATCAGACTGTGTTTAATGAGGGCTGAAAAAACCCCAAATAAACCTCATGATTTTTAAATCCTTACCCTAGTTTTAAAATTAAAGTATGTAATGAAACCATCAAAGCAGAGGTGTAGACTGGATGAAAGAGTAGGGTGGCGGGGAGTAAGGAAGTAGGGGTGGTGGGAATATTCTGCCTGGAGATGAAACACTTTCATGTTCTGGAGAAAAAGACAGCACATTTGCTCTGCTAGTGTTTCTACATATTCTGATGTATAGGACATAATTTAGTAGCATCGAATGCCTTAAACTGAGTGGGAGGGTAGTACCTGTATGCTGGAAAAGAAAAGATGACACTGCTCTCTTGATATGGTGCCCAGATGCTATTAA
Source organism: Piaya cayana (assembly GCA_013389865.1). NCBI lineage: Eukaryota > Metazoa > Chordata > Aves > Cuculiformes > Coccyzidae > Piaya > Piaya cayana. The sequence goes on along the minus strand of WAAB01020741.1, from coordinate 16,730 downwards.
TCATCTATCTCTATTGATCATCAATCCTGCAGGAGTGAGAGCATTGTGATTTTTTTGCATACAGTATTATCTCACTATACACTGCAGACTAAAACAAATGCTGGTTATTTTACTCTTTAATGAATTATAAATTCACTGAAGAGGAAATCTCATGCTTCTCTCCCCTCCCCCAACCCTCAGTATTTCTATTAGTTCAGTAGATTTTGATTAGAACTTTTGCTGGGTTTCAATACTGACTTCCTAGTTTGTTGTATTTGCTCTTTCCTGTTTTTGTTTGTACATTTTCTATTATACACAATATCGTGTGAACACAACATGTTATATCACAGGATCAGTTTTAGTTTCTAATACCTTTGCTTTTCTTATGGACAGAATGGTCATGGGTTATAGTGCTAGCAGGTTTTGTATGGATATAGGCTTTAGCACAAGTTGGACCATGTCCGGTTTTTTTAATGTTCAGTTAAAAATAATTGTGAAAAGACTGATAAGTGTTTCATTTTAGTGGCCCTTCCATTTTAATTGCATTTCATAGTGTAACAGCCCGTACACCTGCAGTCTCACCTAACATGGAAAACACTTTCAGCTCTGTACTGTTGGCTGCTTGTATGACCTCAATCCACTATGCATTGCATACCTTCTCTTCGTATTTCAGCAAGGCTTGCAAGGATATTGCAGTGAATGTATCATAGGTAAAATCTCTAATGGGTATATATGGGTACAATGAGATTCTCATGACCTGAATTCTCTAAATGTTGTTTTAAGAATAAGTGGAAAATAAAGAAAATGGATTTTTTTTTTTTTCACTTAGTTCTAGTTAATTGAGCAGCATCCTTTTCTCATTGCTGAAGTCAGTCAACTGGGCACTAAGCTTCTCCAGCACATGTTTCTGTGTTTCTAAGACCCGAGGTACTTTACACATAAATTCCTCCTTCCTTCTGAAAACAACCTGGGGTGAGAACTGGTAGGTCAATTTTGAAGATCTGCAGTGGCATGCAAGCAAAGAGAGGAAGAGAGACTGGAGATGTACCAGCAATTTCAAGACTTGAATCAAAAGAACAAGCTGTGTGGGATGGCAGAACACGCCGTTTTGATTGCTGACTCACAGTGTTGGTCTGCAATATTATCTTACACTAATGTGATGACACTGGGCCTGGCTTTGAAATAAGAAGCCAGAAAAGAGTACTTTATCAGAAAGAGCACACTGCTTACAAATGTGGACTTCTCTAATGACAAATGGTACGATTATTGGAAATTCCTGTGGATAGAGTTACTGTTCTTAAATCTCTTACTTTAAGAAAATTAATAGTAAGTAAAATTTACTACTTTTAGCCACTTAAGAAAAGAATATTAAGGTACAAATATGTCCTTTCAGTTGACAAATTCACTGAGTGTAGTACATTAGTGTTGGGTTCCACCTGCCCCCCTTGGTCTCCTTCACATTTCTTTTGATTCCTTGTGAAAGTGTAAGCTTAAGGAATGGAGGAGACTCAAAACACAACATTCCAATTCCAAGGGTGGCGAAAAAACCATGCTAGATAAACTCAAAACTCTTTAGCAGCAGATTAAAATCAATCATTTTTCTGTTTTCCCAACTCCTAGTTGGAACTGTGAAAGTGAAGTTTATTTGGGAGATTAATTATGTAGTTTTTCAAAAGGACAGGCTGTTTAGGAAAGGTATTCTTTGTGGTGCTACCTGTTACTTGGCCTTCCACAGATTGAGGTGGCCAAGAAGGTATCCCTGAGCAGTAAGCGTTCCTTATGTTTTTATGAATTTACTGCAAAACAGCCTGCATTTTCGTTGAGTTGTGTAACAAAAAAATATGAGAAAATGTTGACTTAGACACTGTAGCTTTCAGGATTGGTCCAAAGAGGAGTGTTGGGAGCACAATATATATATATGCAGATATTCGCTTCTATAGGCTGTTACTGTTCAGGGTGGAAAGATAGTTAGAGTGTTGTTCTCAAAGTTAATATTCAAATGTGGTGTGCTGAATTTTCAACAGTTATTTCATATTGCTGGGGAGGAAACTTACTGTTTCTGTATCCTCTAAATCTGCAAGATACTGCCTTCTAGGAGCTCTTGCTGCCAAACTTAGAGTGGTTATGTAACACAGAATTGTATTGATCCTGGAGGAGGCTGGTGGGCAGAGATTTCTTCAGAAACTGAAGACATTTGTTTTCAGAACATATACCCAGAGGTAGAATTGTAGCAAGGAATCTACATCTCTTCCTTGTGTATTTTGGAAAAAAACTTGTATGGACAATTTTTTTGTAACTTGCTGAATTTTCACTACTCAAATGGCCATCAATGGTAGGTATCCTTCTTGTACTTTATACATTACAAAGGTTAGCAGAAACATCAGTGTTAAAGAAAAAAAAGCATGCTTAAATGAGGTTCATTATTGCAAATATAAAGGACTTATGTTTCTGTACTTTTGACGTAACTTTGAGCTTGCAGCCTGTGGCAGGGAGATTTTCCATGAGGTTCATTATTCTGAAGTCTTTGATAATTTAAGATGTTGTTTTGGTAGGTTAAATTTATGTCAAGTGCTCATGAAGTTCAGCACGTACTAGTAATTAGAGACTGTCAGTTCTAGTCCTGTTGTTCATCCTGTTTACAAAAGTAAGAACAGGGTTATATCCTTCTCTGTTTAGCTTCTCTGAAATGGCTGAATTCGTATGAGGTAAAGATACAGAAAAGTGATGTGGGAACACAGTAACTCTTTTTTTCTGCAAATGTTTGCTTCATTTAATTTAACCTCCTGTGGGAGCAAGAGAGTCCTTCCCTTTCTATTGTTTAGTTGTGGTGGAAAATCTTATTAGTGCAACATGGGCTATAAAGCACTGGGCATTCCATGTAATGTTGGCTAGTATGTGATCTTTACTGTCTTTCAGGCTGTTCCAGAAAGTAACTGGTAAATGAGAAAGAAAAGCAATGCTTCTGCACTTCATTTGCACTTCCCAGCTCATTAAACCAATAAGATAACCTTTTGGAACTGGAATTATTAGGTAAATCTAGGGATAGCACTCCTTTGCCTGTGTGATTCTTCTCCCCATCTCCCGTTTATTATTCATCAGTAAAACATTCTTGAAAGCACTATGCAGATTCTAGTTGAGGGGAAGGTTAATGTTCTGCAATTAGGGCTTTCTATAGAGCCTATCACATTGAGGTTGTGTTTGTTTCAACCTATCTTTATTTACAGGCTTTTCTCTGGAGCTACTCACTGTAATAACTGTGCATTTCATGTAAACCTATATATCTTCACTATACTCCCAGTTATTTCAGGAAGAAAATGATCTACCTACAATTTACTTCAAACTTGCAAGAGTAGCTGCCTTCTGGAAAGCAGAAGATTCAGTAATAAAAACTGGAGGGAGAAGAGTGGAATGGATGAACTTAAAGTAGGAAGGAAAAATAGCATAAAGATTACATCAGAGAGAAAAGTAGTTTCATATTTTTGTAAGGGTACAAACAGGGATTGCATTGTACAGACTGCACATGGAAGAAAATTTGCTTTTCCATGCAGTGAAAGTGTATTTTAGCAGTTTGGGTGAGGAAGAATGGGATTGTAGAATGTAAGCATCGCAAGCATACGCTTCAGAAAAGGCACTTAGTCTGGTCCCAAGTCTGTGTTTTTATTTTGAACAAGGGTAGATTGAGCAAGGCTAATAACAAAAGTGGCATTATCAAAGCTCCATCAGGGATTTGGATCCCTCTTGAAAAATCTTTGAAAATTTAAGCTTTGGACTTTGATAGGAAATTTGAGCTATAGTTCCTTAAATAAAGGATATATTTAGTAAGAATAAATACCAAATAAGAACATATCTTCCTGGGAATACTGCCTCACCACAGACTCTTCAATTATTGTATTGCAGTGGGGTTGTAAATATTAAAGTCATGTTCTCTATCTGTTCAGCTATGCAAACATTCCTCTTGGGTAGAAGTGCAATCCAGTTCTGAAAAAAAATGAAATAAGAGTTGTAGTTTAGATCACCTTTGGGTAAAAGGATTATGTGAACCGGAGGAGGGTGCAGGCCTGGAGAAACAAGATGCTTTGTATGGTTAGAAGTTGACAGGGATAAGTGCTAAACTTAAGTTTAGCAGTTGAACCGTTTGAAGAAATAGGAGTGATGAATTCATGCTAGCTAACACTTAGATCAGCTAAACTCAGGAACTATGAAGCAAACTGGGACATGTAGAAGAAGTAATTAATAACAGGTAAGCAGAAGCTAAGTGTCCAGATAACATTCTAATAAAATGGCTGATGCATTGATTATTTGTATCATAAAAGGAGTATGAAGTAATTTAACTGAATAGGTAGATATTCTAATTCCCTTCTGGAAAACCAATATAATAATTTATAGAGTTTATGAGCTAGACCTTAAAATACTTGACTAACAATTTTTATGTAATAACCCTCATGTCTTCCAATGAAAAATGTAAGTAAAACTGTTTAAGCTTTGGAGATCCATAGTGACTAAAAAAATTGTGAATGGATTTATATTATCAGCTCTAGATTATGCAAAGAAATTTGGTTGAGTGAATGTACAGCTAGATTAATGTAACTTGGTTGTCAGGCAGTGGATAACCATGCATTTTCTCTGTTCACTTCATGTTTCATATAACTTCTGATCCAAATGGATTTTTTAATTTTTTAACTCTGAATTTTCAGTGGATGCTTGTAGTGGGGTGGGCAGCGCTGTTTAGAAGCACCTCTTTTTTTCCCTGTGACTTGCAGCAAAGTATCTGTGCTATTTACTGAAAAACAATGTGGCCTCAATGGAGAAAGTATTGACCTAGTCATTCTTGGCTGTGTCCTGGAAGTACCATGCGATTTAGCTGAGTAGTAAGGGAGAGAATACAGTCTGACTTGTTAGCTTTCCTTTTCCTCCTTTGTCATTGATATTCAGCGCTTGCTGCAGTAACCTGATGTCCTCCTTTTACACAAGTCACAACCCTTTCAAACCATAAAAGATCCCTTCAAACTGGGATTCCCTTGACTATCAGTTTTCTATTTTATGCTGCTTTATGCAATACTGGAAACAGTGACAGTTGAGAGAGGTGAGTAGGAGAGTTCTTATAAATACTTGGCTTGGAAGTGTGTGTTTAAGGTTTTCAAGCTGCCTAAAAGAGTCTCTTAATCTGCCTTAATTCTTTTCATTGTATTATTGTTCTGAAGGAGGTGGAGGTTGCAAGATCATTCTTTTCCTTTAGATGAATAGAGAAGTTCCGGCTTGATTCCATAAATATCAACTCCATTCTGCACTGTGCAAGCTTGAGACATCACTTTCTTATATGTGAACCGTCAGAAGTCAGGGATTATTGCTTTAGGTTTTTCCTGTTTTTGGAGAGATGCAGCTCTGTTTTTCTATGGGATGTGTGTGTTCTGCTCAACTTGTTTACAGAATGTAGAAAGACGGGGGAAACTTCAGTATTTCGGACAGACCTTTTACTATATTTATGTAATGCCATTTCCCATTTGAAATCAAAGCTTTGCAGTGAATCATGATTGCTTAAGCATTTCAATGATTATTCCACCTGGAACTGAACAGAAGCTTTTGAGGTGTAGCAGGGGAGAAACCTAACATATTTCATCACTCTTATTCCTGTAACATACACCTACCTCTGCCCCTGGTTAGGGATAAACCAAAGTGAAGTCTTTCTGGTGCAGTCAGCAGGAAATATGCTCTCCTCCCACCTCCCCGCCCCCTTTGTCTTTACACTTTTGGTTATTGGGAGGGAAACTTCAGAACCAAAATGTTATAAAGTAATGGTCTTGAGGATACAGAGAAAGTAGAAATGAATAAAGCTATTGCACTGGTATTCCTAAGTGTTAGCTTTCCTAGTGGAAGAGTTTTGTGTTACATTGAGGGAGGAGAAAGTACTTTTTGGAAAGTAATGATTTTTCTGAATCTATGAATATTTGAAAAAAACCCCCACATATTTCTAAATGTAACATAACTAATTATTTTCTAAGTTTATTTTGTCCAGGTTAAATGTTTCTTGTAGGATCTGTGTTCTCCTTTTTTATCAGAAACCATGACTGAGCTTTTAACACTTAAATTCTTTTACTTCTGAATGTTGTTGATAGTTATCTCTTCCTTTCTTTCTTTCTTTCTTTCTGCATTGTTTAACTGTAATTGGTGTACTAGAAGGCTGCTTTAGTGATCTTGTCCAGGCCCTCAGGCAATGGAAATGAGGAGGTAGTTCCAATAAGGATGTCAGTTTATGAGAATAAGCATTTGGCCTCCAGTTGTTGTTTTACAAATTAATGTCTAAATAGTACTTTTCAAATGTAGGTGCCATTTCTGCAATCTCTTCAGGCTTTGGCTGTTAAATTATTTAAGCCTAGTGGTAAGCACTACAAGAAGCAGTGGAGGAAAGGTCATTGAAGGAAGAAAAGCATGTTTTCCACAAAAGGCCCTGATGTTGCATTTGATTTTAGTCTGATAACATAGACACTAGAAAACATTAAGGATTTAAGGACACACAGGCTTTAAACCATTGTTAGTAATGGGACTGGAAATTACCCTCTGTTAGTGTAATACTCTATTTGAATTTTTAATATTACAAAGGAAAGAAAATGCTTTAATTGTTTCACTTTCTAAAGCAAATGTTGAACATACAATTCTACTTTTTATGGAAACTATTTTGTTAGGAGGTAATACCTCTTAAGCAGCTAACATCTGGAAAAAGCAAAATAATATCATAGCTACACTAAAATGTTTTGGGTTAGACTGCTAGTGTAACGCTATGTTGGTTTATTTTAACATCACATCTTAAGGTTTGCTACTTGAGATTTAGTGTTTTCCTTTTTCTTCTGCAGTTCTCCAGAGGTTCAATTTTATTTTTGTGACTTGTGGTTAATATTGAGAAGGAGTTCATGTGTGGATGATATGAAATTTTTACCTGAAATAAAACAAAATAAAACCTCCCAAAAGAAAGTATTTTGTTTAGAGAGGAGATATTGCTTTTATTCTGTGCAGGGTGCTGTGTGAAAGACCTTCCACAAAACTAGCACACCTGCTGAAGGGCTGGAAGGCCTATTTATACAAAACTGATGCTCAAAGTCTCACCTAGCTAATACAGTTGTTACAACTATCTAATATATACATTAATTTGGTTACACAATTCTTCTTAACACAAAATTGTTTATTTCCTTTCCACATCCTTAATTAGGCTAAGGATGTCCTACAGGTAATTCTTAAACAAGCACAGATTCTTCCTGTCTGATATCCCTTTCCTTGTTTCATCACACGTTTTCAACATTGAGTCTATTAACTACTAAGTTCGTAATTTTCTTAAGTGTCTACATTCCTGAGCAGAGGTAAGGATGTTTATAGAAGATAATAAATGTCTGTATCTCTAGGCAGATATTAGGATGTTTGTAGATAATAGTAAGCGTCTGCATCTCTGGATCAGGATGTTTGTAGTAATTAAATGAGGTAAATGAGGTGCAAAACTCTTACCCCTTGGGTAATAAAATGAAACCAATAGTTTTTGCCCTTGCTTTTGCCCCGGATCAGGAGTCTTTCTTGAATTCCATTGTTTATGCAGTCTTTGCCTCTGAACAAAACAGATAATAATAATAATAGTAATAAATATTCTTATTGCTGTACTCATAAGACACACTAACCCCCTATAGAATAGGCAATATGTATCCTTTTAACGTGTATCTTTAAATCTAGGGTAGTACTCCAGACCTTTTGATCTACTATAACCATGTGCAGATACTTTGCAGTCTGTCTTGCTTGCTTTTGATTTCTGTATGACCTATTTTCAGGTAGGGTAAAGTATGTATAGATTTATACACTGTACAGACTACTAAAACTGTAATTGAACTATTGCATTTAGCTGGTAAATTGCTCCCCCAGCACCTGGCTACTATCCCTCAGGCCAGAAATGAGAAGCTTCCCTGCCATCACCTTGTGTACTCTTGACACTTGTATTATTTCTGATTAAGTTACTTTTTCTCTATTACAGTAACAAATATCTTTAATAGTATTTCATTATACATACAATGCTGCAAGTTTCATAAGAATAAATGCTTTTGCTTTCTTGGTCTTTCAATCTCTACTTGCAGGCATTCAGCAAGCAGTAATTATGGGTTTTAATTTATTGTTGAATGGCGGTTAAAATTCAGTCATTTCATGAGATAAAGCAATATCTCACTTTTGAGATCATAGTATTTAACTAGGCAGAACTAGAACAAAACAGGACTACACTGACACACGGTAAGGGTCAAGGCTATGGTCCAGATAGGTCTTTTGCTACCTGTTATCTTTAAAGCCAAAGTTGTTCTATTAAGCTGCTTCTCCAGAGACAAAAGTGAGGATCAGAACATTGGTCTTGCCTTGCTGCTGCCTTCTGCATTACCTCCAGTGGCCAAATAGGTTTAAAATTATACTGCAGTAGTGGACAGAGATGATTTACATTGGAAACACCTACACCTCAACTACCTGACCAATATCTGACTACAACTGATGCAACTGCCATTCGCGTGGGATGAGAGGACAAAAAAACTGGGTCATCATATCAAGCCCTCATGTCATTCTAGAGTACAGGAAGGAACTAGACTATTAGCAAGGCTAGTTTTGCTTTCATTTCTAAACATTGCCATTGCTAATTTATTTTTTTTCCTCATTTGCTTACTTGTCCTATGCTGGTAAGGATGGAGATGAAATATGCAAGTAACTTCTGACTCATTCTCTTCCACATTAGCTAGTCTAAGCCTAATTTGAGAAGTGTTAAGCAAGAGTTGATTCATTAAATCAACCATGAGGTTCAGACTTCCTGTATCAGAGGTTACATCTCACTTTCCATTGTTTGCACAGCCCCTAGTTCACAGTGGGTATGAGGTTCCTGCCACAGTCTGTACAGCAGCTTACACTAAAACATCATGCTACAAATCATGCTCTGGAATTGCAAGGTTGATTCCCTCAAGATTTGAAACAACAAAACCAGAACTGTGGGATCATTTTGTACAATAGAGATGAATATTACAAAACCCATGTAGATGTTTTGCTGCTTTAATTACTTTGTAGCTGTGTAGGGAAACCAGAGGATTGGCACTGCTTTCTGAGGAAGGACACTAATAGGTGAAACTCAGAACAGAATCACAGAATGGCAGAATGGCGTGGGTTGGAAAGGACCCTAAAGATCATCTAGTTCCAACCCCCTTGATGTGGGCATGGATACCTCCTACTAGATCAGGCAGCTCAAGACCCCGTTCAACCTGACCTTGAACATTTTTAGGGAGGGGGCATCTGCAACTTCCCTGTGCAACCTGTTCCAGTGCCTCATTACCCTCATTGTGAAGAATATCCTCCTAATGTGCAGTCTAAATCTTCCCCTCATCAATTTATAGCCACTTCCCCTAGTCCTATCACTACATGCCTTTGTAAAATTCCCTCCTCAGCTTTCTTGTAGGCCCCCTTCAGGTATTGGAAGGCTGTGGTAAGGTCTCCTCGGAACCTTTTCTTCTCCAGGCTAAACACCTTCAACTCTCTCAGCCTGTCCTCATAGCAAAGGTTCTCCAGCCCTCTGATCATCTTTGTAGCCCTCCTCTAGACCTGTTCCAACAGTTCCATAACCTTCTTGTGTTGAGTATTCCAGAACTGGACACAGTACTCCAGGTGGGGTCTCACAGGAGAGGAGCAGAGGGGCAGAATCACCTCCCTCAGCTGGCTCTGCTTCTTTTGATAAGGTTGGCCTTCTGGGCTGCAAGCGTGCATTGCCTCAAATAGTCTGAATAGTCAGACCTTGCATCAGTGTTTGAGTTTAGAGACCCTATGGCAGTCCTGCCAACTGATTCCAGAAAAGGGTCTGCTTGCAGTGTTTGGTAGAAAGCATTTTAAAGAATGTAAGGTTATGGTGCATGAATCTGCAGTCACAGATTTGAAGAACCTCTGCCCCTTCAAAGAATGTCCATATGGCATTTAAAGGATATGATGATTATAGTCTTCCATCAAAAAGTAATAGTACCCCATGATGATTATTCTTAAATTAATGGAATATAATAAAACATTAGCATAGCACTATCCTGCAAAACTTGTTGAACTGCCCCATAAAATTTAATGTTTGTGATGTAAACCCTATTAAAATTGGTGGGAGAATCCAAAACCAGAAAACTGATTAGAAAGCACGCAGTTTGTTTTCGTTTTCGGTTTTTTTTTTTTTTTTACTCCTGTGGTACATTCCTCACAGAGCAATTTAGGATGCTCCTTAAAACACAGGAGAATAGTATAACTTTTCACCCCATCAATCCTTTTGTGGTAGAGATGATATATTTAAAATGTAAACTATACTCGCTGTTAGCATTACTTTTATATTTAAGGTTTCATTGCATTAGGTAGAATGAATATCACAATTATGTAATTGTGAGTATGTGAAATGGGGCAGGAAGTTTCATAATGAACTTTGTTGAGCTTCATAAAGATCATAAAGAACTTTAAAGAGATTGAACTTTTGTTTTTGCAAATGAAGGCATTAAGAATTTTCAGCTTGATAAGAGGTGAAGTAACTGGTGTGGTTTAAAGCTTTCACTTCTCAGACGTGATAGAGGGAAAACTCAAACTGAATTTATACATTCACTAATATGTGTATATATATATGCTTCCTCTGCAAAGTTATAAAATAAAAAAACTCCTCCAAATCTGAATAAGATGAAGTGCCGAATCCTTTAGGAAAGCCATTACCATCCTCAGCATAAGTCTAACTACATTTTGTATAATACAATCAATACCACTTCCATCCTGTTATGATGATCTGTCACTATCAGAACAAGGTTGTGTATGTATCAAAGTATTTTGGCTACTTTGCTTTATGAAATAACATGTGTTGACTTCACATTTTGAACTCGAATCTTCATAAAGAAAGATACCATTCTCGTCTCTGTGTTCTTCATTGTTCCCTTAACACTGCACAACACTCCCTTCTAGACTTTGGTCAGGGAGTAACACAATATTTATTTAGAAATGCATTCCTGATTTCATGTTTACATCTAGAAATAATCTGCATATGTGTGTGTGTGCATATATATATATATATATATACACACACACACACACTTATCTATTGCTTCAGGACCTTCAAGTGCTTCTGTCATACTCTTCCTACAACAAAAGCAGATTTCCTGTTCAAAACATTAGATCTTCTTGTATTTCTGAGGTGAACAACTATCAAATTTTTTAGATGACCTTTTCTTCTTTTTTCTTTTTCTGCAGTCTGTGGAAAGAAGGTCAAGTTTCAGCTAAAGATTTGGAACCAGTGTTTCCCCTTCCCCTTTTGTCTCTTACTTCCAAGATTTGCTTACTATAGCCCTTTGCCTCCTCTCCTGTTCAAGAAAATGTGAGTGGCGTTTCCTCTAGCAAGTTTTTTTTAAAGATTGAATCTGGAGCTAAGCATTAAAAGACAGCATTTCAGTGAGCCCTGTCTCTGCTTTAAATCTTTCAAGCTTCTCCCTTTGCTGTTTGTTCTGCACTCCTTCTTGACATTTATCATGACTGAAAGTAGACAGTTTACAAATCAGTTTGTTTTCTTGGTGACCTGGCACTGCTTTATGCATAGCACTTAAAGAAGCGTGATTTCGAAATTGAATTTATGATGGTGCAACATAAGCCTTTGGAACACTAAGTCACCGGCAGGGCTCGTGAAGCATTGGTTCAGCACGATTTCCCTCACCTAATTATAACCTGAAAGGGAATACAGTGGGTGAGAAGCCCCGAGGAATAGGGGGTGGGTGCTGGCACTGGTGCTGTGCTTGTCGCTGGGCACCAGGTGCTGCTGTGGGGCTTTGCTCCCCGCAGCTGTGCGGGTCGGGGCTCCTGCCGAGATCCTCCCAACGCCGCCTGCTTACCTCATTAAAGCCGAGTTCCTCTAAGCAAACATAAGGCGATGATTCTAACAACTAATTATTTCATTAAGCTGCGTCTATTGAAGTAGCTTAATATGCTTACAGCCAAGTACATCAACCCAATAAAAAAGAGGGAAAATGTGTTTATTACCTCTTGCAATCGCCCTTTTCCTATAACAATAACTTTTCTAATACAGAAATTTAATTTCATTATTAAGCTTTTCTGACCTAAAAAGTTAGCTGAAGTTCAGGGTATTTGGTACTCTGCTAGGAAGAGATGTTAGTGAAAGTAACTCGAATTTACCGAGCCTGTTCATGGAGTAGAGAAGGAATTGAGAAGCAGAACCATAATCTTAGCTTATTTCCACACTAATCCATCACAAAAGAAGGCCTTAATCTTTAATGAAGGTATCAGGAGGCTTTTGTTTGTGGTGTATGAGTTTTGATCATTCACTCTGATCTTCTTTGTTTGTGTGTTACTGGACTGATGAATGTGAATAACCAGTAAGCCATCTCTGCCTTTGTCTATTACTGGTGCAGAGGTTACTGTTTTAGTTACTTGGTTCCGTGACTGAGACTAAAACAATATTGCAACTATAATGAATAATGGTTAATTACACCTTGGAACAATGTAAACACTTTAAAATTATGTATTAAAAAAATGTCTCTTTCCTAGATGGAAGAACACAGATGTTTCATCTCCCCTTTTATTTTTTCTTCTATTTTTTTTTCTGCACTGTTTGCTCCATCTCTTGGTTCTTTTGCAGGTTGGATTTCATTAGTGTGAAGTGTTAGAAAGTAGATGACAGTACTTCTGATCTGCAAAGTGCTTTTCAAGACAGCGTCTTGTTTAGTGTCTAGATCCACAATGAATATTTCCCCTTGAGAGAGAAAGAGACTAGTTGAACGCTTAAGCTAGAATAGCTAAGGTAGGTTTTCCTTAGGAATCAGAGTAAAATGCCATTGAGATAGATAAATGTTCAGAACTCTTGTTTCATGATTCATATAGCTTTTGGTGTATATAATTACATTACTTTCAACTAGGTCATGTTTTTAAGGTGGTTCTAGGGAGAAAATGTCTTAAAAGTTGGAAAATATGAAATCTTCAGTTCTATCCTAAGTAAAAGCTTTTCACCAAAGTGCTATGGGAAAGGACTAAACTTTGTGCAGAGTCCATAGCTGTTAAATGTCCAAAGCTGTTGTCTTTCATTATCTCAGTTTAAAACTAGCCCAAATTTAAGTTATGACTACAAAAATGAAACCTAAGTCTATATCAGGAATGTGGTCATGTCCAGTGTCTAATTCTTTGGAAAGTTATAACTTATCTGTAGTGTATCTCACTACCAATATAACAAAGTATGTGACTGAAATTAATAACTTTTATTTTCATTTTTGTGTTAATCAACATGATTATTGAAGTATGATAACTTATTATTCTTACCTACCATGTATAACTACTGTTGCATTACAAAGTTCAGTAGCTTGAGTCTATTTATAGATGGACTAAGTGATTTCATATGTCATTAGTGCTTATGAATCCAACAGTATGAAAAAACCCTACTATTCTACCCATTCTAGTGCAAGCATTATTGTGTTTATACTCAATCTGGAAATACAATGTGTTCTCTTTCCCCTGTTAAGAAAATAAAAATCTGTAGCTGTAAAATAGAAGTATCCTTGATGTTTTGTAAGCCTAGAGACAATAGTCTTGGAAATCTTTCAGGACTATCTTGAAAAAACTTATAGAAACAGGACTGTTTTCTGTCTGGATTTCTTTCAACTATCAATGTTTGTTTGAGAATCACCAGCCTTTGCTTTTCTGAAAACACGTTACTCTTCGTGGCAGCTGCTTAAATGGCAGCTGGTGCCAGGACTTTATATGTATATGAAAGGCCATGGCATAAATCAAAACCATATGCACAGACTGTAATACATCTGTTACTCGTAGTGAGATGCATTAACATGATGGAAATGACCTTAATTTTAATATACTCATGGGAAAGGGCAAAAATATTTACTTTCCCGACCGAAAATACCATCAAGATATTGGCAATTCTAGTGGTTTTGTGTTGGGGTAACACTTTAAGAGCACCTTGCTACCAGGCTAATGCTCACCCATTCATTGCATTTTCATAAAGGTAATCACCTTGGATAGATGGAGTGTTCTTTGAGTTAGAAGTCCAGTGCAACACTGAGTACTTTGATTGTTTGGATATTAAAAATGCCCCTTTTGCATATTTAAATTGTGCATGTAAAGTAAACTTGTAATGGAATGTGCTGTGCCATGCTTTACCTCTGTGCTACACGTATTTACTTTTCTTTTTCTTTAGGATGTTTAAGAATGAAGAAATAGGTTATTACATGGCAAGATACTTCCATATAACACTTTAAAGGACTAGAACAAAGGAGTGAATTTTAAAAAAAAATTACATTATACATTTTTGTCTTTAGCTATAAAGAAAGTAATATCGGTATCCAAAAGATGTAGTTCGCGGCTCTGTAACTGATCCTTTTGTCCCGCTTAAAACTGGGCACTTTGTGTACTTGTGTACTTGTACAGTTTGTGTACTTGGTAGTGATTTTAGAGGGGTTTTTTTGAAAACAATTATTTGCTTCCACTTAATTGTTACTTTTTTGTTATCTACATAAACTTTGTACTTTTCTGGGAAGAAAGGCATTTTTCATCCTCTAGAAATCTTACTTGACATTTAGCAAGAAATGTTTGTAAGAATGTCAGATTGATAAGAGCTGTTTGCTCATGTCTAACCATGTTAATTCATCTGAACAATATCTGTTGTTAACAGTCATAATTATTATGAAATGGTTTAAAAAGTCAAGCTTATTGCTTTACTTTGGAAACATGCTTTTGAGCTACTGGTTACACACTAGTAATACTTGGCACATCACACTGCTTTTTATCTTCAAAATGCTTACAGATACTGACTAATTAAATGCATTAGGGAATATAGATTAGAGGCTTTCTGTAGGTCCCTTGGCTGGGGCAGTTTCTTTGTATTTTTGAGTATTTAGGTTCATAATGACATGAAACAGATAGAGATGTGACCCTTTGCTGAAGACTTTCAGACTTGATTTCATTTTACCGTATAACCTGTGGGAATTCAGTACCTATAAAACCTTTCTTCTTTGGTAAGAAAAGAAAGTACAGGTGTGGTTATGCAAGCAAGATGAGGCAGCAGAATCACCTTACTGAAGGTGCCGGAAGCTGCAAAGTGCAAGTGAGAAGTTTCAGGAGCCTTGGGAAAATCAAATAAATTGAGTTTTGGAGCTACAAATATGCAGTACTTGCAATAAAAAGTGACTTGCGGTTGCATTTCTGAATCTTGTAGTCCTTTAGTTTTTACCTGGGATCTCTTTCATCAGGGAAATTCCTAGTAACAGCTATTCTGCAAAGAAAAAATGGAAGCAAAGGCAGCTTGCTGGGCATAATGGAATTAACATATTCTTTCTAAAGTTTCTTAGCCAGGCATTGGGATGTGTAAGAAACAAGAGGTTCCTGTGCTAGACTGAGTAGCTTTTACTTTACTGTGCAGGCAGTACTGGGCAGATATGTAACTGGATAAGTACCTGAGTCCAGGCTCTAGTGACTATTTCTTCTAATTGGTAAAAAGAGTGCTGCATAGTAATCTAAGTTGTACTTGGACACTATATTAGGAAAAGAAAGCATACATTTGGTCAGCTGACTCTCAGTATTGAAAGTACCTGGCAGAGAATGGGACAGTATACCTTATCTATGTATTTCATGTGTATGATGGCACTGAAGCTAGAAATCATGGTGTAGCTAAATAACTACTACAAATGCAAAGCTCTTTTCCTTATGTTTTTGAGAGACTGTTGCATTTGTGGAAGTATATTTGCATTGGTCATCCTTTTAGTTTGTGGCAGAGGGAGAAATGCCTACTTTCCTTATATTTCTCTTTACGTTTGGAGGGATATGACTGCAAATGAGTTTCAGTACATGAATTTAGAGTTGTCATAAACTGTGTAATTTGCTGTTTGGGCTTTTATATACATGATTGCCAAGAATTATGAAACAGCATTTAGCTGATTAATATTCCTAGTTAACTAAGTCTGCTCAGAACAGCTGTACTGAGCTTAAACTGTGTGACACATTTGAGCCTTTTAAATTTAAGAGCAATTATCAGGATATCTAAAATCTGGATTTTTTTTAGACCTTGTGCATCCTTTTTGCATAAGCAAGCAGAAGTC
Source organism: Piaya cayana (assembly GCA_013389865.1). Classification (NCBI taxonomy): domain Eukaryota; kingdom Metazoa; phylum Chordata; class Aves; order Cuculiformes; family Coccyzidae; genus Piaya; species Piaya cayana. The sequence goes on along the minus strand of WAAB01020741.1, from coordinate 648 downwards.
ACTTTGAAAAGTTCTCTGCATTTACTAATTCTTATTGTAGCATTAATAGCTATGTTTGTTTCAAAAGTTTTGCATGCATAGTAGTTGACTTTTGGTAGTCTGACCTTTATTTGGACACATGAATAAGAACTGAGCTTTTAAAAACTCAGGCCTCCCTCTGGTACTTTTTATATTCAGTTATTTTATTTTACCTTTACATCCTCCCCTCCCTTGCTTTATGTAGCTGCACTGTTGGACAAAGTATTGCTTATGATCATGAGCCACTCTGGGTGCTCACTGACATAGTTGGGAAAACATAGACTGAGCTGAATTTTTAGCCAGCCAGGTGTTGCTTTTCTTTCAGGTCCTGAGGTGCTGATGAATAATTAATGAGAAGATCATCCACCTTTCTGTTAGTTGCTAGCTTCCAGTGAGCTTTAGTTCCCACTTTACAGCTTCTGTTTTGGAGAAGTTATCTGAACTGACTTTGAATAGCATTTGTTGACTTTCTTGCTCTGAGTGAGACATCCATTTTGAAGGAAAGAGGTGATTCACAAACCAATACATAGAGCTTCAAGGCATGCCTTTTCATTCATATCTACTCACCTATATAGTGGTGCCTCATTTTATCAGAAATTATAATCATTTTCACAGAATCACCGGATTGGA
>WAAB01020739.1:0-17992 GCA_013389865.1 Piaya cayana | reverse complement strand
TACCTCTGGGATTGCATTTTAGTGTTAAGATGTGACCCCACACCTTGTGACAAACATAACACGTGCGCTGGGCGTCAGGCTGGGCTACAGTGACCGATTCCCAGTTGCATGTTCCTCAGACAGCTTTGGGAATGCCCTATCAAACAGAGACACCTTTCTGCTCTTGCACAGCCTGGGCTGGGCCCATGGAAGTCTGGGACTCAAAAGGTTCTCAGAGAGGACAAATGCAATGCATGACTTGGAGACAAACAGGCAGTAGATGTTCACACCAGCACACACAAACTGTCCAACATGCTTCGACGGGGTTTCCTTCCAGAGGATTTATCATTCAATTAGCAACACGAAAGCAACAGAGCTGTCTTCGCAACACACAATCTGAATTGTCAGCCACGACGCTTCCAAACTGTGTTACACCACTCGTAAGATATAAAGTGGCTGCTACACGATACGTTCATGCTTTGATGGTGCTGATTTATAGCAAGCCTGACCCTCAGACTTCATCTGGCAGGGATTCGCTGGCCCTGGTGGCACGGGATGACTCTCGTCTAGGTGGTTCAGCTCGTTTACCCTCAGAACAAGATGCACTCAGCAATAGCCGCTTCGGCACTAGCCCTGCCCACGGAGGTTTCACACGGTTCCCATGGCCAAGCACCCAAGTTGCTCATCTTTCTACCAACAGCCCTAACGTTCTCTTACAGTAATTTAAGTCTATTCATTCTATTCAAGTCTATTTATTCTAGTGTCACCTCTACCATTATCCACAAATGAAATTGTTTCTTTGTTTTTCCAATTTCCAATAGCATTTCAGACTGGGGGGAACCAGATGATCTTTAAGGTCCCTTCCGACCCAAACTAGTCTATGACATGATTCCATGGCCTTAGGTCTTCTCTTTAGAGCGGTGGTTTCCCCTCTCCATCCTGCCTAGTGCTGCTGGCACAGAGCCGAAACGGAGAAGCCAAAGAGCTTGTTGGAGCGACTCTGCTTCATGCTCTGCAGCCAGCTGGGGAACCACGCTCTGGATAAACACCTGGAGACTCATCATCCCTTGTTGCTGCTGTTTTCTGGACTTCTGACTGTAGTTCCTGTTCTCTTCTGGACTCTCTAATAATAATGTCCGCGTTTTCCTGAGGATGCAGCCCTTACATAGTTCTTATTTTAGAACAGCAGAGATTGGATTTGTCATGGAAAAAGGCACCATCTCTGCAGGCTTTGGATCTGCTGCTAAGTCTGTGGGATGCGTGTCAAGTGTAAACAGGCACCAGCCGCACCCTAACGCTTCGCCAGCTGATTTACCCATGGATGCACTACAAATAACATGCCAAAAGCAGATACAAAATCCTCGGTGCTGTTAGCTGATAATCAAAGCTGCCATTAAAGAGAAATATCCCAGGGCTTTACACCCTCAGCAGCCAGCATAGTGCAAGAAACAAGAAAAACATGCGCTGCTAAAGAAAACAGAGACAAGAGTAAAACTGCAGGATCTTGCACTGAAATGCTGATGCTTTTTAATTTTTAAATTGTCTAGCCAGGAAGAGTTCCTCAAAGTGCAGGGTGGACCCAAGCATGGTGTTTGGAGAGAGCTTTCAAAGCAAGAACCTACAGGAGCACACGGTTGTGCTCAGGTACTACCTGTAAATTCTCTGAGTGTTCTGTTCCCCAGCAGATACTAGAGAACAAACTGAAAGCTGCGGCTCGTTAAATTATTAATGANGCACACGGTTTGTGCTCAGGTACTACCTGTAAATTCTCTGAGTGTTCTGTTCCCCAGCAGATACTAGAGAACAAAGTGAAAGCTGCAGCTCGTTAATTTATTAAAGAATGCAGCCACGCTCATAAAGCTCAAACTCACATTATTTCACCACTGTTTGCTAATGAGATTCTGGCTCCCCAGTCAGAGCTTTTCCCTTAGACGACTAGGAACAGGCTGCTCGGGGAGGTGGTTGAGTCTCCATCCCTGGAGGGGTTCAAAAGAGGAGTAAACATCATACTTAGGGACACGGTCCGGTGGTGACTAAGCAGGGCTGGATCAATGGTTGGACTCAACAACCTTAAAGGTCTTTTCCAACTGAAACTATTCTAGGATTCTATGGATCTAAGACTACAGGCACCACCATACAGTCATGGTATGTTCTCAGCCTGAGCAACGCTCTGCGGATGCAAACACCGAATCCAAAACATGGATTGTGCATTTCTAATAAAACGGTCTCAAGGCTCACAAAGCATTCTGAACAAAAGACATTGAGGGCTACTGTAAGAGAAGAGCAGCTTCTGCAGGAAAAGCCTCACTGATTGTCTGAGACCAAGACATCATTTAAGAAGTTTAGAAAATTTGGTATGGTTAATAGAAAAGGAGGGCAAAAAGGAAACCAACAGTTCTCTAAATGAAGCTTCCCCATTAGACATATTAATAAACCTATTGGAAAACATGCCACGATGTAGATTTTCTGTCTTCACAGAATCACAGAATCACCAGGTTGGAAGAGACCCATCGGATCATCGAGTCCAACCATTCCCACCAAACACTAAACCATGTCCCTCAGCACCTCGTCTACTCGGGCCTTAAACACCTCCAGGGAAGGCGAATCAACCACCTCCCTGGGCAGCATATTCCAATGCCCAATGACCCTTTCCGTAAAAAACTTCCTCCTAATCTCCAGCCTAAATCTCTTCTGCCATTTGTCCAGGTTTAGAGAGCACCTTAACGACTTTCCCAAGTACAATTCTCACCCACTTGGATGTGCTCTTTTTTTTTTTACTGCCACTGGTAAAACCAGAACGCATTTTTCAACACGTATTTTCTGTTTCTTCTGTATTTCATTTAAAACGCTTTTCATTTGTGACAAGAAAAAAAAAAATGAAATCCCCAGAGCTGAAAGAGGGTTCGGGATGCTTCTCCTTACTCGTCACCCTTATTAAAGCCTTTCAGGCTGCACGGCACAATCAAAGCTGAACATTTGCTTTGACACATTGGTATTTCGTAACTTCAGACCAAGGAAAGAATCCGATCCTCACTACTTTGACCCAAAGAGGTTTGGTTTGGTTTTTGAAATGCATCTTTTATTGGGGTGCTGGGTTTTTTGGGGGTCAGTGGGTTGGTTTTTTTTGACTAAAACAAATGCTTCCCCTGACCTGAAGTGCTCAGAAATAGAATCCTCATTGTTGATTTTTTAGTTAGCTGAGGGCTTAGAACATGAGAGATGTAAACAAGAAACATATGAAACGTATCGACACGACTTTTAACATTACTTGCATTACTTTGTGCATTTTTAACTCAAGTTTGGTAGGGGACGTACGTCTGCAATCATGAAATAAAACCAGTCAGCCACACTGGACAGATCTTCCCGTGTTCCTGTACGTGACGTTCTATTAAGCTGGTCAGGGAGGTTTCTGAAAGACAAAACAGCACAGCCGCGGGGTTTGATGGAGGTGATTGAACTGCCCAGGATTAGGGTCCGAACAGTCGCAGCCAAACTGGTGCACCAGGGTCTGTACAGTACTGGAAGAGTCAAAGTCTGTAACTCGGAGCAGTTCACACACTCTGACTAGAGGTATTGCGTCGAGCAGCTCGTGTTTTGTTTTCCACATGGATCTTTGTAGTTTGGAAAAAAAAACAAAAAACAACCACCCAACAAACCACCCTGAACCATGCTTAAAAATAGATGAAAAATCCCAGAAAGATGAGGTGAAGCACGTATCCAAGCAGACCTAGCTAGAATGCAGTGAACAAAGCAACCGGTGAGTTCCTACAGGTTAAGCATTACGAATTCTTTCATTTTAATTAACAATCTGAGAACTAAACCTGTCCTAACCCACAGTGTAAAAGGACAAACGTTAAAATATACTTTCAGATGGATGATAAGACTTAACGTTTCATGATCAGACTTTTAAACGTATAAAAACTACTCCAAATGACATTGACTAAAAGACAATCAAGGCAAAAAAACCATAGCACTCCAAGTCAGCCTCCAAATTAGCGTTCTTGCTGTTCGTCAAGGTAATTATTTAAACACAAGATTGTTTTCTTAATTTAATACACACACTTATACAACGGCTTAAGTTAAGGCATAATCCAGCTGGCCGAAGTTTTCAGTAAAATGTCTTTGCTGCTTTTTATTTGTAATAATTGGTTCGGATTAGTGCTGGCAAAGAAACCCAGTGCGTTAAGGAGGAGATCGGGACACGGATCTCTTCAGTACCGCTGTCTTCCATGAGGGTGATTCGTAAATTAAATACAGCACAAGCCTTTGGCCTTAGGAAGCCTTTCACGAAACTCAGCATTAAATCAACTGATCAAACAGCACTCGAGGCTTCTGAGCCGATAAAACTCTGAAGCCATAGGAGGGGGTTAAAGACAGCCTTTTGTATTTTAGAGCAGGAACACTATCCGCCCAGTGTGAAAGGGAGGAAAACAGACATCATCATCCACAAAGTACAAGGCAAATTTTTGGAAGACGTAGCCAAAAAAGCCAACGGCTGAAACTGAACAGACATTAAAGAGAGCCCTTCGGAATCCAGCTCGACAGGCCAACTGGAGACTTCGACCAAAGCACCGAGCGTGTCACTGTAATGATTCTTTTGTACTGACACGTCGGGCTCTCATATACTCTGTGGAGTGTTTCTTCCATGCAACTAGAATCCTAGAATACTCCCATGTTCTATTTCAGTTTTGATGTGAAGTGTTTGAGGCTTTCTGGGACTGCGATGCAAGCGAAGAACAGACACCTTTGATAAAGCCAAACGTTTAGGTGAAATAAATACGCAAACCACATCGCCCCTCTGTGATCCCTACACACTTGATGCTTAAAAGACTCAACCATGTTATACAGGAAAACATATCATTTCAAGAATATAAAGCAAGACCAGCGGCACCTCAAAAAGTTGTAAATTCACGGACGTGGTCCTTCACGTCATGTAGCAAGAGGCGTGAGCTAACAGGCTAGATCACAGCCTCACTCCAGAACCCGACAGACTTTGGCTGCTCTTGGGACAAAGACAAGACGACAACTGAGGCAGCAGGTTACTTACTGAGCAGCAAGTAGCTTTAACTCACAACTGACTACAGCACCGTAAGTGCTCCCTTGGGGATGAAAACACCAGATGATTTTCTTCGGAGTCTGAAATCACAATCCTATTCCTTAAACGAGAAACGAGAAGCTCAAAACTCTCAACAGATGAACATTTACTGCTTTACTGCGACATTCTCCCTACGAAAATGCTGGCTATTAAGCTTAGTATAGAGCTACCGCCTATTTTCTTACCTATTTGGCTTGTATTTTACTTCTAAAAAATGAAACATTCTCAATACGCTTTTGCTTGCAGACAGTGTTCGGCGACAAACACTGTTTGTTATCAGAGACGGTCCCTAGAGTTCACACAAGTGCTTAGAAAGCTTCCTGTAGGCTCCATTCATCCTACCTTTTAAACTAGACTAGTAGCCAACCCAGGTACCTGGAAATTAAAAAAAAAAAAAAAAAAAAAAAGAGAAAAAGGTTAAGAGATGCATTTAATGCACCACGGTAGTAGAAATCCTTTCAGAGGCTGGTGATGTAACCATTCTCTGCATTTCCTGAATGTCAGTTTATACTAAAGCGTCCCCTTGTATCGATGGCTTTGACGAGAAGGGAGAAGGAAAGTAAAAAGCGACATTAGGGAAAGTGCTAGAAACTCTATCGTGGTTCTCTCAAGGAAGCATTGTGGCAGCCTCGTCCAATGCTTTCCTCCACTTAACCTACACTAGGCTAAAGCAGCAGAACAGCCACACGAGCACCGAGTGCTGTGCAAATAAAGGTTCTTAATACTACCCCGGTGCGATGGAAATGGGAAGGTCAAAGGCATTCGCTAATAAAATGATCACTGAAATCCCTACATCAGAACCCTTGTAAAGCACCATATTTCAGAAGGGTGTTTGAAGTGTAGAGCTGTACCGAAGCCGGAGGCAGAACATTCGTTGTTGGATTTGATGATCAGACTCGCAGCGAGGTTCCTCGATGAACGCAAACACTACTAAACCAGTCCTAGATACATACTGGTTTCATATGGATATGTTTGTGAAGGAAAAAAAAAAAAAGGAGTTCTTATCACATGGTTCATTCCAGCTGTTTTTGCTCTGCGTTTAGACATTTACTTTCAACGTCGTCTTTATCCTGACCGGCTGGTTCCTCACTCAGCGCAACAGGAGTTTCTGACTGGTCTGTCTTTGTGTTGGTATCAGCCAGCTCCTCTGCAGCCGAGGTCGGGGTGTGCGGCTCCTTCACGTGGAGGGTGGGATTGGTCATTTGCTCCGTGTCTTGTTGCGAGGCTGGTGCGCTGCTGTCTTTGGGAAGCTCGGGGCAGTTGAGAGGAGCTATCACCAAGGGAGGCTGAGGTAGATCTTTCTGCAAACGGGAGATCACAGTCAGAATCACAGAATCACAGAATCACCAGGTTGGAAGAGACCCATCGGATCATCGAGTCCAACCATTCCCACCAAACACTAAACCATGTCCCTCAGCACCTCATCTACTTGGGCCTTAAACACCTCCAGGGAAGGCGAATCAACCACCTCCCTGGGCAGCATATTCCAATGCCCAATGACCCTTTCNGAGTGCAGAGGGAGAAGAACCTCCCTGGACCTGCTGGTCACACTGTTTCTGATCCAAACCAAGATGCCATTGGCCTTCTTGGCCACCTGGGCCACTGCTGGCTCATGTTCAGTCACTGTCAACCAACACCCCCAGGTCCCTCTCCTCCTGGCAGCTCTCCAGACAGACTTCTCCTAGTCTGTATCTGCTCAGGGTTGTTGTGCCCCAAGTGCAGGACCCGGCATTTGGCCGAACGATGGAAAGCAAGAATTACTGCGTCCACTTATCAGGAGTGATGGTCACACAAGATGAAGACAAAAGGTTCATCATCTCTGTTTATCATTCTGCAGTAGCAGACACACGCAGACAGTTATCCCAACTTTGTGGTTTATTGCACAAAAGGGATTTTCCTTCCAGAAATGTGTTCAATCGCTTTCTGCCTGGTTGCTCCTCACTGATTTCGGATGGGAACAGGCAGAGAGCACTCTGACATGCGGCCACTCTCTGGCTGTGCCCACCTTTCTCATCAGCATACAACGACTGGCACCTTTCCCCATCACATTTCAGCTGGCCTCAAATACTTTTCCAACAATTAAATCCAGTTCTCCAAAGGAAAGTTGTAAAATGTATCATAAATAGCTGAACAGCAAATTGACAGATTGACAGATTTGCCCTTTGAGTGATTATTCAAAATCTAGAAACATGCATCTAAATAGAATTATTCCTTTTGGAATCAAATACAATTATTCCTTTTGGAATCAAGTAGAATTATTCCTTTTGGAATCAAACTGATTTAACTTATACCACAGCGAGACAAGGTGATAACTGACTACACTAAACTAGATTCCTTTGTTCATAAACAGTAAAAAAAATATAAAAGAAAAACTGTAAGGATATGGTTTATATAATACTAAAACCATTATGTTCTATATAACATCTCAAACCACTATTAATAACAATAATGATTTAAACAGAGATCAAACCTTGAAAATTATGGCAGAATCAAGAAGGACAGACAAATTCTACTTTACTTTTCACTATGTGGCTTAAGCGGCCATAAACATTAAAAAAAGAAAACCTTCCTGAGGTCAAAAAAAGGATATTAAAAAAGCAAACAATGAAAACAAAAAAATCTTCGGCATTGTTTTATAATACTGCAATGTTTTACTCAACTTTAACTTTAGTTAGGATTTTATAATATTAGTATTTCTTGAAGACACTCATATCAAACTGGTATTCACCGCAAAGCCGCTGCCCGTCCAGAACATCGCAAGCTCCTTTCTCCAAAGAGCCACGGCAAAGCTGGTGAGAAGAGTGCAGGGCACCAAGTAGAGGAGAGCAGGCTGGCCCATCTGCATCAGTGCCAAGGCAACGAAGGTCACAAGAAGGCCTATGCCATACGCTGGAAGGAGACAGAGACCCCAAAACCAGTTATTCAGATACAGCTGTGGTCAAGAATGACGTAATAATCAGCTAAATAAACATTCAAACAGGAGTTTTTTTAACAAGTCAAATTTAAAACAACATCTCCAGTCCAGAGGAGGCCATGGAGATGACTCAAGGGCTGGTGTACGACGACAGACTAAGAGAGTTGGGGTTGCTCTGCCTGGAGAAGAGAAGGCTCTGGGAAGACCTTAGAGCAGCTTCCAGTACTGAAAGGGGCTTCAGGAAAGCTGGGAAGGGGCTCTTGATCAGGGAGGGCAGAGAGAGAATGAGGGGGCATGGATTTCAGCTGAAAGAGGGGAGATTGAGGTAAGATCTTGGAAGAAATGTTTTGCTGTGAGGGTGGGGAGGCCCTGGAACAGGGAAGCCGTGGCTGCCCCATCCCTGGAGGGGTTCAAGGCCAGGCTGGACGGGGTTTGGAGCCCCTGATCCAGTGGGAGGTGTCCCTGCTCATGGCAGGGTGGCTGAACTAGCCTCAAAGTACTTTGCTAAAAATATTTCTGTTTAATAATAAAAGGAGGAGAAGTGTAGTGGTTTGATTTTTGGACTCTCCCTGAGTAACCAGGTTGTGGCTGGGAAGGAACTACATTTCACAGTATTCCATGCAATTTTCTACGTAACTCTGGGGTATATTAGGGAGTCAGACACTCCTCTTCCAGCTGCCTCTGGTCTTCTGCTTCCTGTATGGGAAAGGTCTGGTGCTGTGTCGGTCTGCTGGTGTGTGTGGGCGTCAGGCCCAGTGAAGCCTTGTGGACTCGGAAAGCGGCATGAATGCCGAGTGGTGATTCGCTATCTGAGGAGAGTAATGATTTTTTTTTTCTCTTGTTAGCTTTTATTGATCTGTTTCTGGATTCCTAATTTCCCTTCATGGCAGGGGGAGGTCTTTCTTGGGGGTCTCTGATTATGTGTAGATGGTATTTTAGTTGCATATTAGTGTTAATACATGAGTATATAATCATACAGTTTTGGTCTGCTTGTTCTCAGCATTTTTCAGTCTTCCTTTCCTTCTCCCTTTCTCCCTTGGGCTCGTACAGGGGGGTGGGGGTGGAAGGAAGCGGGGCTGCGGACGCTGTGGGGGTTTTGGGAGGATTTTCACCAAAACCATCACAAGAAGAATAAACCAAACAAACAATGTAGTAGGAGATGGACGATGTGTTTTTAACAGGACCAGCACCCGTGGGGATCGCGTCGGGGTGTTGCTGTTATACGTACCTATTGTGCAGGCTACAAAATAGACTCGGGACGACTGCACCTGAATATCAAACCTGTGGCAATAGGCTACCAGTAAGCCTAGGAAAGGAAAGGACAATTACAACCTGCTTCCAAGCCATTCACACATCGGGATACGCAAACCCATCAAATTTTCTAGGGACTTTTAAGATATTCTTTTTTTTCCATATTCTGGTGTTTCAGTACCAGACAGCCTCACCCTGGAGGCTGCACAGCTAAAAAAACCCCATGATAACATGATCCCCACACAACAGAAACAATCTCATAATAAAATTTACACCTACAAATATGCAGATCCTAGATGCAAAACATCAAGCTACCCCTAATATAGAGTTCACAAGAAGAATAAGTGCAAGTTCACCTCTTCCAGCTCCTACTAAAATCAGGAAACGCTGATGGTTAATGCCTGTGCCTATGATAGGTAGGAGGGAACACAGTCTGGGATGACACAGTTCCCAAAACACAAGAAAATAAACGAAGGGTTTATCAGAAGGAATCTGAAAGCCAGAAGATGCACGCTTGTTTCCACCTGCAGCGGTGCCAGGTGGCTCCATCTGGAGCCAAATTTGAGAGCAGGCCTGGTAAAACACTGCGTGTGACTGACAGTTGTGAAGTAACCAGCTAGTCACAGAATCACAGAATCACCACCAGGTTGGAAGAGACCCATCGGATCATCGATTCCAACCATTCCCATCAATCACTAAGCCATGTCCCTCAGTTCCTCGTCTACTCGTGCCTTAAACACCCCCAGGGAACTATGTACAAACAGACAAATAATTTCCTCTATCACCACAGCATTAAAGATGTTTTATCCTATAAATTTAGTTCCTAAATCAGCTCTTGAGAATTCTCTACATTTTTTTTTGACATCGCTGCATGTAAAACCAAACCGTAAGATTAACACGCATTTAATTTCTTATGGAAAAGTGAACAGTGTAGAAAAAAAAAAGAGCATAAAATATACATTTATAAATTTATCAGGTTTATAGAAGTCAAATCAAACTTCTGACTTGAAGCAGAAGCACAAGAGGAATAAACTAATGCGATTGCAACAAGTGAAAGTCTTAACGTGCTAAACAAGAAATACCTGGAACTAAAATGTCTCCAAATCCTAGGAGAGAAAAAGGCCGGTCACACAGAGCTAACGGCGAGGAGTTCAGCCGCGGAACCTTCAGGACCATCGGGAGCTTGGAACGAGAGACACATCCTCATGAAAAGCTGTTTTCTCTACACACTGACCCCACCTCCCAGAATTTGTTCCTGTTGTACTGCAACTACACTCTCCAAACAGCACAAATGTCTCTTTTTCCTTTCCTCACTTATGTTTAAGATCTTTTATTGATATTACTAACGACCAATGCGTGCAAAATAGGAGTGACGAAACACCATAAAAACAAACAGCCAAGAAAACTCCACAGGATAGATGTCTCAAAACACTATGAAGTTCAAAGTTCTCACACGCTTTAGGGAATTAACTCTGCTTTAACCACAGAAACGTAAAAAGTTCAGGTTATCTGCCCCGTGCATAAGAAATAACCACTTCTATTTCATGGAAGTTGCAACAAAGAGCAAGGATTTGAAAAAATTTTAAACATTAATAACTTTTTTTTCCTCTTAAGTGTTATTATGTTTTATATAGGCACAGTATGACGAGGTGCATTGCAAACATTCTCCTTTAATAGAGCTCATTAAAGAAACTTTATTGTCTTTTTATTGTTTTCTTATGTTGGTGCTAGAATAATTTTATCATTGTGGTTTTACACCATTCATTCTGTGCATAACACTGAAACTAAAGGGGGGTTAGAGGGGTACAAAAGACAAGAACGTAAGAAGTTAGAGGAATTAGTGTGGATTGCATGGATTGATCCGATGAGTTCAGCCTGCAAGCAAGTATTTTCTATACTATTTTCCCCCGCAACAGCATTACTGTCATTGCTAAAAAGAGACCCAACATCCTTACGCCAGCAAACCCAGATTTCCTACAGATTCAAGTCTTGTTTGTTTATAGAATCATAGAATCACCAGGTTGGAAGAGACTCATCGGATCATCGAGTCCAACCATTCCTATCAAACACTAAACCATGTCCCTCAGGACCTCGTCTACTTGTCCTTTAAAAACCTCCAGGGAAGGTGACTCAAACACCCCCCTGGGCAGCATATTCCAGTGCCTAATGACTCTTTCCGTAAAAAGCTTCCTCCTAATCTCTAGCCTGAACCTCCCCTGGTGGAGCTTGAGGCCATTCCCTCTTGTCCTGTCCCCGTTCCTTGGCAGAAGAGCCCAGCTCCTTCCTCTCCACAACCTCCTCTCAGGTAGTTGCACAGAGCAATGAGGTCTCCTCTCAGCCTCCTCTTCTCCAGGATAAACACCCCCAGCTCTCTCAGCCACTCCTCATAAGGCCTGTTCTCCAGCCCCTTCCCCAGCTTTGTTGCTCTTCTCTGGACTCGCTCCAGAGCCTCAACATCCTTCTTGTGCTGAGGGGCCCACAACTGACTCCAGGATTTGAGGAGCGGTCTCACCAGTGCTGAGTCCAGAGAATAACCTCCCTGGACCTGCTGGCCACACCCTTTCTGATCCAAGCCAAGATGCCACTGGCCTTCATGGCCACCTGGGCACACTGCTGGCTCATCTTTCCCCCTTCTCCTGTACTTCCCTGCCTGGGTCAGCGATATCATGTTGTGCAGCTCTGTGCATACGCCTGGCTGCAGACAAATCGCACAGAACCAATCCATACCTATTTCTCTTTCCTTTCTGTCTCCAATCTATCTTTCTCTCCTTTGCCTGTAGCCTCCGCTTGTCATAAAGCAATTACCAAAACAGAGAAGGGGAAAGAAGGGGAAGAGGTAGACCAGACACAGAAGTTTTATCCCTTTAGGTAAAAATAGATTATTATTGCTTCATTAGCAATAATTTCTATGTTCCATGTTTTTGTGAAGCTGAGCTAACACTCCTCAGACTGAAACCCTTCTAAAGTAACATAAAAAGATAAAGGAAGACCAAAGCTGTTGTGCTGAACCACTGGAAGCTGGCTTTGCCCCCTGTGTTTGGTGCAGATTTACAGAGAGCTTAGGGAGCGCTTGTTTCCACATTAAACTTTTTTTTCAGACTGGCAACTCCATTTCAGCTTTGCGGTGTTTGGATTTTAGAGAAGTTGAAAGAGCTGGAAGTTACGGCTGTATTTTCAGACTCCATTACCTTTTCGTGAGTGGCAGAATCAGACGGGCCTGCAGCCACCTCCACCATTATACTCTCCCCAGTCTAAAGGGAAAAAAGAGCAAAAATGCAAATCAGCACATGACTCAGTGGCTCTGGGATGGTTTAGGGACACAGAGCAACAGGTTATTGCACTTTGAGAAGAGCAGGCACCTTACTTACCTTTGTTAGAAAAGGTGTGATAAATACAAAGAACACATCATAGACAAAAAGAACCAGGAGGAGCAAGGTACAGCCCTGCGGGAACAAAGAAAATACTTGGGGTTTATATCCTATGAATTAGAAATAACAAAGAATTAATAATGAGCACCTTAGGACTATTCAAAAGCCAACAAGGACTCATATCTTTTTCTTAATTCCTAAATAGTTTAAATGGACGAATTGGTTCTCGCGTGCACCATAGGAAAGAAGTAAATCTTTATCACAAAATCACGTGTTAGTCCCTAAAATTCGTGCTCGTGTAAAAATGTGGAAATGGTGCCGCTTCAATTAGGAGACGTTAAGAAGTTCTGCTAAGCACAGCTTGAAATAGAACCCGCAGCACTTCAGCCGGTCTGTACAGGGAAACAAATACAGAGGTGAAGATAAACTAAACCAGAGTTTGAAGAGCTGCCTAAGGGGCAACTAAACAACTAATACTGAATTTTGTCTTAGGATACTGAACATGTTTTGGAAGATTTGTTAAAAACCCACCAGAAAGACGCATTAATTCTGCGTCAAATATAAAAAAAAAACCCCAAAAAAACAATCAACCCCAACCTCCCCACAAGTGAGGGATGCGTGAATCACTAGTACTCAACACCCTACAGAACTTAAAGTTACCAAATATAATAATCACGTGCCACTTATTGTTCTGCACTGGACTCATTACATTACACTTTTCTAAGCTACAAATTAATGGAAGTGCATTTCCAGCTCCAGGGAAACCTTACAGCGGCCTTCCAGAACCGAAAGGTGCTCCAAGAAAGCTGGGGAGGAACTTTTTAAAAGGGACTGTAGTGATAGGACAAGGGGGAATGGCTTTAAATTGGAAGGGGGAAGATTTAGATTAGACATTAAGAAGAAATTTGTCACAGTGAGGATGGGGAGGCCCTGGCCCAGGTTGCCCAGAGCAGTGGTGGCTGCCCCAGCCCTGGAGGGGTTCAAGGCCAGTTTGGATGGGGCTTGGAGCCCCTGATTCAGTGGGAGGTGTCCCTGCCCACGGCAGGGGGGTTGGAACTGAATAGGCTTTAAGGTTCCTTCCAACCCAAACTATTCTATGAATCTATGATCATAAGTGGCTCCTCTGCTCAAGTACAGACAGACAAACACCCTCTTTTAACATCTGTTTAATTTCATACCTTAAATGTAGGCAGGCGAATCGTTTTCAACATGTAGAGACAGAAAGCGATTCCCAGAGCATCTTGGAGAACCCAGGCCCACCTAAAGAAAGCAGAGAGCAACGTTTTTGCAGGAAACAGTAGGGAAGCTACTTGCCCTCACTAAGAACTCGCTGGGGACAAAAATATTTAATACAAATACTTGTTTGAAGTCAACATTGTTGTCAGCACGGATTCAGATAGGAGCAGTTGTGCTTGATCGGCCTGATAGGCCTCTACAGTGAAATGGCTGGTTTAATAGCCAAGGGAAGAGCAGTGGGGATTCCATCTACCTAGGCTTTCCACCCAGAATCTCTGATAAGATCCTCCTACAGAAACGGATGAAGTATAGGCTGGATGAGCAGACAGTAAGGTGGATTAAAAACTGGCTGATCATGTTCAGTGGGTACCAAAATAGGAAGCACTGGGGTCCTTTGGCCTGTGTAGATGTGTACACCCTGGTGTGCTGAGGGCAACCTAACACAGAAGTTGATTTGCATTTGGTATGGAAATACCGAGGCTCTTGGCTTTACTGTCAATTGCTTAGGATCAAAGAGAAGTTGGCTTCAAGCTATGAAACACTAAGATTTACCTAAACCCTCTAAGATCTAGATGCAGATGAGACTGTGCTGTTGCGATCAACACCCAAGCACTGGCTGATGGAGATTTGTGCAGGAGACAATCGGGTCCACTCCAGCTTTCAGCCAGAGAACGGATTTCCTAGCCCTAAATACCTCAGTTTGGAATAGAACTATAGTGCTCCTGTACTCCTCAGGCTGACACTCACTTCTCTAAAAGGTGTTTCAGCTTCCTGAATTTATGAGTTCTGTCTCTGAATGATCCAAAACCCTAACGGATAAAGTCGACCCCACAAAGGCAGCAACAAGCATTCAAGGCACAAGCATCAAAGGCACCATTGGTACCATCCTCAGAAACAAGCACCAGCATTTCAGTTCCAACAGAATTCCTGACCAAGAAGATGAACACATCATGTATACATGGGGACTCTGGAACATCTGGGACTGAGGAAAGGGGTAAAAAACCCCAGACAAACAAAACCCTCTAACAGAAGTGGTAAGAACAGGCTATATTTAGGTACTGCAGCAATACTGGAAATAGAGAATTGTTCACAGATACCAGACAGCTGAGAGAACGTAAAGATCTGAATCCTCACAGCTCTTACTTCCTCCGAGCAAACGCACACACAGACCATCACATTACACATTAGAAACACATTAGACAACTCGTGTCCAACTTTCCATCCCACTGCTGCAAAGCTGGTTTAAGCCAAAGAGATCAGAATATGGAGCAGAACTCAGAGAAATTCAAGCTTAACAAGAGAAAGTTTTCTTAAGCCTACGAGACAAAGATGAGGAACATGAGGAACAACTAAGAATTTCTGCCCAAGTCTCCAGTTTCTTTCCTGTCACTCCAAAAGGCCTTATGAGGAGCAGCTGAGAGAGCTGGGGGTGTTTATCCTGGAGAAGAGGAGGCTGAGGGGAGAGCTCATTGCTCTCTGCAACTGCCTGAGAGGAGGTTGTGGAGAGGAGGGAGCTGGGCTCTTCTCCCAAGTGANATTCTATGAAATTCTGGGTAAGTTTAGCCTTCTGTGGAAGCACATTACAGTTTCTAGCACAGAAACTAAAATACACACTTACTGATCCTCGTTTCTGAAGACTCCCCAGACTACGCTGACAGAGAGACAAAATACTGCCAACAGCAACATCCGGACCTCGGGACGTTTATGAAAATAAGGCAGGTTGTTCTCCGGGACTCTGAAAATGGAACACACCAAAGCTGCAGTCTATGTAGTTACCCTCATCACATTTTGAAGTATGAAACCACCTTGTAAATCCCACATCTACCCAACATTGTAAAAAATCAATTTTGCCTACTGAAAAATCAGAAGTTGCCACATACCTGCACTTTCCCAAGGGGAATCTTCTTACAAAGGGAGACAGACAACTGTAAAGACCAATTGAGGCAGCCAGGCAGAATATTCCTATGATAACATAGACTGAGAAGGAAAAAGAAGTAAGTCCGAGTAGGATAACGTAAGAGATTACTTTTTTCATATCCCAGCTGAATAAAGAACACACAAACCAAACGCCTGACTGAGAAATGAGGCTTACGTTTCATCAGTGAAGTCTGAATTCAGACACTTCAAGTGATTGTTGATTAGATTTATGTTCTTTAAGCATCTAATTCTCACTCGATTTAGTCAGGTGTACTTAATGCGACAGCTACTTCAAAAGATAAAATCCTCCGTGCTAATATTCTTAAAATAAGTCACTGAATCATAAGCCTGAGAGGCAATTCACAGTGAAGTGTTTATCTTCATTATGAGTATCCGTGAGCATTATAAGGGAACTCTTAAAATAAACCAGCAGCAAAATGAATTAACACAGATGGGATGAGCCTCACTCATAACTTCCTCAGAAGCGTAAGGATAGAAGTTCCAGTGCATTAGGCTCTCATGTGTTTTTCTCAATCAATCTGATAAACGATCAGTAGAAACTTATCACGCTTATAAAGATTAAAAAATTGGATCCCACAACACTTCAGATTGCACAACAATAAAGACAAATATACGTGTGAGAACACCTTTGACAAAAATAAAAAGGTGGGAGACGTTAAGTCTGCATCTGCTTAGCAGGGTTTAACACTTGAAAGAAGCTCTGTAATCCCCTAATTCAACATTGCTAAAAGCAGGTATAGAAATCTGCTCAGTGGGTTTTCTTACAGGGTTTTAAATCATATTTGGATGAAGAAACATAGCCAAACACAGCCCTTTCCTAATTATTTTCACAGTAAAAATGTTCTTTAAATGACAGCAGCGTTGGGTTATTGAAGATGTATCAATACAAATACAGCTTTAGGAATACCTAAGTGGTCGTAGAAGAAATAAAGGAGGACCAGCATCGAGCAGCACATCACTACGAATACACAGATCATTATTGGAGTCACGTCAACTGTTTCATCGTCGTGTTTCTCTGCCCCGTCGTCACGTTTGTGCTTCATGTACCGCCTGAAAGAGCAAAACAGTAAAAGAGTAAATAGAGTCCATTCCTTCCACAACAGAATATAGAAGAGCACTGAAACTTCAGCAAGAGCTATACGGGGTTGGGAAACATGACACAACACCAATGTCTGCACTGATTTCATAGAATCATAGAAACACAGAATCATAGAATCACCAGGTTGGAAGAGACCCATGGGATCATCGAGTCCAACCATTCCTATCAAACACTAAACTATGTCCCTCAGCACCTCATCTACTCGTGCCTTAAACACCTCCAGGGAAGGCGAATCAACCACCTCCCTGGGCAGCCTGTTCCAANGGGCAACCTGGGCCAGGGCCTCCCCACCCTCATGACAAAGAATTTCCTTCTAATGTCTAATGTAAATCTTCCCCTCTCCAATATAAAGCCATTCCCACTTGTCCTGTCATTCCAGACCCTTGTAAAAAGCCCCTCCCCAGCTTTCCTGGAGCCCCTGTCAGCACTGGAAGCCACTCTAAGGTCTCCCTGGAGTTCTCTTCTCCAGGCTGAACAACCCCAACTCTTTCAGCATCTCCTCATAGCAGAGGTGCTCCAGCCCTCGGATCATCTCCATGTCCCCCTCTGGGCCTGTTCCAATAGTTCTGTATCTGTCTTATGTTGAAGATTCCAGAACAGGACACAGGGCTCCAGGTGAGGTTTCACAAGAGTGGAGAAGAGGAGCAGAATCCCCTCCCTCACCCTGCTGGCCACGCTGCTTTGGATGCAGCCCAGGATATAAGGCACTTCAGAAACTCATGCAGCGAGTACTCGTTTATCACGAGTACTATTTTTCATCCCCTAAGAACTCAGAGTCCTGAAAATTACCACAGAATAATCTGTTGACTTCAGCAGAAATCCTAAATTCGGGCTTTTATGTGGTTTTTTGCAGAAGCCGTAACAGGAAACCTCTCACCATTCCGTTCTCCTTCTGGGCTTTTCAAATGTTTCGCTTCTTTGATGAGGCAAAATACTAAAACACTCTACCTGCAAATTATACTCCCATAATTTCATACAGGGACAAAGCCAATGCAAGGCTCAGGGGCTTTCATAGAATGGTTTTGGTTGGAAAAAACCCTTTAAGATCATTGAGTCCAACCATCAGTCCCGCTCTGCTACGTCACCACTAGACCATGTCCCAAGTACAACAT
>WAAB01020738.1:29324-49155 GCA_013389865.1 Piaya cayana | reverse complement strand
CTTCTGTGGTCAGGAAATGTTTCCAGACAAGCCTGTCTAAGATTTTGGCTCTCTGGAGATATTCCTGGCTTGTTCTCTCACTCCACTGTGATACTGGGAGGAAGACAATCCTATCTTAGATGTCTCAGTTCAGCATTTAAATTGTTTCAGATAAATTTAACCAATATGCCATTTATAATAAAGTATATGCCAAAAGGAAGTCACCTGTTAAATACATCTATGTTCTATCTTTAGAGACACGTAAGTTAAGTAATTCAGTCACATATCCAATGCTATTCTGCAGGTGTCCTGCATTCGGTGTGGAGCCAAAGGATTTACTGACTGATTTGCGCAGAGGATCTCTTGCTAATCCTTACAAAGCTAGGACCACATAAGAAATGAGCCAACTTTTGTACTGCATTCACTTTCTGATTACTGAGAATGCTAGTATTATTAAATTTTAAGACAGACACAAGTAGGAGAGTTTCATAATAGTGAACTCTTCCTAATCCTCATGCATGCTCCAGATATTGTTCTTACTCTCCCACTGTTAGATGCATACACAGCCTTTGGGTTCAGACAGATTTTCCAGGATTTGTCTTCTGACAGCTGATCTGTAGCTGATGTGGCCACTGTGTGAATGACACAATTAGACATACTCCTTGTGTCTTAGGCTCCCAGAGAGAAGTCCAGTTTAGCAGACATTTTTTCATCTGATGTCACTTGAGAGTTCAACTCTTGTTAAGTTACTGAGGGTATAATTCAACCTATTTAGAGTTGGGTCGTCATGTCATCACTAGGTCCATTAAAAGCACTAATTTCTGATCCAGAAGAAAAACACCACTCCTCAGAAGAATCTACCAAACAGTGAAAAACTCTTTGAATTTACGTATCATCAAAATTACCATGGCTTTAACCATGACTAACCATAGGAAATGATGAGAGGCATATAGGTATTTCTTGACCTAGGAGGTGTTACACATTGCTGTGAATGGACCTTTGATCAATAGACAATAACAAAGTCAGTTTAAAAAAAAACAATTTCTAGTTCAGCCTTCTAACACGTATACATGCTGCAAGTAAGAATCTTTTGCAAATTGACAGCTATAAAAATTGAGAAGAAACCTAAAGAATTTAGCCAAATATCAGAACCAGTGCAGAGATGATTTACATGGTTGGACTCGATGATCCGGTGTGTCTCTTCCAACTTGGTGATTCTATGATTCTATGAAAAGTGGTAATACACCTCGTTCTCAGAAGGAAGCTTTGTGTGTGTGCAACAATGCCTGAAAATCTGACCAGAGGAAGCTCAAAGCAAGGTCCTGTTCCTCTTGTGCTCAGAGAAAACAGGCTTTGTGTGAAGGATGAAGAAGAATCTCATTTTTATCATTCATTTCTTCTAAAAATGGAGTCATGGGAGTTCCTGTCTGCTGACTAACAGCTCAAAAACGTAATGAATAATGGATATCACAGAACTCTCACTAGGCTGTCTAGGAAATCAGTTCTGTAAATTTATGTGATTGTCAGTCTATACTAGCAGATGTGTTACTGCTCGATTCTTCTTAGCAAAACACAATTCTGCTACAGGTTTGAGAATATTAAGGCTTGGGTTTTATCATACTTAAATGCCATTAGCTTAACAACAAAGTTAGATCCCCTGAGATCAGGAGATCTTTTATTTTTTCCCCCAACACCAGCATCTTAACTGTCAGCAACCTTGACTATTATTTTCAGATGCTGCTTCAATATTCACAGGGCATCTGAAAGCTAATTTTTCTGTATGTCAGTGTAAATGGAAGATAAGGCCAGTTTCTAGACAAAATACTTAAATTATAAGCTTTAAATGTTGTCAGGGTACAGCTATACTAATAAAGTAATAATATTGAGGTTCATTTTCCAGTCTTGAGGAGAACTGGCACCATTTGGCTACATACATATTACAAAACTGTCTCCAAGACAGGTTTCATTGTTCATAGACTCTGTTGGGAATTTTCCCTTGTCTATGTTACCTCCTGAACTATTCCCAGGAATTGTTTGGAAAAGAAATTATTTAGTGTAGTTGAAAACCAGGTCAAGAACAATTTTCACAACTTTGTATTGGACTCATCATGCATTGGCACTGATGATAGTTTGAATGGTTTTTGTCATGAAGACTTTAGGTGAGATCTTTCACCAACAGTTTCCTGGTTTGAGCCTGTATTCTAATGTATAGAATAGCTTTTATTTTCAGATTAAATGGGGTAGTGTTGTGTCTGAAATGTGTCTGCCATCAGCATGCTGGAAACCTTTCAAATTCTCAAACAGAAACACTTCACAAGCCTCCCACGAGCTGATGGTACTTATCTTAAGTCTTTGTGCTCTGTCTCAGTATCTGTAATATGGAGAGAGATGTTATTGCCTAACACAGAAACACTGTGGGTTGTGAATTTTTGCTGTCAGCCTAAAATATGATCACTTTGCGTTCCTTTCCTGTTTTGTTTTTTTTTTTATTTTAACCTCTGTTGTCTCTTCTATAAATAATTATTCATAAAACAAAAAGATAAATAGAGGACCTCTTTTCTTATTCATTCCACATAATGCAAGTCTGTCGCTTGCACCCTGGCAAGCATGCTCATTTTTCAGGCTCTGTAGGCTTTTGCTTGAGGGAAAGTGAAGTGAGGGGGAGTAAATCTCAATGTGCTTAATGTAGTATGTATACCCTCCTAGTGCCTGGAGCCATCCTTTTTATGCTGAAAATGTGACTTAACAGAACTCTGGTGTCTTTCTGGTAATGAAGAATTAGGGTGGGAGGAGGGCAGAAGTATTTTTTTAACAGTTTAGATAACTGCTATGATTTCTTTGCTGATGCTTTCTTTTTCCTTTTTTTTTTCCCTCCACTAAAGATACTCCCTAGCAATGTTATTACCTGAAGTTTTACAGCCCAGAAGTATATAACTGAAATCAGCACCATCTCCAGCTGTGCCAGTGCTTGATAAAGTGAGAGCACCCATGATGGGTTTATTTAGTTCACAGCTTTGTAAGAGGTAAACTAGAATTCTTCAATTAATTTGATAACAGTCCTTCATTTCCTGAGAGCAATTTAAATACAAGGATTATGCAGATTATAGCACAGAGTATAATAATCCTTCCTTATAGTTCAAACTACCACCAAACTCTTTTTTTCAAGTGGCTCCCTAGAAATTTCATCTCTCATGTCACCTAAGAAAAAATTTGGGAGTACTTGGATAGGATCCAAAACCAAATGGCTTTAAGTGAAGACATTTAGAAGATTTTCTGATTTTTTTTGGAAGTATTTTATGGCCACTGCGGGGAATAAAGGCAATTCCTTGTACTTAACTAGACCCACTGGCACATTTCTGCAGTTCTAGTTTCTGGCTTTGAATAAGCCTTGAAGCTGTGAGCAAGATGAATAATTATGAATGGCCCTAAGCTATCTCTTGCTCTAAGAACATCACTAATCTCCTCTGTAACAGAAATCTTTAAGTTACTGTAGTCAATCTGTCTAATCATGTTCCAGTAGCCAAGGATATATTCACGTGAAGCTGTACCACATGCCCTTCTGATTGGAGTTTCATTAAGAAAGACATCAAACTTACAGTGACCACTAATTGACAGAAGATGTACACATTCAGCATATGCCTAGGTTTATACTAGTGAATCGAAATAGAGCTTGGATATGGGTGCTCTGATTTGAAGACTAAGCAAGTTAAGTAGCATTGATGCAACTGCTAGAGAATTGTGTCTGGAATACTAATTTATTAGTATAGACATCACCTCACTTTCATGATAAATACCACTTATTTACTCAGATGGAAGCTCCCATGAGGGGCCGTGAGCTGTTGGCAATGGCAGTTGGCTGCCTGCCTTGAAGAACAGTGGGTTTCTGTACCAGCACTCCTGACGTGTTACATTCAAACATCATCTCTGCGAGCACCTGACCTAAATAGATAGCTAAGTGACTCCCCCATGTTCCAGGGAGCCAAACTGAGCTTGAGAGAAGATTTAATAGGTGCTGATTAAGTGCAGTGTCAGTTCAAGCCTTTCCAGCAGCCTCCCAGATGTGTAACTCTCAATAGGTACCCAGTACAGGGAACAGAGGCTTTGATTAACAGCTGAAATAACAGGGGACACAGTCATAGCTCTGCTGTGATCCACTGCTTCAAGGAAAAAATATAATTTCAGATGTAAAGAATATATCAAAACACTTGAGCTTGTAAATACCTTTATTTTTTTTTAACTGGCCACATTGTCACAATGGTAATAGTCTCATTTTTCTGAGAAATACATATCTAGTGTGTAAGATACAAGGTTTGGAATCAGGACATGTTAATTTGATTTCTTGCAGCATGGATGATTTCTTTGTGTCATTAGGGAGATCTGTGTATCTCTATTCTCCTGTTTGCCCTCTCACTTTTTTATTTTCTGTGTATTCCCACAATAAGCTTTTCAAAGATTACCAGTATTTTTCTCTCTGTTCTTTCATGTATTCTAGGTTACAGCGGTTTTCTTTCAAATCCCACATTTTGTAATAAGAAAAAAATGCATTTTATTCTACCTTTCACAGGCTTTATTGATTTATAACTGCTATAATTTATTATTTGCACTGCCTGATTTCATTTAACTAAAAACTCAGTCCAAACATAATGTATATAGCACTTGTCACATAAAACATCAAAGGCGCTTCTCTTCTTTCAAGGAAAATCCATCCTAACTAAGTTAACAAAGTGTCTTCCAAGAGGAAATAAATATTTAACACTGTGATATTAGCTGAGAACCTGAAGTTTGAATCCACAGGAGAGGTAATCGAAAGCTCCCTGATTACTTTTCAACTCCTTGAGCAAGATATAGCACAGGTCAACCATCATCAACTCTAGATCCGAGTGCTACTGGGTCACCTAGCACTTCCACCTGCACTCAGAAGAAAAATAAGGACATGTATGTAATTTTGTCAATTCAAAGTAAAAATAGAACGAGTTATTTATTAAAGTTTTAGGCTAACTGAAGAACTGATGATTCCTGACCCAGTTTAAAAGCTCTTCAAAAAATTATGAGCACATTCTTACTACCAGTGTTTGTACTAGTTAAGCCTTTCACATCAGGTTACTATGATCATTCTTATCTTGTACAGACTTGAAAACAGATCTGCTGTCATATTGAGCCAAATGAGATGGAAATACAGAGAAAGTGGAAATGGGGATGGGTTATTAGGGAGTATATATAGATACTGTCTAATTATNGTGCTGAGGGGCATGGTTTAGTGTTTGATAGGAACGGTTGGACTCAATGATCCGGTGGGTCTCTTCCAGCCTGGTTGTTCTATGATTCTATGATTTATGACAGGGTTAAGAAAGCCAGAGGTTAGCTGGAGCTGAAACTAATGAGGTCCATGAACAAAAATAGGAGTTTCTTAATGTGCGGTAGCAGCAGAAGGAAATCTAAGGAAAACATTAGCTTACTGCACAATGTGCTCACCTAGTGACAAATGACACCGAAAAGGCAAGAGTATTGAATAACATTTTTCTTAGTCTTTATGGCTAAGGTTGGCTCTCAGGCCTCTTGGGTCTAGTAGCAAAGAGTATGAGAGTGAACACTACTTAGAGCAGAAGGTACAGTCAAGGAACCATTAAGCTCTGTGAGATGGGAAGAATCCAATAATTCAGAAGGAACTGGCTAATTTAATTGAGAGGCCTTTCTCTGTAATCTCTAAAAAGCCATGACAATCAGGGAACATTTCTGCCAACAAAAAATGAAAATATCACATCTGTCCTCTTGAAGGGCAAGAAGGAGAATCCAGGGACAAACAAACAAGCCAGGAAGTTTCCTCTGATGACACCCATTGACAAGGCATGGCTCGTGTCAGTGCGGATAAAGTGTTTACTTAAACAAAGGTGATTTCCTAAAAACTGTGTTTGAAGTGACTCCTGCCCTATTCCAACCTCCAAACCATACGGTATTGCTTGGATTTTGTTTAATTTACTGTACAGATACAGCCAGTAGCAGTAGAAACGTAGCCAAGGAGACCCAAAGCCAAATGCAAAGCAGTGTTGATGTAGCTAGCCTGTGACTCATTAGCTCAGGACCAGAAAGCAGGCCCTGGCCCTGTTTAATTAAAATTACAGTTGTATTCATTACTTCACTTATTATCTAACTGCTCAGATAGGCACTCTGGGCACAAGCACATAGACAAGCAGATGGCAAATGTTTTGCTCATCCGAAGTTAACTTCAACTCTGAACAGCAGAACTTTTTATCTTCAAAGAGATAATTGTAAGTTTCCAAAAATAATACAAATTCTGGTACAGAGTGAAAATTCCTCAACATTAAAGTTCAGCATTCTGGTTTTAATAGGAATAATTTCATTATTTCTTTTTTAAAACCAACCAACCAAACAACAGACTACCTATGAATGAATGTTCAACCAAACAATATTCGCAGAGCAAACAAAAAATATATATTGAAAACCTGGTCACTTAGAGAGTCTTAGATTAATAATTTATTATATATAACAACTTAAAATCCTACAGCTTATAGGACAGAAAAGCTGTGTTTCTTAGAGCATGGGGAATGGCGCTATTTGAAGAAAATAAATTATTAACATAACATTTGTGTGGGAAATGCACACCTTGTCATTCAAGCTGAAAGAAAAAGTACTGAACGTCACAAGATAATACAGTAGAGTATTACGGTAACACAGCACAACACAATTCAAGGTATTATAAACACTACGCTATAATACTGCTTACAATGATATTAATAGCCAAAGGTGGCATTTGGCTGCTAGGTAAAGCAGGTATTTGGCTGCTAGGTATTCCCTCCTAACTGTACTCCTCACAGAGTGAAAAAATATGATCTGACTAAATTGTCTCCAGTAAAGTGAGGGAATAGTTTTTGGATAATGAATTAAACACTGGTTTCCTAGGAGACAGATCGATGCAGAGGAGGCTGTGTCCATTCTCTTCTCTGGGGCATTGCTTGCTATCCAGTATGCTATCAACCTACAATACTAAGCTCTCTTAATGGGTCTGAGAATAAGAAGCCTGTTGCTGTGTAATGTCTTGAGTTACTGAAGAGTAATTTAGGACAGTTTTCAGTTTACTTGTGATAGCCTCTCATATTCTCTGTAGAAGGAGAGCTGAATAAGACCCAAGTACAGACTTTCAGAATGTCTGTATTAGTAGATGTCTGTAAGGTTATCTCGCCTGCATACACCACACAATTTTAAAGGGGTTCATCTGCATGTCAGAGTTGGAATTTCATACAATCACAGAATCATAGAATAGTTAGGGTTGGAAGGGACCTTAAAAATCACCTAGTACCAACCCCCTGCCATGGGCAGGGAATTTCTATGTCCTGAGATGAACACTTAAGCAGCTTTTGCACTGATGCTTCATAAGGAAAAAGTCCTTTATGCAAAGGGTCGTTAGGCACTGGAACAGGCTGCCCAGGGAGCGAGCTGACTCGCCTTGCCTGGAGGTGTTTAAGGCACAGGTGGATGAGGTATGGAGGGACATGGTTTAGAGATTGGTGGGAATGGTTGGACTCGATCCGGTGGGTCTCTTCCAACCTGGTGATTCTATGATTCTATGATTCTTCATAGAATAAGAAATCTGTTTTCTTAATTATCCATGGAGGTTACAATGTTACATTCAAGAAGAACATACATTTGTTAAAGAGTTTTCTTTTTTTATTTATTTATCTGCAACTGGTAATGTAAATTAGAAAACATTCAAATCGACTCTAACTGTCCATCATTGTTGCTATTTTGTGATAGATGTATAGTTTATCTGAGGACAATATGTTTGCTTCCAGTAAGCTGAATTTACAGAGAAAAAAATTTAGCTGGTTTTAAGGTGCAACAGATTTCATAGTGTGTTAAACTAGGAACAACAGGATACCCAGTAGTTTAATATTCCATTCAGAAATATCACCTAATTTCTAAAAAGAGAAAGCTAAAGCAAACCTTTTGTTATAGTTAACAATGACAAGCCTGGATATTCTTGTTATCTGTATGAATGATGAGACCTTCTAAGAGCCAGCTAAATTTTTCACCTTAATGAGTTCTACAGTCTATATTTATCTTGATGGAGGAAAAGCTGTTGGATCTATTCTGTGTTTCTCACTGCTGATTTCATGTGGTGACTCCTTCTTGCGCCATGAGCTGAAGAGAACAGAAATACATAGTTTACTTTCCTGCTGCTGTTCATTTTTTTGGCATACATCCACTTGTATCTTTTCTGATTTACTTCCTATAGTAAGTCATACCTTTTTGCAACTTCTTTTCAAAGATGTTCTCATTTCCTTTATCATTCTCATCACACTTGTATAAAGATCTTCAAAACATGCCATGTACTCTTTGCATGACAGATTGACTAACACATCCAGCAGTATTACTGAGACATCACTGATCTATTGAAAACGTCTACAAATTGTCCTTTCCCACTGCACATACATATTAATTAGAGAACTTCAATGAACTTTAACAACAATGTAACTAATAATTTGGGTTGCAATTATAACAGGCTTTTATCCAGTGTATTTTCTCTATTTCATGGTGCATCCTACTCTTATTCTCTGGCAAAGAGAAGGAAGGAAGGAATGTCTACAGAGAAGCGAAGAGAAGAGAATAGAAGAGAAGAGAAGAGAAGGCTCCAAGTAGACCTTATTGCAACCTTCCAGTAGCTGAAGGGGGCTTACAAGAAAGCTGGGGAGGGACTGTTTACAAAGTCTTGTAGTGATAGGATGAGGGGTAGTGGGTATAAACTGGAGAGAGGCAGATTTAGACTGGACATACGGAGGAATTTCTTCACTGCGAGGGTGGTGAGACACTGGCACATGTTGCCCAGGGAAGCTGTGGCTGCCCCATCCCTGGAGGTGTTCAAGGCCAGGTTGGATGGGGCTTTGGGTAACCTGATCTAGTGGGAGGTGTCCCTGCCCATGGCAGGGGAGTTGGAACTGGATGGTCTTTAAGGTCCCTTCCAACCCAAACCGTTCTATGATTGTATGAAAATGAAGAAGTAATTTATAAGTCCAATATCAAAATCCATATAAATTTACATGGGTTATAAACCAGCTCTGCCTAGGTATTTTTAGATGGGAGTAGATACTCTGATTTTAATATGTGGTTATATTTATACAAAATGAGTGATTAAGCAACTTTATGGAAAGGGATAAAACAGCTAAAGGAAGGGAGAGACTTTTCAATCTCTCACATTTACTTTGATCTTGCTGGACTCAGCCCGGACTACAGTCAGTGCACCAGTGCCATGATTTATGCAGCTCATAAATTTGGATGCTCAATTTGTCATCCTTTACCTCTTTCACTTATAGCACCTTAAGTCTATGGGTTTTTTACAGACATGCATATTAAGGAAGTTCTATGAACTCAGCTTGCAGTTGAGTACTAGAAGCTGGGGTTAAGTGGTGACAGAATTTTCTATGAGTGGTTGCAAGCAACTTGCTTTGTGTATAAAAATACAGAATACTCTTGAAGTTAATTAAACATAATCTTGTTTGTAGTGAAAACGCTAAGAGCTGAACTGTGCTTTACAAGAAATGGCTTTTACATGTAGAGTTTGAAATCCTGAAGGAAAAGCCACTGGAAAAGGAGTGAAGAACATCTGAGGAGGCTTAAGCATTTAAAGAGGCAGGCAAGTTGGAAGGAAAAAAAGTGAATAATGTTTTTCAAATAGTATAATAGTTTCCTAAGATCTGTCTGTGCTTTGTCTTGAGATCATCCGATCTTCAGTTGAAGATCTTGACTAATCATGATCCAACTGAAGATAAGATGAGACAAGGCTGCTTTGGATGCAAGCTGTTCTGTAACATTAACTGAAAAATATGTAGCAAGTATAAATACATTTTAGAAGAGGAAAGAATTAATGTTATCAGAGAATGAAAGCTTAGTTTATAGCCTGAGACACTAGAAGAATCACACAGACTTAGACATCCCCCCAAAAGCATTACTAAGTCCTAAGGTTGCGTATCTCCTATGGTCTCCAGGTTCATATTCATCACTGTATGCATATTAAGCATTGCCTTGCACTTTGAGCTTCACAGAAAAATGAGTGCCCACTTCAGTGCTGGTGCCCCAAATGCAACAGTAATAAAAGAGATCATAATAATTTGTTTATACATATGACTGATGACTTGCAGGTTGCTCTTAAACACTGAAAAAGACCAGGAAGGTCCCTGTGCTGATGGATTTCCAGTCCATTGGACCAAATCCATCAGCACAGTTGTCTCCATTGGCACATATCTTGCCTTCAGCAAGGCTTTTGACGCTGTCTCCTACAACATCCTCATAGATAAGCTTAAGAAGTTGGGGTTAAATGAGTGGGCAGTGAAGTGGAATGAGAACTGGCTGGGGGGTAGAGCTCAGAGGGTTGTTGTCATTGGTGGAGAAGGACCTGGGAGTCATTGTGGATGAGTTAACCATGAGCCAGCAATGTATGCCAGTGGCCAAGATGGCAAATGGAATCCTGGGGTGCATTAAGAAGAATGTGGCTAGCAGGTCAAGGGAGGTTATCCTTCCTGTTTGTTCTGCCACAGGAGGCTACATCTGGAGTATTTTGTCAATTTCTGGGCTCCTTGGCTCAAGAAAGACCAGGAACTGCTTGAAGAGAGTCTGGTGAAGAACCACAAAGATGATGAGGATATTGGACCATACCTCTTATGAGCAAAGGCTGGGGGACAGGGGTCTCTTTTATCTGCTGAAGAGAAGAAAAGAGAGAGAGAGGATTTATCAAGACTTACAAATATCTAAAGGGTGGGCGTCAGGGGGATGGGGCCAGATTCTTTTTAGCTGGATACAGTGGTAGGACAAGGGTCAATGGTCACAAACTGGAACACAAGATGTTCCACCTAAACATGAGGAAAAAATTTTCTACGTTGAAGCACTGGAACAGACTGCCCAGGGAAATTGTGGAATCTCCTTCTCTGGAGATATTCAAATCCCACCTGAACACACTCCTGTGCAACCTGCTGTAGGTGAACCTGCTTTAGGAGGAAAGGTTGTCTAGAGGACCTCTAGAGATTCTTTCCAACCCCTATCATTCTGTGACTCTCTGGTTCTTCCTTCTCCTCTCCATAGATAATGGGTTCATCCTGCAAGGGACACACACATCTTTATTTGAAATCATTGATACAAAAAGATTTTAATAGTAGACAGAAATATGATTATCCAAAGCTCAAAAGCTGTGAAGTGGCAAAGCGGAGCGAAAAGTCTGTCCTTAATTATAAGGGCTGTTATTCTCAGGCATGAGAACTGAAGCTAGATTTGTCTCATATAATGCAAGATAACTAGACACAGATACAAAAATATGGGTTTAATTCAGTAAAAGACTCATCTGCTATTCAGGCCAGGGTAATTTCTGCAGTACAAGGTAGGTCTGTGTCTAGGTTTTTTAACATAGCCTTTCCTTCTGGGCATTTTTTTGCTTTTTTATTGTTTGGGGTTTTTTTTTCGTTTTATTAACTTTTCTTCTTTTTGCAAGTTGAATTACTGGTTTACAGGGTTTAACAGAGTAAATAACTGTGCCAGTCACTGCCTAATAGGACACTGGATAATTGATAGTACTGATGGTATTTTTTGATGCATAGCCAGGCAAGATTTATTGAAATATGCAATTACAGATGAAGATAGAAGGCAATATTCAATACTTGGGGAGCTAGAGAAACCACTAAAGGTTCTAGTTTAAGGATTCTGTCGAAGAGACAATTACTGTTATTTATTTATTTAATTTTGGCACAGCACCATTTTAGAGCCTTAACAATCAAGTTGTTTGCAGAAATTGTGTTCAGTTTCAGACTTCCTTCTAACAATCTCGTTAGTAAATAAGCATTTTATAGTAGAGGAGAGTAGAATTGAAGCAAATCAGTGCCGTTTATTCTGGCACAAAAATGCACTTTCACTCCATAAACTGAAAGATTAGCATCCTGTCCAATAGAGGTCAGATCAAAATGCGAAAAAATATTCTTTGTTGCCTTCGGAAATTGTATACCATAATGTCTTCAATTTCTGATACAGAAAGTATGTTTCTATATCACAAGAAGCCTTAGAACAATTAGGGAAATTGCTGTGAAGTTCTGCATGTTGCAGTGAAAAGTAGTGCATAGCCGCTTAAAAGCTCTTGTTAGCATTTCATTGAATGATTAAGATAAATATTCATGTAGCAGTTCATTAAAAAAAGGAGGAAATCAAGATCTTCTCATTTACCTAACAGAAATAATTTATTAATCTAGAAAAAGAATAAGTAGTTATGAAATAAACTATCTAGGCAGCAGAAAGTTTTTAAATGCCATGTAAAAATCTAAGTGCATGAACTGAATATGAAATCACACTTATAGAAACAAAATAGCAGAGTGGGCAAAGGCACAGGTACAAATGATTTTGATGCTTTGTGAACTATACTCATGACAAAATAGTTTTGTCTTGTTCTTGATGACTTAATGTAAAAATGGAAATCTCAAGAGGTCATATTATTGAGTAGTAGCAACAGATGTTATAAAATCTCTGAGAGAAGATATAATGAGAAACGTTGTCAGTACCATACACAGGGATAGAGAGAGTGCAGTGTCAATATGTGTCTGAGAAGTAGCATAAAGAAGTCAGTTAATTAGGAACAGGAGAAACTTGAAGAAAAAAATAGAACTGACACAAGAAACTTAGTCCATCCAAGGAAAATCAAATTGACTGATGAAATTTAATGTAAGAATAGTCATGGGGAAGTTCTTAAAATAGTGAACTGAAATCCAGTGTGCTGAAAAGGACAGCATTTGAGATGATTCATCTCATAGTGAAGTTACAGAATGCTGGACTCAAATGAAATGTAGTATATAGGGCAAACCAAACAAAATTTGAACAAGTGTCACACATACAAAAAAAAAAAGACTGAATGATTATGATCTGATTTAAACAGTTCACCAAAAATCCAAGCAAAACAAGGTTGTATGTATGAATGCTTTTGTTTCAGGTTTGAAACCTGAAATAGAAGACAGATAACCGGGAATTGTTGTTTTTCATAAGGATGTGATAGGCAGTTTTCCAAAAGAAAGGAAGATACACATTAGGATATAGAAGTTATGTTTGTGTTATATTGGACAAAGGCACAGGATTCAATTCTCTTGCAACAGTTCTCTGGAGGAGTTCAAGGGCTTGCAAAAGCTGGAAATTACTTTAGCAGACAGCACACGACCATGATATTCTAAATCTTCCCCCTTCCGATTTAAAGCCATTTCCTCTTGTCTTGTCATTACAGACCCTTGTAAAAAGTCCCTCCCCAGCTTTCCTGTAGCCCCTTCAGGTACTGGAAGGCTGCTTTAAGGTCTTCCTAGAGCCTTCTCTTCTCCAGGCTGAACAACCCCAACTCTCTCAGCCTGTCCTCATAGGAGAGGTGCTCCAGCCCTCTGATCATCTTCATGATCCTCCTCTGGACCTATTCCAAAAGTTCGCTCTCCTTCTTACGTTGAGGATCCAGAACGGGACACAGGACTCCAGGTAGGTCTCATGAGAGCAGAGTGGAGGGTGACATTCCCCTCCCTTGACCTGCTGGCCATGTTTCTTTTGATGTAGCCCAGGACACAGTTGGCCTTTAGGGCTGCGAGCACAAATGCCAACTCATGTCAAGCTTCTCATCAATCACCACCCCAAGCCCTTCTCCACAGTGCAGCTATCAATTACACCATCCTCTGACCCAGGAGTAGGACCTTACATCTGGCCATGTTGAACCTCATGAGATTCACACAGGCCCACTTCTCCAGCTTGTCCATATCCCTGTGGATGATATCCCATCCCCCTGGTGTGACAACTGCACACCAGAATACATATATATGAAAATCAAACCAAATAAAATTATCCACTGACAGTTTTAAAGGTAGCAAAGGAGGAACATGGTAACAAACCATGGAAACAGTTGCTTTTAGTTACAGTGGAAACCAGACACTCAGATGGGTTCAGAAAACAATTAGGCAAAATTGTAGGGAAAAATATGTAAAGACTCATTTATTAACCAGACATAATGGTCTGTCTCAAGAAGCCACTAACTTGCAGATTGCTCAAAGATGGGAAGTGACAATGATGGAAAATATCATTGCAAACTTACCTTACCCTTATGTTCTCCTCTACACGTTTATTCGTGGCCACTGCCAGAGGTGTAATGATGATTAGAGAGATCTTTGACCTCATTCAATATGACCAGCTTTTTTTGAGGGATAGAAAACAAAGTAAGAAACATTGTGACTAAAGTAATAGGACAATATAGTAGTTTTGGTTTGATCTTACATCAGTAGGTCAGCGAACCTGAATACAGGAAATACAGGTCATAGGTCTGGGTCATTTAACTTTCGTATACTGAAAGTGATACATCACTTCAAATCATCTTTGCTGCTTTGTTTCCCACTCTTAATCTATCTTCTCTACTTAAAATGTACATTCTCCAGAACAGAAATTGTTCCTTGCTGCATCTTATAAAGGGTAGACCCAGAGATCTAATTGTCATGAGAAACCTTACTACACATAATACGAAGTTTTCTAGAGCACTAGTTGGTTATTCATCTGAAAGGCCTTTAAAAAAATTGAATTCTTTATTAAAAAAAATAGAAGCTCTGTGCCTCTTCATTCTTGTTCTTCAAAATACTTAATATGAAAGCATCCATCTTATCTCAAATCATACCAAAGATCGTGTGCTGTTTCCAGATGGGTCAGGAGCAGATGCCAGGGAAATTAATTTTAAGAAACTGTTTGGATTTGGAGCTACATTTTCTCTGGCCTGAGTGTTGCATCCAAACTGCTTCATCTAAGAGCTTAAATGGACTTGTAATAAATTTGCCATAGCTTCTACAACACTGAGTTCCAATATTCACATAAAAATAAAGTTAAGAAGAACTTTTTCTTTTTTACTTATTTAGATTTGCTGACTGAAATTATCATTAGGTGAGCTTTGTCTTAATAAATAAAAATAGAGTAAACAGACATTCCTTTTTCAGCCTCCATCTCTTCTTTCAGCTTAGAGACCTCTTCAGGAAAGGTATATTATAAATTATTGCCTTGAGGTTCAATCTATGCCTTAATCATTAAATGTGTTTGCTTTCAAATATTTGTAAACTTAGTGGAGAAGTGAACACTGCAGATGGAACACATACATTTTCCTAATCAAAGCCGATTTTTTTCTTAACTCCTTTTAGTATGTGGCTGTTAATACAGAAATGGCTCAAGAAAAGCATGAAGAAGCAGGGTCCATTTTATTTATATATATGAAATTCACCACCTTGTAAATTATACCTGTAACATATGGGAATGAATCCACACAATTCAGCTCCAGGTTGCACTACAGAATTTTAACTGAGACTCAGACTCATATTCCTTTCAGTTCACATAAATTTGCACAACTATGCAGTATGTTATTTTAATTTTTATTAGAGCAGCATAACTCTACTGACATGAATGAAGTAATTTCTAATTTTTAGTAATGTGTTTGAGATTAGAATCAGACCTATTTTTTTTCCTCCAAATATGTTCTGCATTGATGGATATTAATAATGAAGATGGCATGATATCACCAACTGCTGATCTTTCTTATCACTGGTAGAAAAAGCTTTGCCGCATTTTAATGATGCCATTGAGCTAATAAATCAATAGAACATAGCTCGTATTCTTGCTATATTTGAGTAACGTTACCTTAGAAAACTCTTGGATTGTTTAAAATGCTATCCTGCTGAATAGAATCCTACTTTCTACATACAAAACCAAAAATGCCTGAGACTGGATAAACAAGGTTAATTGCTGGATGTTTCTCATATCACCAGAGGTTCCAAAAATTCAACAGCAGATTTCAATAATATCTCTCATATTAGAAGTAGTTTTGCCTCTTTAATCTACAAATTATTTGAATTAATGTTAAAACAAGAAGGGGCCTATAGGAAATATGGTGCTACATTGTGTGTAGTGTTGCTATGTTCTTTTATAAGACCTGCTGTTTAATTAATTCTCCTCACAAAAAAAAATATAGCCTTTGTTTTTCTTTTGTAGCTCTTTACACCTTACTGCCTTGTAGTTACTACCCTTATTACTCCACTGAATTTTACCCCACAGAAGTGCTGCTCCCCCAGCAGCAGTAAACGGTTCAGAGCTACTTTAGTGCTGCTGCTGCTGGGCAAGCAGCATTTCCACCTTGAAACACCATTCTAGGAGGAGAGGGGCTCCACAGACAAATTGGGAACATGACTGTGCAGGATTGCTCAGGTAAATAAACAGTAAGGTTTTCTGTTGCACTGTCACATGGCACATTCCACAGGGGAGAGAAAGGGGACAGAGAAAAGCTGTTAAATAAGAGCAGTGAAAGGAAGATGGGAAGGAAAGACGTAGTAACATATTTGGTCTCTGCTGGCAGTACAGCAGTTAATTTCTCTTCAGCAGCTGTGGTTGCGTGGTTTGCTTCCCAAAAATGGAAGTGCTTATTAAAATGTTCAGCAAAGGCTGAACAGAAATCCTCCAACTCTCTTATCCCAAGTTTGCAAACACTTTAAAATTCATTCTGCTTTGATAAAATGCTCCTAATTTAATGTGGGTTTAGACTAGTGTGGATCTAATCCTTTGAATCAAATAGATTTTACAGTGAAAGGCCTAGTCTGTAAGATATGAAAAAAATTCTGCTTATTTGTGTGATTAATAAAAATTTATTTCTGCAGTAGAATTATTATTATGGAGGGGGAAACGTGTTTGACAAAGCTATAAACTTGGATGCTGAAGTAGAGTTGGCTTGTTCTCTACGTATGTCAGTTCCTGTGAGCTATCAGATGCAATAAAGCATAAAATTGTGTTTGATTTATATTCACATGGTCTAATATCATATAATAAGTGGCATTGAAAGCCACAAGGCATATCTTCTAGGGCTGGTGATTTCATTTCAGTATTTTTGGATTAGTGATGGAAAGTTATAGATTAGAAAAGATATCAATGTATGTGACCCTTTTAGCTAAATAAAGTACCAGACAGTATCCTCATGAGGTAAGAAGGTTAATAGATGTAACCTTGAATTTATGCTTCTTTTAAGTGCTGGGTAGCCAGCATATTCTTTGTTTGTTGAAGTTTGTAAAACCACTTGTTAAACAGGTTTTGAACTGAAAAACAGTTAAAAAAATAATAATTTTTGAGAATTTTCTGTTCACTTGCATATGAAAGGAACCAAGTTCAACTGTTGACACTAGTCCTGATGCAAATAGTATAATCAAAAGAAAAGATAAATCAGCACTAAAATTCATCAGGTGACTTTATTTTGCTAATGCACTTTCACAAATTAGAAATCCAGAGGGGACTACTGTAATCATCTAGTTTGACCTCTTGCATACTACAGGTCAGGAGACTTTCCTGAGTTAATTCCCATTTCAGCTAGCATTTAACTCCCAGAAAGGCATTTGATCTTGATATGTACAGCTAAAATGACTCAATTTGAAAAGCACCTCCTCAGTAGCACGGTTTTGTACACTGAGAATATTTTTGCTTAGTCTAGTGTCACTCATACTTCTACTTACCTTAATCTGTTTTCACAGGTGTACTTATTTATGCCGCTAAGGATCGCATGAAGCCTTCTAGCTACAGATTCATGAGTGTGCGTTTAGCTGATTACCTCTCATCTTTGGATCACCTGTCAGCTTCTTCAAGGTCATTGAATGACGAGTGCAACAGAACCAAGAACTGACAGTAGAAATGGGCAGGCTCTGTGATAATTCTTTGTCTGTCATTTCATTCTGAGATCTGTTAATTACCCCGTTTTCAACCTGTATAATGTGTGCCATATTGATTTTTTTACCATCCTGTCTTCCTAATCAGAATGTGCTGTATCAACCAAAGCAAATGTCTTACCGTACTCTAAGAATACCAAATTTATGTAGTTTATCAACCTGCATAAACAATTATTTATGACTTAGTCAATCAAGCTTGTAATCTTGTCGAAAAAATAATGAGGCCTTAAATGTGTTTTTCATAAAGACTTGTTGTTTCTTAATATTTATACCTTTATACTTACTATTGGTCAGAGATGAAGGGAAAAAGCACATCATGTCAAAAAAAGGCATCTTATTTCAGGCTTTATGGCAAGTTGGAAGCCAATATTGGAAATACGAATAAACATTTTAACATATGAAACAAGCTAAGCATGTGTGTGATTTTCTGGTTTTAATCACCAAATGGTCATGCTCTATGTCATTTCACCGCTAGTGAAGACCATAAAAACCTCCTTAAAAATATCTCTTTTTTTTGTGCACCAAGTAGACATTCAATCCCACATTCTCAGGAGAGTTAAAACCACTTCCCAAAAATCATACCTTATCTAATATAACCTTTGATGGTTTCACTAGTTACAGAGTTACAGATGTCT
The DNA here is from genome assembly GCA_013389865.1 of Piaya cayana. Classification (NCBI taxonomy): domain Eukaryota; kingdom Metazoa; phylum Chordata; class Aves; order Cuculiformes; family Coccyzidae; genus Piaya; species Piaya cayana. Next base: position 30,806 of record WAAB01020738.1, on the reverse strand, counting down.
AGTCTTCATTTTTGATGCCTGCAAAGTCTGCCCTTCTAGTTTCTGTAAGATAAGCTGCTGATCCTACCTTTAGATATCCAAGTGTATAACATGTTTAGAATGAACAGTCCACTCAACTTCCCCATGCAAATGGAAAAGGGCTTTTTTCTTTCTTTTACAGGGAACTAAAGCAAAGAGATCAGGTCCATAGAAACAGGTGCCCACGGGCAAAAATGATAGTAGATACGCTGTATTGGACTTGGGAGGCAGGAAAAGGAGGTTGCATACCCATAAAGAGCAGTTCAGGAAGCTAAAGTACTGCCCAGAGCTAAACACTACAGTGTTTATGAATACCTGCCCCACTGTTATGCTCATATGTTGGAAGTAGAGCTCCTCCACTCCTATAGAGGTGCAGACTCTGCACAGAAGCCCTTAACTGAGAGTTATGTCATTTCACAATGGAAGTGATGCTTGTATCAGACTCGTTAGGAATTGAAGAGATTATCTGAATAATGAGGGTTTTTTTCAGTCAGGGGGGCACAAGACTATATCTACCCCTTTTATTTTGGGAAGCATACACTGGGAAAATATTAACTGGGAAACTGTACACTGGGAACTGTAGAATCATAGAATCATACTATCACAGGATCATAGAATCATAGAATAGTTTGGGTTGGAAGGGATCTTAAAGATCATCTAGTTCCAACTCCCCTGCCATGGACAGGGACACCTCTCACTAGATCAGGTTACCCAAAGCTCCATCCAACCTGCCCTTGAACACCTCCAGGTATGGGGCAGACACGGCTTCCCTGGGCAACATGTGCCAGTGTCTCACCACTCTCATTGTGAAGAAATTCCTCCGTATTTCCCGTCTAAATCTGCCCCTTTCCAGTTTATACCCACTACCCCTCACCCTATCACCACAAGCCTTTGCAAACAATCCCTGCCCAGCTTTCTTGTAAGCCCCCTTCAGCTACTGGAAGGTCACTGTAAGATCTCCTTGGAACCTTCTCTTTTCCTGGTTGTATAAGCCCAACTCTCTCAGCCTGCCCTTGTCCAAGAGGTGCTCCAGCCCTCTGAACAATTTTGTAGCCTCCTCTGGACCCATTCCAACAGTTCCATATCCTTCTTATGTCATGGATTCCAGAACTGGACACAATACTCCAGATAAGGTCTCATGAGAGAGGAATAGCTTCTGTAAACCACAAAAAGTGTGAAAATAATTCAAGAAACAATGACCAGGAACCAGGAATGCTATCATGCTGTTTAGCTAGCACTCCTGGAATCTCTTTGAATTGCTTTCTGCCAGCTCAGCTCAATTTGGAATAGCTAAGGGGCTGTTTAGAAATCCCAAGATGGATTTTTGAAACAACTTCAGCACAGAGAGTTTGCATGCTAGACTCAATCCTACAGTGAGAACTCAGTGATCTTCAAATCTAATGAAACGCCACGCTTGCCTGATCAGTGCTCTTAAAGCTTTCCCCGCAGAGGTTAATTCCTCTG
>WAAB01020738.1:0-27234 GCA_013389865.1 Piaya cayana | reverse complement strand
GGGGGGGGGGGGGGGGGGCAGCGTGGGAACCGGCCCCGCGGGAGGGAGCTGTCCGGCGCCCCGTGGTGCTGAAACCCCGTCCCGTCCCGGCGACTCCGCCTCTGACCCCCAGGTCACTGAGCGCTCCATCCCTCTGTGTTTGAATGGGATGGGGGCTCCACCGCCTCCCTCTGCCAGCCGTGTCTGTCTTTCGGTGAAGACATTTTTTTTCCCCTAAAAGCTAATCTGAGCAAGTTGAGGCAGTTCCCTCTCACCCTGTTGCCGGTCACTTGGGAGAAGAGATCAGCCCCCACCTCTCCATAACCTCCTTTCGGCGATGAGGTCTCCCCTCATCCTCCTTTTCCCCGTCCTAACCACCCCCAGCTCCCTCAGCCTCTGCTGTTACGGGGATGCGAGGCGAGGGATGACGGCTGGCTCGCTCCCCGCGGCTCCCATTGAGGACGGGAGGCGAGGCGGCGCCTCCGATCCCGCCTCCTCCCCTTCTCCCATTCATCCGTGAAGGATGCTGCGGGCGGGGGAGCGTGAATGGGAGCCGAGGGCCGGGGGGGAGGGAGGGATGAGGGAGCGTTTCGGGGAACGGGGAGCAGTCCTACCCTCGCCCCCCCGAGCACCGCTCCTGCCCTCCGCTGAGATATGGCAGCGGGTTGTTCTCCATCGTTTCTCCGTTTAGGAATGGGGAGGTTCGAATTTGCATCAGGGACAATTCTCATGAACGGAGAGGCGCCCTAGCGCGCCCAGCCCCGCCATTCGGGGCTTCCATTCATGTTTTTCATGTCATCTGCAAGCTCTCTCGGCTCCCCGAGGCAAGATGCAAACGAGATTGCATCCAAAGAGAGTATTTCACAAGGCATCTTTCTTTTTTTATTTTTTTCTTTCAATGGACAGACGATACTGTTGAGTTTTTATTGCTGTTTCCATTCTGGCTTGTGTTTCTGGAATGGTGCACTGACTGCACGTGAACATTCAGCGTGCTCATTGACAAAACCAGTGAATTTTCAAATGGAGAGGTTACGTTAAAGCTATTCAGAAGCCTGAGCATGTTCGCTGAGTCCATTGCTCAGCAGCCAGCTTGACAGGCAGTGTGAAATCAGAACCCTCACAAAGAGGCAGTAGTTTATATGAGGAGGAAAGGTATCCTTCTTTCTGATCTTGAACAAAGATGGTTTTAGGAGAACAACCTGTGTTTAGCTATTTGCTGCCACGCATGCTGTGAACAGGCTGTCCTCTCATCTTTAAAGATTCAAGGTCAAATCCTCAGCTACAGGGACTCCCACCCTTTTTATACTTTTTTGCCCTGAAGCTATGAGGAGAAAAATATTCCTCTCTGTGCACTTGCAAATAGAGACCATATTGGTGCTGGTGTAGAACAACTTCTCCCGACATTTGTGTACATTAGCTTTTCACTTGGGAAGGAAGCTGGCATTTGGCTGTCCACCCACCTTTCCTTTTACTTCAGCTGCTACTGCCTGAGCTGTTTGCTCTTTAAACTGCCTTTGTGCATCACACGGACCTCACCTATTCAAGCTGCTGCTTCTGTTTACTGGCAAGTTGTTTGTGGCATCTGCAGGTGCAGGTGTTCATTAGCTGAACACAGTCTCATCTTTATGCAAGAAAACTCTCACTGCACTGATTGCAAGCTCACGTTATTTTGAGGAGAGAAATGGATGTGGCCTCATGCTATTTCCAAAGATATTTTTGTGAAACTTTATGTGGCTACCACTAAAAAAATCTGATACAGAAGAGTAGACATTTTGAAGTCTTTGAGAATCTGTTTTTTCCTACTTCAAAAATCCATATTCTAGGTTAATCTGGGATTTAGTCGTGGATCTTCTGGAAGCAGAGTAGAAGTAGTTCTAATGGAAGTTTTAGTGGCTAATAGTACATTATACTGTCCTCCTCCTTAATGATGCACTGTGTTTCTCTGCTTATTTTTGACCAACACTGTTGGACTAGTGTGACATGTAAAGTCAATGCTATGATTCTATTTTGTCCATGTCCTATATAGACAGCACTTAAGTAATTAGGAAAGACCCTCCACTTTCCTGTGTTGTACTGAAAACAATTATATTTTTGTCTCTTATTTTGATTTGTGTATTCACATTGGATGAAGTGTCTTATTGTGTACCAGCAATAACATCTGTGCAAGTGGAAGGTACAGCACATCCCTCAGATATTAGTAATAAACTAGACTGAAGCATTTGGGCAGTTAATTAACAACCAAGGGTACAATCAGAAGCTTGAACTTTGATTGACATCTACTGGGCTCTTGAGTGAGCTGCACTGCAGGAATTCTACTTATAGTAGCATATAACAAGGTCTGCATTGCTACTTAGCTTTTGGTTTAATTAGGAGAATTGACAGACACTGTCCAAGCTGCTGTACAAACCAGCTAAGATGAAAATCATTAGCAAGTGTCTGCATTTGAATGCAAGTTTCATTATTGCATTGCGGTGCTTCATGTCCGTGATTCTCCTGTGTGCCCACACTGGCTGCTCAACAGACATTTCAGTGCAAGCCACTGAGAAGAAACAGAAGACGTTTTTAGGACATATTTACATGAACATTCAGAGAATTTGAAATCCAGATGATAACATCAGTATGCTCTGTCCTATTTTCTTCTTTACTCAGTCACTGTTTATTACTAGAAGCAGAATAAGTGTTGAGTTTAAGGACATTCCGATCTGCCCACAAGGCCACAAGATTCCTTTACCACTGCACAGCAATGAAACTCTTGCAGCTTCTTTGCACATCTGGTGCAAAACATAGGATTTCTGAATGAATGCATGTTGATTGTAGAATAAATACTTGTTTCTTCTTTATTTGAAAACATGGCACTAAGAACATTGCTTAAAAATATAAAACTAAATAATTAAATAAGGAAAGATATATTTGGGATGTACAGAGGTCTCCGGTTACTGACATAATGATTCCACACCAACCAGTTGCAGAAGTTAAAAGGAGGAATAAGACCACAGGGGACTGATGAATAATGTACAACTCTATACATTTAACTCCATCTATGCAGGTAAAGAATGGGAAAGGTTCTCATTTAAGTTATTCATTCGCATGGGTCCGAACTTTTGTAATTAAACGGTCGCCCTCAAGGAACATGCCTCCATCAAAATCCAAACGTACAGCAGAGAGCACTTGATTTCATCAAAGTCTGAGTGCAGAAGAAGCAGCCTTCTGGTGCCCCACCAGCTGGGTTGCTGGGCATCTTGGCAGCCCTCCCCAGAGCTGGCAAGAGCTGAAATACTGAGCACACACAGCCTGCCAGCACCCAGCTTGAAAGTCCTCGGCGCTGCTGGCTTCTAAGGCTAACTAACCATGCACAACATCAGTGGGAGAGTTCAGAAACTTTCTTTACTCACACAGTCTGGTGACGCTTGCTTTTCTTTCCAACTCAGAATGAAACCAAATTTAATTGCTCTTCTCTGGATAGCTCTATTATTTATTATCTGTTTCACAGTAATGGGTGGTTATGCTGAGATCTGTACAGAACCCAACAGTGGTGCTTTCCTCAAAGAGTTTGTAGTCTGACTCATAAAGCTCAACAGCATTCACTTCATTTTCACTCATTGTAGTTTAAATTTTTTAGTACTGGAGAAGACTGGTTTGTGTACAGTTCTAACACCAGAGTCCTAGTCAATGCCCATCAACAGGCAACTGTCCCAAATGCTACTCTGTTCTCATTTTAAAGACATATATATACTGAGGTCTATGCATAAATACATGTGTTGGTAGAATTAGATGAGTCAAGTATTCTCTTAAACAGTATCTTTATCTTTATGAATCTATTTCATTGCCATAGATGAGCCATATTTCATTTAATCGCATATTAAGTTACCTCATTTAATTTAGTCCAGATTACTTGGGGCATCTAGCATTGAAAGGCCTTTATTTTTGTAATATCAGCATGAGAGTCAGCTTTATCTGTTGGATAAATAATAACTAGAGTCACTTTATCATCTTACAAAAAGATAGCACATAGGAAATGATACAATGTTTATACCTACCTAAGATATATAACTATGACCTCAGTTTATGTAAGAGTTTGAGTATCAACTGAAGCATGATACATTGGTGTTTGCATAATACTGGGAATATGCACAACCTTGTGAGATATGCAAAAATGAGAAAAAGCACTAAAAGATGAAGCCGTTTTGAAATTATATCCTTTTCTTTCTAGATTCTTATATCTGGATATGTAACCAGTCCCACTCTATATGCTTTCTCACCAGACAGTCCAGAATGTGGACAGCTTGACTTTTCTTTACTATTGATTGTGTTGAAAGACACAATCTGACAACTCTGAATAGTGCAGTCCTATTGAACTCAACTCTCAGGAAGGGCAGTGCCCAAGACTGAAGGAAGGTGACCTCTAGGAGATGCTTGGTGTCTTGAAAGTTTTTGTGTTTGTTTCATTTTACTTTCAAGATGTAGTCCTGATAAACTTGTGAAACTTTTAATTTTACACATTCTCAAAGCTGTTGGAGTGATAGAGCAGATCTGTTGTTTAAACCTAAAATAGATGCAGCCTTGATGGTGGCAGTATATGCTGCCTAGTATTAATTTAATATTGTGAGCTGTGTTTGGAAAGAATAATCTGTCTATAGAAGAAGGAAAGTAACTCAGCAGAGCTATTCAGCAACTGCACAACTCCAAGACCACTTAAGACAGAGAGTAACACATCTTTGCCTCAAGTCAGTGAAGTTCTGTTCAGACAGAAATGCCTTTGGGACATTCCCAAATAAAATGAAAGCTGTTGTCACTTTCTGCATAACTGTCTTTCAAAAAAAAAAAAAGAAAAAAAGGAAGGTTTTGGAATGCTGCTTTATTTTTAAAGCTTTGTTTACTTTCTGTGTTGAATGTCAAGTGAAACCTTTTTTTTTCAGCTGATTTACTGTACATCTCAAAAGAGGAATTTGTCAAAAGAGAGCAAGGATTGACTATTCCCCAGGAGAAAGAGAGCTGGGAGCTGAGGGCAGCAGGGAGACTGACAGGGCAGTGTATTCACCAGCACAGTCTTATAGTACCTAAGATACATCTGGTGATGTTTACTAGGGTTCAGTAATCTTCCAGCAAATGCCAGACAAATCCAGAGTGATGAAGTAGGTTTGAGGTTAAGGTGGGAGGTCAAGCCAGCGGGTGAGAGCTACTATCAAAATCAACAAGGAACACACACGCTTGCAGCATGGGCTTTGTCTGAGCTGAGTGAGAGAACTTGAACTTAAATGCAACTCCCAGCCAAAGAGGTGACCCCCAAAAGAGGCGTGTCACAACTCTCTCTGAAAACCCTGTTCCCAGCAGCCTGATCCCAGCTTACACATTGCCCTGTAGCGCCTGGGAAGGGTACAGAGGCAGCAAAGTCTGAGGGTTCAAGCAACCCTGACTGAATTGTTCTCTGTTTCGTTGTTCTCAGTAAGCCCAGTTTGGGGAATGCTCTATTGGAAACGTGGGTATAGATTCAAAAGTGGTACTCATNTCTCTAATGTGAAATGTGTGTGAGAATTTTGTAGGCTTTTTATTTTTACTATGTGGGGAGAAATCATTATATCAAATGTGATTGTGAAAAGACTGGTCATTCATTGTAGCGATATCTGCAGAAATCACTGGTGTTACCAATTAATACCTGTAATTATATATGTTTGTGTATGTATTTAAACCCAATGTCTATGTTAATCAGTAGAGTTAGCTCAGGGAACTCTGTGATAGTATCTTTCACTTCCTCCAGAACTCACCAAACCTGGCACTTTTGTCACTCTGTTTTTATAGCATAGCAGATCTTCTGGTGATAACACAAAGATTGTCAATTGTCTGAGATTATGTAATGAGGCTGAGTTAGAAAATGAATCCGTTACTGTTTAGATGCTTGTGCTGTTACTCCCAATTGTAACCTGCACATATAAACTTCCAGCAAGTAGAGTTTAGTTCTTATATTTTAATCGAGTGCCATAATAATAAGGCACTACAGAAAATATAGAAGTGGGTTGGAGAACATGAACAACCCCCAGCCCTCAATTCAGTCTCTTTAAAAGCCTGAGTACAAAAGAGCACTTCGTAGTTAGAAAACATCACAGAAATATATTGCTGAAAGCCAAATAGTTGCTGTATATCTATTTTAGTTATGTAGACACTCACAGTCTTTTATTGGAGACAGTTCTCCACTAGTAAATTTCAGTGAAGCTGGTGTTCAAAAACATACTTAAAGATTTCAATGTTATGCAGTTACGAGTTACTTTTCTTACAGTTTCAGTATTTTTCCTAGAGTTTCACTAAGGGGAACAAAAAAAAGTGATGGAACTCACACTTATATACCTGTTTATGTGTGATACATAGGGAGCATGACCTAACCACCTACTCCTTTTGTCATGCTCCTATGATTTGTTCAAATTTGTTGACGCATCTAGTGTGTTCAGTTCACGAGGAACTATCACCTTACTGCTAGGCTATTCAATTCCTTTGTGTGTGCAGTCCAGGATACTGCCCATCTTTTTAGCTGTCACATCATGTATTCAACAACAGTTCTTATCTGCTGGGCATTATTACTGGCTGTAGGATTTTTTTCAATATTTCCTTTATAATAAATATTGAATGAAAAGGGTCTCTTTCTCTGATTCTATTACTTTTTCAGCATACAACTTGTCTTATGTTGGACTTCTTTTTTTTTTTTTAGCTAAGAGTAGTTATGTAAAAATGAAGTAATGTGTGAGCTTAGAGTTTAACAGTGATTAAGAGATGGACAGTCTAGGAAGTAGATATCGTCTCCCTATTCACAGAATATATCACTTTGGTTTAGATCTTTTGTTCTCACTGATGGTTTCAAAACTCCCTAATTAAATATACCCTTCAATTTAGTTAAAGTGCTTCTCAACCCTTAATCAAGATCATCAATAGAGTTTTTGAGAGAGTCATGGAAAAATCTTCCTAAAACAAATAAAATAAGCTTAGTCTTAGGCACCTAATATTTCAACTCTTAACTTAAAGCAGAAGAACCCTCAATCAGGAATCATTCATAAGGAAAGTAGTTTCAGTGACAGCATTTTTCCTTATGATAGCACGTATTGACTCAGTATTTCCTCAGGGACTCTGTCTCTCTAGAATCCCATTTGGTAGCCTACCTATTCAGCCTGCCTCTCGATGTGATGGCATTGCTCGACACCCCAACCTTGATTCAGAGTAAAATCATAGAATAGAATCATAGAATCACCAGGTTGGTAGAGACCCACTGGATCATCGAGTCCAACCATTCCTATCAAACACTAAACCATGTCCCTCAGCACCTCATCCACCCGTGCCTTAAACACCTCCAGGGAAGGTGACTCAACCACCTCCCTGGGCAGCCTCTGCTAGTGCCCAATGACCCTTCCTGTGNGCCTCATGCATTTGGAGATGTTGATGACCATTGCTTGCAAACACAGCATTACCTCCAAATGATTGCTGGGTGGCCATATTAGAATATTTTAGTCAAAATCTTGTGGTATTGAATTGTCAAAGCAAAATAAAATCATTGAAGTTTAGTACAACAGGAAAGAAAATGACAACACTTTGCTGACATCCATCTGGGATTTATTATGCCTCAAAAAATGAGATAAGAAGTAGTGTCCTTCATTTTTTTGTAAGGAAATGTCAGGTATTGCTGGTTATGGAAATTCAGCTTCTATTTTGGCCAAGAAGTCACACTAGACAATGACCCATTGAATAAGAGACTGACAAGACTTCTGGAGTGTTGGGGAAATGATTTAGGGTTGACATATAAAAAAATAAATTGACAGCTGAACCAGCAGTCCAACAGTGGAAGGACTGCAGCACATTTAATATGCTCAAGACAGCATAAATCTTCCAGGAGGCAAGCAGCTCCATTTTATACCAGCCGGAGCCTTTGTATTGTTTTTATATCCAGTTTGGGAACCAATGAGCTATGCTAATTGAATAGATGGCATTACAGCCTCTAATTAAAATGCCCCAGGACATTAAATCAACAAAGACTAAATTTCTACATGAAAAATACCAATCTCATTGTACCATCCTATGTGTGTGTGTTTTTCCTTCAGGAATATGATGAGGTACGTAAAGCTTTCTTGATGGAATTCTAATAGCATCTGTCTCAAAATTTTAATTTGGATTTGAATTTGTTACATTTAGTCCTTCCTGGAACTTACCTGTGAGACTTTTTTGGTGGCAGGAGATCGTGAATATTTAGACAGGTTCTGAAACAAGTATCATAACAGAACTGTCCTGACTTGGTGAAAGCCTCCACAAGTTTTATAAACTCTGTCAGCCTGGCAACAGAAGTTAGTTTCCGAGCCTTCACTGACACTATGTGGCAGATACAGGAATAACACTAGTGTTGCTTAAAGCTCTTCCCTCGATTCTGGTAGAAGAAAATAAAAGCATCAGCAGTGAGATGAAGGTGTGAGAGCTGGGTTACTTAATAACCATTAGGGAAAAAGCTGCTCTTTGTGAAAGCTGCTGTGCATGTTTTCATGTGCGGCAAAGTTATTAACTATAATTTTGAGACTTTTTATAACAAGAAGGCTAAAATGCAGAAAATAATAAAATACACTGGGAGGTAATTAGGTTCCAGCAGAGTTCTAGCAGTCATGCACAGTATGAACACATTTCTTGGGCCCCTTTCTCTCACATGTCTCTCTCACTTTTAAAAATCTGATCCTCTCTTCTTGAATGCCTGTATTAATACGATTTTCCCCACTTTCTTCCTCACTCCTATTTATAGCTGGGAACATCAAAGGTTGCATTTAATTTTAAATTGATTTGCATATATTTTTAAATTGAGGTTTTGGTTAGAGCTGGTTTTGCAATTTCATAGGTTTTCAGCAGAGGTCTGAAGAGCTCAGCTGGGCCATTACACTGTGCCCTAACTAAGCAGGCATCCTCTTAACTCTGTGGTTTCTCCCAAGGTTTTTAGGAAGGCTGGTGCTGGCTTCATCTCCTGTTTTATGATTTTGGAATACTTTTTGATAAGATACACTCTCATTCGAGAATCTTTACTAACCTTTCTCATCCTTGCTTCTCTGAGCTGAATGGAAAGCCACAGCTCTCTTCTATTTCACTCTGGATAGGAAGATGATATTTCCCACTCAATGGAAGTTCCTTTCTCAACCAAGCTTCTTTAGGGTTTATGTAGGAGATCAGTGCCTCCACTTCTCTATAGAACCAACTCGGATGCAAATGCATGTTTAAAGGAGTGAGAGTGGAGAGTATACCAAATTGTCTTGTCTGTGAAATAAAAGATTTTTTCAACACAGGGCACAGAATCCTTCTTGATGACCTGGTGGATCATGGGTGTTATCAATGAAGCTGTTGTCCAGCACTGCTGAATGACCTTGTAGTGTAGCAGACTCAGAAAGACATCAAGTCTGGAAACTTGAAGCAAATTATACCATTCTGTCCTATTCAAATAACTCGTAACAAATCCTCACAGCTCTGTTTAGACGTGCTCTGAACGAAAATATTATCAACGCTTGTGCAGGTTGACAACAATGCTACAACCAGCAGAGGGCAATGAGGGAAAAGCTGGCTTGGTTTTACACGGCTTTCTCCTCAGAAGCTCTTTTACACAACTCGGTGTTTTTTACATTCATGGAATAAGTTTCTGGTATATTTAATTATTATGGTAGCATATAAGCATTCTAATTAAGATGCTTTTGTGCTATGTGCAGTGCAAAGAATAGAAAATTGTGTTGCAAAGAACAGATTAAGTCCAAAGGGGAAACAAAAGTATAAACAGAGAAATATATAGCAATAAATTATACTGCATTTCTATGTTTGTAAATTATTTTTTTCCACCTTTTGAGTTTATCTTTCCCCCATAGATTATAATTCAAAGGAATTCAGAACTACTTTCTGTATATTGGCGTTTCTGCAATTGCTACTTCCTAAGTAGCAAGGGGCATAGTCTTTTATATTTCTCCGAGGAGTAGAAAGCACCAGAGTTCATCTAAATTCCATCCAAGTTAAGCCAGTGTGATCTGGAAAGCTTAGTACAGAGGTGGGAATTAGGAGTCCAGGTTTCTCATTCTGAGTCTCATTTACTGTATGGCCTTCGGTGACTTCTGTTCTGCATTGCACTTGCTTTGCATCAAGGACAAAAATGATAATATTTTCTTAGCTCTCTGTGGTATCATGAGGTTTCATTTGCTCATACTGTTTGGAAGCTTTGAACACAAAGTACAGAATGCTATGCAGTGATTTCTGAAACCATTTGCTGCCAATGAGATTAACCTCACATTTGATAACTTAATGATTTGCTTTACTATAATGTTGATGTTCAGGTGTTTTCCCCAAACAGGTCAGCACAGGAATGAGAACAGGTCTAGTCAAATAACTTACATAAGTACTTAAACGTTGCACCTTTAGGCATTGACATCCTTGGCTGAAAATCATGCAGTTGTCTGAACTGTGTAGAATATAGGACTGTTGAAACCCCAGCAAAAGAACAAAGTAGCCAGACTCTGAACTTTTAAATCAAGATTTTATTTTACTTTTGCCTATTGATTAAAGAAATGAAAAGCACAGAAAAACATTTCCATTTAATATTAACTGTTACCCAAGTGCATGGCAGGACCATACTTCCAAAAAGATTGCACTGAAGACAAAGATTAAGCTTTAAGTAAAAGAAAAATATTTTAAAAAACATTAAAAATGTTAGTATTAAGTGTTAAGATTGTTGAAAGGGAAATAGCATTTGAAATTTCTTTTTGCAGCTTTGCATTTCCAGGTTTGGACAACATTCCAGAGGGATGCAATGTGTTATCTCCCCTGATAGGTACTGAGTCTGCGTTGTCATAATGCAAGTTATAACTGCAGTGATCCCATGAACCAAGTGACTATGACAAACTCTGGACAGCTATGTTGTAATTATCATGCAATGCTATAGAATTAATTACGTTAGTAGGTAACAAGTCACCAAAATAGAGATCAAATATGATTAATATGCTTCCTTTTTTGATTTATAAACCTTGCCTTTTAGATATCTGAGGTTGCAGCTAAGGGAACCTGAAATTCTGTATTTAGGAAGAAAACAATAGAAGAAATAGGTACTGTGGGAGATTTTCCCAAAAAAAAACATCCAAGAAGAGTGAAGAGATTTGCAGGGGGGTTTTGACTAACATTTACAGGACCATGGTAGATGTATATCAAAGATTAAATTTATACAAGCTATAGAATTTGGAACCATGTCTGCAACGCATTAAAATATATGAAGAACATCTGTTGTGACACAACAGGGGTTCTGGATGAAACTTGGAAGCTTTATATCCTAAAGGCAGTTGATAAAAATCACCTTCTCTTAGAGAAACTGGAGGCCACCTAGGCTTTCCCTTTGTCCTAAATTACTAGTAAATGTCTAAACAGTCAGACTTCTAACATTTAGAAGTGCTCTAAATTCATCTCCTACTAAAGCTCTAGTAAGATCTTCAATGGTTCTGATTTTGGTCACTGCACTCCAACCATGATACAGTCTGAAGAGTGTACAGAGAACATCACCAAGCACGGTTGCAGAGGTTCTAAACATGACTGGGAGTGAAAGATTAAGAATTCTGAAGTCGTACAGTCTAAAAAGAAAACTGAGGAAAGGTGCAACAGTAATTTTTACATATGTGAAACATTGTTTCAGGGGAAAAATCTTCATTCCTTCCTGTGTACAGGGAAAAAAATAAAGAAAAGTAGATTAGACATTAGATGATTTTTTTTAATAGGGAAGATAGTTAAACATTGCGCTGTAATTGAGAGAGACATGATATCTTCAAATGTAACAGAGTTTAAAATGTAAACTTGGCAGCAATGACTTAGTGGTGGTCTTGCTGTATTGTGTTGGTCTACACTCAAAAAAGATGAGTTTTGTGGAATGAAGTAATATAATTTATTAGATCAACTGATGCAGCTGGAAGACAGACATAACCTTTCGGACACACCATCCTCCTCAGGATCTGAAAAAGCATCTGATCTCAGGAGCTTATACGCCTTAAAGTCTGTGTATTTTTTATGACTTAACTAGCTGATTCTGANGTGGTTTGGTTTTTGTTTTTTTTCCAGCTGTGTTAGCTAGATTAATAAGAAAATGACCTAACTAGCTGATTCTGTTTTAGATTTGGACAACCTCTTGAGGACCCTTCTTACTATTCTGTAGCATTCAGTGATCTGTTTAATATATCTAAATTAAGCACAGTGTTATATCCTGGGAGATTAAGGAAACTTTGAAACTTCATCCAGATTTGCATGATGGATAAATTATTGTTTACAGGAGAAGAAACTTTGCTGAACGATGGGCTTCACTGCTTTCTTACAAGAAATACTGTAACATTTTCAGAAAATCTTGTGGAACAATGTTTAAAGAACTTCTGGTTTCTGAATCTAAAGCATTCAAAAGTCATTGATTGCTACAATCTCTCTGGATTTTACTTCAAAAGATATTAAAAAAAATTAGGCTAGTTTCTCAGACTCAGATTTGGCATTTTTAATGTATTAGCTTATGAATTTAATGAAACTTTGTTAAAGGGGTGATTTGTCTCCTTCTGAAAGCCTTTCAAATTGAAAAAGGGGGAAAAGAAAAGCTATAAAACAAGCTTTAAAGGCACATCTTGTAAAGTGTCTACTACGTTCTACTTTTGATCACAGTATTCTTCATCAAAAATATCACACATTTAAAATGGTTACTACTTAATACTGCAAAAATTATCTTTATTCACTTATCTCAGATTGCAGTTACCCAAACAACTGTTACAGATTCTCTGCAGAGGCAATAGATATAGTATGCCTAGCAAAATGTTTTAGAAAGTGATTGTTGTCTTGATGCAGTTTACAAGATTCCATGTGGTAGCAATTTGAAGGAAGCATCACACTGTCATAAGAAAAAGAGGAGTTCCTACAAAGGTGTTTCTGTATTGCTGTAGATTAGAGCCAATCAATTAAAACAGACATGAAAATAGTTATGCGAATAGTTAGAGAAGATAATACTAGCAGGAAAATAAGCTGCTTTATATATCAGATTGTTTCCCATGGTGTGGTCTGTGAAAAACTACTCTTTATGTACCAAGATTCTCTCCATATCTAGCCTCTTGTTTCCACTCTGGAAGAAAACACATGGAAGAAAACCCTCCGAACTACATATTCAAATATCATGTGCTAAACAAAGGACACGAAACATTTCCTTAGCTCTGCAAAGCCAAGTGTTTTCCTGTTGAAACATTCCTTAAGTCAGTTCGACCTAGCTAACTCATCTTTCCAAATTCAGTTTGCGTTGCAGTGTGGAAGAACCATCACATGAGGACAGTTACCAACTATTTCATAGTGAATCTCTCTCTGGCTGACATTCTGGTCACAATTACTTGTCTTCCAGCAACTTTAGTAGTCGACATCACAGAAACGTGGTTCTTTGGGCAGCCCCTCTGCAAAGTGATCCCCTACTTACAGGTATCATTTTACTGTGTTTATGTGTACATTACCCATGTTACAAAAAAAGAGAAAGAGCAATAGCTTCTTCCTAATAATGATAATCCGATGGATGTCTATCCCTGCTACTGAAGTTGGTATCTCAGAGAACCTGCTGAGAATTAAAGGACTGTTCAACTTGTAAATATATTTATGTTTAATAAATATTGTTCTTAGCCCATCTGATTGTTAGACTTGAGTAATGCACTTTCTGAGACATTTGATGCTTTCCACTTTTTTTGATCTTTTTTTTAATAATTCAGTAGGGATATAAAATAATAAAAATAGCTGTAAATAGAATTACAACAATTTACACTCTGCACTTGTGGACCTTAACAGCTGCACAAGTGTCCAGGCCAGAGAATCCAAACTTCCAAAAGGAGTCCAGGCTTTCATATGTGTTTAGCAACTTACTTTGAATTCTTCAGAAGTAGTCAGAGTATCCAGGTTCACTGGGGATTGATGTTAAGCAATAATCGCCACCACTCATTTACCAGTGTACTTGCATCAAAATGATTGACAAACACCTTTTCTGAGGACAGCTAGACTGTACATACTAGAATGACAAGCACTTGGCCTTTCAGTCATTATTAGCCAAAAGAATTGCACAGGATTCTGAGTGCATGCAGGTGATCAGCTCTGTACCTCCAGCACAATTTATATTTAAAGTAGATAACTGTAGCCACATTGTCAAGGACAACAGTTCTCCAGCAAGTATGTCCTCTACTTGATACAATCAAAATCACAAATTTTTTTTCAAAGGCTCCATTCTAGTAGAAGAAAAGCTGATGAGAAAGTGAAATGATTACCCAGTCCACAATGTGAAAGAGTAAAACTAAAGTGATAGCTCATTCCCTGTACTGGATAGAAGGTAAAATGACTGAGCCTGCCTTAAGCTTATTGTTGTTGTTTTTATGAGACCATGAATTTCAATTGTTCCTGTGAAATCTGAACAGGCAAAATGATGGTACAGGCAAAAAAATGTAACATAGAGAACAAAAAAAATTCAAAACTCTTCTACAAAGAAAAAGGTTCTAATCAGTTGTTTAATGTTTCAATAGTAGTTGTTCAGATAAGTTTTGCAAATTCTAACTTGTACAAGTTTGCTGTTTCAGAATCTGACCCTGCTACACCCACTCAGTTTGGGTAGCATCCTGTTCTGTGGATTGTCATGTAAATTCTGGGCAGACCATAGCAGATGAGGATATCTGTTCTAATTACATGTGAAGTGGTTTTAAAATGAGTCTTTTTCTGCGAATAATTTCTATTCCATAATTGCATATAAAGATCTAACTACGCTGAAAATTGAAATAATTTTTTAAACTCTGAAAAAATGTAATAAATTCTTCAAGCTCTGAAAAAATTACATTTATATAATATTTCCTTCTCTTTAGACAGTTTCAGTCTCTGTGTCTGTACTAACACTCAGCTGCATTGCTTTGGATCGATGGTATGCAATTTGTCACCCTTTGATGTTTAAAAGCACAGCCAAGCGAGCAAGGAACAGCATTATAATTATCTGGATTGTGTCCTGCATCATAATGATTCCTCAGGCTATTGTTATGGAGTGCAGCAGTGTGTTCCCAGGATTAGCCAATAAAACCACCTTGTTCACAGTGTGTGATGAGCACTGGGGAGGTGAGTGTGTCATTGACCGTAAAGACTGAATTTGTACTGCTGTTAAGTAATAAAAGTATCAGGGCATATTAATATGCAGCCCAGTTGTATAAACATATCACAAAATGTTCTTAATTATATAAGCTTTCTCAGAACTACCTTTTTTCAAATACTGTGAAATCCTATTTTCTTTTGTATAACTAAGACTTAAAGTACATTTGAAACCAAGTTTAAATGAATGAGGCTGGTTTGTGTCTTGACCGTGTTAATGTTTCCCGGAGGGCAGAAGTGTTCCCACCCTTAAATGCTTGTGCTTATATAATTCTGTGATCGATGGACATTGCAGCTTTACAAAGACTTTAGTATTTAGCCTTGAGAAATAACCACATGAGAACAGAATTTCTGTTTACCTGATGTATTGCTTTTGCTAATTGCTGATATTTAACTACTCTTTATAGATATCTCCTGGGACTTCAACACAAATTTCATGTCATTACAGAATTTACAGAGATGTCATTGATACAGGGTAGCGAGTTAGTCTACAATCTGAAGTTTGTCATGGACAAGATCATTTAAATAACTTCTTAAAATGTGATCACTTACAAATTATTCTACCCAAGAAGTATAATCCTGCCTTTCCAGATTATTACTGAATCTAACTTATTCTATATTTGAATTCAACTGTAAGTAGCCATAAGGGTTGCCAGTGAGTAACTACTTGTATTTTGTGTCTGTTCACAGCAAGTGATGTTAGCCAGACACCCACTCAAATGGTTAAGACTCAACTCTGGTGGGCCTTGGCATAACTCCATTGCTAATAGAGCGTGTGAGCTACACGCTGTGACTCTGACACTGGATATAATGACCATCAGTAATACCATTATTCACACATGGGAAAACAAAGCCAAGTTTGCAAAAACATGCAACTAAAAGGTGCCTGTTTAATAGCCTCGATTCATATCAAAACACAATCAGATTCTTTACCGGAGCTGTCTCTGTAGAAGAAGATTCCAGTCCTGTGAACAATTAAGATTAAACAAAACAACTGGATCACCTGTACTTAATTATCATGATAAAGTAGTTGAAGCAGCTTGAACTGCTGAGGACTCTTCCATGTGCTGTTTTGGAAGTTCCTCCCCTGCTAATAGCCCTTGTAGGGCCACTGGGGGATTAGTGAGAAGATGTTGGCTATCACATTCCCTATTCTTTATCTTTTTCATCCCCGTTAGTCCTCTGAGACAAGGTAGTAGTTCAGAGATGGCCCTTAGCTACCTGGCACTCATTGCAAACAAAGTTGTGATGGATGTGGTTAAGCTGTGAACGTTGTACTTGCTATTTCACTGGAGAAGATACATCAGCTCTTTGTTTCTAGTCTTCTTTCTTCATCTGAGAGCAATTTTGAACCTCAGTCTGCTGCTTGATGCTGCAGTATTTATATGACTATTTTGTTTCACAGCATCCAATGCAAGTACAATTTGTGTCCTCTCATTTTGGCTATAGAACTAATTAACCATGCCTCCACCACTTTAAGGTCAGATCTGCAGCAAAGAGTCTTTCAATCAACCTAAAAAAATGAAAGTTACGTAGTTAATTAATTAGAAAGTCAGCAGAGCATTTCATCAGACAACACAGGCTCCAAATTTCAAATTCTGCATTGGCTACTTTTTGATTCCCCAACAGAAATTTTCACCTGAAAATTACAGAGTCCGTATTTCGGACTTGGAACTATTTTGAAGAGTGCCTCTCCTTCGGTGCTGTGCTGAAATAGCTGCAGCCCACAGATATGCCTGAGCTGAAGCACCCATTATACAAAAGGGAAAAAAGCCCAAACTCCTACATATTTGCGAGACTCTATTCAGGCTGATCCAACATGAAATCCATTGACCTTCAGGTTATGCTGTGAGCCTTCACTTCAATGCTTGGAGAGGCAGAAAAGGGTGTAACAAAGGCAAGTGCTTGTGTATAGAATTAGGGTATTTTAAAGTGTAAATGAAATGAAATGTAAACACTCCAAAACTGGTGTTGGGGGATGGGGATAAATGTATGTTGAGCATGAAATGAAAATAATTTTGCATTAAAAATGCATTAGTTTTCTGAAATGGGAAGTTTTCATTCCATTGAAAAATAGCCATCCTATTTTTATCCCACTGCCTTTTTAATGAATTATTCTTCTAATGATAATGCACTATCAGTGCTAGTTATTATGCTGGTGCATTTCAGCTATCCATAAAAAAATAATCCTCTCCACTTACTAAGAATAGCTTATCATACTAACTTGAAAGAAGAACCTTTCTGTGCTTCACAAGTAGTTGCTCAAATAATTACTTTTTTAGTAAATATAGAGTTAACCATACATTATCAATGGGGATAAAACACAAAATAACACAGAATCACTAGGTTGAAAAAGACCCACTGGATCATTGAGTCCAACCACTCGCATCAACCACTAAATCATGTCCCTCAGCACCTCATCCACCTGTCTGTCAAACACCTTCAGAGATGGTGACTCAACCACTTCCCTGGGCAGCCTCTACCAGTGCCAAATGAACCTTTCAGTGAATTTTTTTCCTGATGTCCAGCCTGAACCTCTCCTAGTGGAGCTTGAGGCCATTCCCACTTGTCCTGTCCCCTGGCACTTGGGAGAAGAGGCCAGGACCCTCCTTTACACAACCTCCCCTCAGGTAGTTATAGAGAGCAATGAGGTCTCCCNAGCTTTCTAGACAGACTTCTCCTAGTCTGTAGCTGCATAGGGTTGTTGTGCCCCAAGTGCAGGACCTGGCCTTTGGCTGTGTTAAACCTTATGCCATTGGTCTCAGCCCAGTGGTTCAGCCTGTTCAGATCCCTTTGGAGTCTCCCTACCCTCCAGCAGATCCACACTTCCACCCAGCTTAGTGTCATCCACAAACGTACTTAGGGTTCTTTCTATCCCCTCATCCAGGTCATTGATATAGACAGTGAGCTAGACTGGACCCAGCACTGAGCCCTGGTATACATAGGTGTCATCCCTTTCAGATGACGGAGAGTAGAGTGTCATCAGTTACAAATAATTTCCATTCAGCTGAAGATGTCTAAGGACAATGAGTTGCCAAAGCAGATTTTCTGCTGAAAACTAGGGCTCGAAATTGCAAAGACTCTCAAACATAAGAACAAAAGAACATGGATAGTAGTTTGAAAAGACTGGTAAGCCTTGAGGCCAGAAGAAGGAATAGAAAGCTAATATTTCCAAAAAAAAGTAGTTGCATTTCTGTTGGATTTTGGTTTGCCTTCTGGGAGTACTTTTTTTTCTGGGAGTACTAAGGGTCAAACAACACTAACTCAGAGGTTGAAGGAGAAAGAAACTCATGTTCCTACAAATAAGCTACATTTGCAGAGAGGAAGTGGAGATATAGATCCTCCACAAGTTCAGAAGACCCTGGGCAAATCCTATAGGAGAGACAATTAAAAGGAATGGGATTATATCTGCGTGTTTACTGTTTTGTTTAGAACTGCATATAATTAATACTATCTAAAATTAAGGTACATCTGATAAAATCTTTGCAGTGTGTTTTGTGCACCATATATCTCAAAGATGTTAAACTGTTAATTGTCAGGGTTGGGACTACAAAAAGGTCATGCTTAATGACATTTTACGAAGTGGTTTGGAAGTCTATTCTAATTCAAGGCTACTGAAACATGAGGTGCTATGGAGGACTAATGGGAAGATATGTCCAGGAAATTGCTGGACATGCCAAAGCAGGAGATATTACTGTACCCTGTCGAGACTTAGGTCCAGCTGCTGAAATCCATGCAAGTCTGATGAATGTCTGGAAGGAAGGCCTGGTCAGCACTGTGATGCTTGGGCTCCATAATGGTGAACAAATAGTGGCCATCCTAACTAATAAGATTTCAATCATGCTGTTGGAGAGCTGCCAGTGACTGCAAATGGAGCAATAGTTCAGCCTAAAACAGGGCTCAATTTCTTTTTAACTGCTTCTGACATTCCTGAATATAAAATACATTGCCAGTTCTAGGTCGAGGGTTTTTCATTTTGAGTACTGTCTAATAACAATATTTTATTTGGGAATGCAGAAGGATCCAACATGTGACCTATTCAGACTCACTTAAGGAGCCAGTGTTGGCCACAGTTCTATAATAGTCTGTAATTGCTATGTGCTGAATTTGATGATAAAGTGCCAAAACAAAAGAAACACATATTAAAATCAATTTGTTATGTGTCCAAGTCAGCTAAATACATTCCCTCAGAACTGTCCACAAATACAGTGTTAGCCAAAGTGCATTAGCCAACCCATTTGCAAATGATAAAGAGAATATGGAGATAATCCTTCTCTAAAACTACGTGGTTGAATGGAAACAAAGGGAAGACTCCATTTAGTACAAAGAACTTATTACTTTAATTTTGGGAAACAAATAGCTGGAAAATGCATTATTACATGAAGGTTTATACATCCTGTGTTCTGAATTTAAGGAAAAAATTGTGGAATATTTTAATGCAGAAGGAAGTGGGAATATTTCTAGTACTAAAATTATGCTTGGTGTTATGATGAATTGATAATTCAGGCAAAACAGATCAGGTTTGAAAATGTAATTTTAGTATGAGCTAACTGTAAGTACTCTGACGTAAGAATATAGTTTGGAAAAAGACCATGTCGTGTGGTTGAATTTTCTGTACTATGGGCACCTATTTCTTAACTTCTGCATTTATTAAGCTTTATTCAGAAAGTATGCTCTGTTAGCTGCTTTGCTTCTTCATACTGGTAACTCCAAAGCCTTATAGGTATCATCCTGAGACCAGAGAACCTGGGAACTCTCTGCTAATGCTCAACAAACTTGATAGTCTTCTTGTTTATCCATATTCTTAGGGAAGCTGTCAAGAGTACCAATTTCGTTATGCACCTATGCCTAAAGGAGTATTTCATTCACTAGACGTATCAAAGACTTTTGAGGCTGGGTTGTTTTCAGGTTGCATACATATATATGTACTGTATGTATATATTTATTTACACAAATGTAGTAAAATTCTGGCAAAAATCCAGAAGCTGTAGTTTTAATCTTCTACCTCCTTGCTTTATTGAACAAGAGACTGACACTGGATTACATCACCAAGAAGGGAGCTTGTTTAAAGTTTAAAATTTGTTAAAGCTTAAAATTTTTGAAGTTTAGAATTTGTTTAATAACCCCTGCAGCAGACAGAAGAAGAGTTGTTTTAGCATACTGATCCCTTATCATGTGGAGTAGTCATGCTGAATGACTGGTGCTGAGGAGGAACACCAATCTCACCCCATTTAATTCCCCATAAACACCTGTTTGCTTTGTGCCCCCTTTCCTTTTCAGTAAAACATCAGTCAGTGATGTGAGAATCATTAATTTCTTCTTAAAGAGAAGAATAATCTCGCCCTGTCCCAAAGACTATTAATAGCCACAGAAGGCAAAGACACTTTTCTTCTTCTTGGCAGTAAGAAATTCAGCAGTCCCAGTCAGGCAGCTGATATATCACCAGTACCATAGACTGATTGATTTTCTCATTCAAGGAGCCTGGAACTCACTCCCTTGATAAATGAAGAGTATCCCAAACCAGCCCTTCCTCCATCTTGCTGCTGTGATTTTCAAACAGCTTTGAAGCTTTTCTTTGGCTTGAGAAGCTAAACAGAGTAGTGCTTCTTAGGGAAAATTTCTACAAAGAGCTTTGCCCTGGGTGGAGGAGGGACAGGTTTCCTTTGATGTTTAGCAGCTGGCACTTTCCAGGTGGCTAAACTTCAAAGGCAAATCTTAGGATCTTCTTCCAACCTGGTCCATCAGTTCTTTGTAGATAGCTAGGCTCATTTAATGTTTCACTTTACTTGGAATGCTAAATTGGAAGCAATAAACTCCAGATGGCCTCTTAAATACGTACCGTCCCTCTACCTGAAAGGGGCCTGGCTGCCTGCAGAGCATTGAAGAGACAGGTGGCATCTCCTTCTGAGCAGAAAGAATGTACTTTCAGCTCTGACCTCCCATGATCCCAGTAAGTCACATTACTTCAGTTTCTCCTTAATCTCTCCACCTGTGAAGCATGCGTGGCTTTCCCTGTCTGACAGGACTGCTGTGAGGCTGCATTTTCTGAAATGCAAAACCAAGTTTGAGATCATTAGTCAATATCAAAACCCAGGCTATCAGCAATTATAAAAAAAACCCTGCCCCAAATGATCTGTCTCCCTCAGGGTTATTGACAAGAGCTAGAAGCTGCAGTTGCTAGCTAAGAATTGGTAAGTTGATTTGCTACAGGATCTTAGAGTAAGTAAGGAGCCAAATGCTGTTTATCTGAATTTTCTGAACATTCATCCTTCAAAGCTGTCAAACTTCAGTGGCAACATCTCTGTTACCTTTGCTAGCAATGAGCATTGGCTGGATTTTGATACAGTAAGTTTCTCTTTCCCTGATACTGACTGGTGAGCTTGGAGTTAATATCATGATGTGCTGTTCCCTGCTACAGGAGATGTAGGCCAAGTCTTTATCTCTTTTTGTCCAATGAAACTCTCAGGGCTTCTTCTGGCATGCAAAAAAGACCTCTTGTTTGATAGGATCCACAATCTCAACCACTTTAAGTGTGAGAAAATATTTGCTTCGCCAGAGTTTTGATCTTATGCAACTCTTGTTTCCTTTCTTTATTTTTTATTAGAACCACAATCAATATAGAGTTTCAGTTGCAGACCTCATCTTCCTGAAACATTTTGAAATTCTGGATTTAAACACAAACACTCCTTACTCTAGCCAAAATGCAATGCTTAGGATTACTGCACGATCTCACTGCTCATGGAGTGCCCAGTTTCTCTTCTGTTATCCACTGTCACACTTTATAACATTAATTCCTTTTCTGAGGCCATCTGTAAATGTTAAGTTGTAATCAATATCAACATTTAGTCGTACCAAATTACATTTGATGTTAAAAACATGAAAGCAAGTGTTCTGAGCACTCACTGCACATTCTGCTGTAATCTAGTGGTGAAGTCTATGATACAAATTTTAAAAAGCACAATACACTCACAATATTTGTAAGACGTTTGTTACTAAGCAAATAACATCCATAAATTGTCTTTTAAAAGGAGATACACAGGAAACTAGAACACAATGGGAGCAAACGCATTATTTTTAAAGCTGAGTCAAAAGTAATCTTGGAAATTTCTGAAGTTTAGGGTATTTGACTGAATTAATTCTATTTTTTAAATGTAATGATATTAATAAACAACTGCATCTTAAATACATTTATTCTGCCACCAAAAAGCAATTTATGAAATGTCTCTCTCCTTCCATCAGCATTTTCTGTGCTGTAGTCTACATTCTCTGCTTATAGGTAAGAGACTACAGTTTACTCAGGGATACATAGTAGCCTTTGCACAATTAAAACTAAAGACAGTTGCACAAGCTGTTAAATACATCAAAGATTACGTAGGTCAGATAATTAGTTAGTTATTGTTATGTAATGACATTTTCTATTTTCAGTTATTTTAAAAAAGCAAAACTTCTTAAGGCTTGATATCTAAATGAGAATGTGAAATGAAAGCAATAATGTGATATAAAAGATGCTTGAGATAAAAGAAGGATTATAATAGAAACAGAATGTGTATAGAATTGAATAAAAAATAAATCCTGACCATAATACTATTGGTTACATCTTCTGTTATAACCTATTATGTTTGAAAAACATGCATATCTATGTGAATGATTTGTCTCAAAGAGATTTTGAAATGTACATATATTTAAATGCACTTTTCGTATTTTTCTTTTCAGCTGAGCTTTACCCCAAAATGTATCACACGTGCTTTTTTCTGGTGACATACATGGCACCTCTGTGTCTTATGGTGTTGGCCTATCTGCAAATATTCCGAAAGCTGTGGTGTCGCCAGGTAAGTCACTTACACTAGCTCTGTTTTTTTGCTGTCATGACTAATTACAGATTCCTATGTACAACCTTGTTCTCAATGTTGGCTGTGTTAGGACTTGGATTTTTACATCCAGCACCATCACTAGGTTCACCGATACCACTGGCTTACAGACATGTTGAACAGTCAGAGATGCATTAAAAAATGAAAGCAATCAAAATGAAAGTCTATGAAAGGTTTAGAGGGGAAGGAAAAGAGGAAAAAGCAACAGGAAGACTGATTATAGGCAAAAGAAAAGTCTGTCCCATTGTATTGGAAATATGCTTACCAAAATACCTTAGGTGACCTTATTTATACAGCTAAAATCTCCTGTAGCCATCAAAAGTTATGATTAACCTTCTCTCTTTTTTTTAAGTAGTCTGTACACTTTTTTCATACTACAAAAATGTCCCAGGTTCACAGTAGGTCCAACCTCAACAAAAGGTAGACTAGAAAGTCCAGCTACCCAAACTGTGAGATTGGAATTGCCTGATGCGAACCTGGCTGTTGTCAGTAACACTTAATATGAATTACTGACAAATAATTGGCATGATTTCCATTGTGAACATCTGTTTTTCCAAGCTTCAAATTAAAAATACACAAAAGACAACAGAAATACTAAAAAAACCCCCAAACAAACAAACAAACAACAAAAAAAAACAAACCCAAAGCCAAGCAAGCACACAAAGAACATTTGAATTGAAGTGGCAAAAGTCACTTGACTTTTTTCAGGAACACATTTTCCCCTCAAACAAATCAAAGTGGTATCAGCTTAAGAATGATTTCCTGGGTGTGAATTGCAATCTGTCATGCATCAATCTATGGTTCTTTCTGCTGTCTTCAGCTTTGTCCTGGATTTATTTATAGGTGTAGTCCTTCTCCATCCCGTGTCATTCTCTGAAGGACAATAAACTTGTCCCATTGAAGACATGATGCAATATATTCCTTCTCCTGTCCTCTCAAAAGCCTCTAAGAATGGCTAACATTTCCCATCAAAGTATAGAATTATAGAATCATAGAATAACCAGGTTGGAAGAGACCCACCAGATCATCGAGCCCATGTATCATTTCTCTCTCACCATTATGACTCATACCATCCAAACTTGAGGCTGTCCTGACCAGGACATAGTATCTGCCACATCAGGAGAATTTTTCATGCAGTTCAAATTCATCCATCAGAGAAATCACAAGTTGATTTTAGATTTCTAAATACAAATGAGTTGCAAGTAAACGTAAAAGTCTTATGTTATCAGAACAAATCTCTTGCAAATAAATAAAGCATAGGAAAAATCAAATCCACTTTAAGGCATTGTGTTACCTTTCATACACCACCATAACAATTATTCTCACTTATAATCGGATTAGGTTAAACCAGAGCCACTCGTTATCTTGCTGTTTATCTTCAAATTATTACTTTTGCCTCTAATTACTTACATCTATAGGGTCAAATAACAAGATCATACCCTCAAGCAGTTTGAACCTCCCACCGAATTTGGTGCCACCTGCAAATTTACTGAGGGTACATTTGATCCTTGTGTCCAGGTCATTGATAAAGATATTAAACAAGACTGCCCTAAACACTGAGCCCTGGGAACACCACTTGTGACTGGCTGCCAACTCTTCCTTTCACCACAACTCTCTGGGCTCAGCCAGCCAGTCAGTTCTTTACCCAGTGAAGAGTACACCTGTCCAAGCCATCAGCTGCCAGCTTTTCTAGAAGAATGCTGGGGGAAAGAGTGTCAAAGGCTTTACTGAAGTCCAGGTAGATAACATCCACAGCCTTTTCTTCACTTGCTAGGCAGGACACCTTGTCATATAAGGAGATCAGGTTTGTTGAGCAGAACCTACCTTTCATGAACCCATGCTGGCTGGGAAATTTTTTTTTCCAGTCAGTGCAAAGTTACTGACATCTCTTTTCCTAGCAGAAGTGATAGCAGTTCATGATAGATGTACAGTGGTTTTAATTTCCCTTAGTGAAGACTCTTATACATACTGCTAGAAATCATGCTTTTTACTGCAATTTCAGTTAAACACAGTGATCGTATTGCAGGAAACAATAAGGCTTCTTAGATGTTAATGCTAGAAAAAACAGCAAAGCGTGTATGTTTTCTATGCCTTACATCTTCCTAAAGGTTTTTTTCTAAAAGGAATGTGTCTGCATGCACATCTTCAGGTGACTAAAAGTAAGATAGATTTACAAGCTATCCTTACTGTATTCTGTGCAATAGCTCTTAAAATTACCCATTGTGTCTTTCAAGCAGATCTTTGAATGCAAGTTTACAGTCTTTGAATTAATAATTCCTCTTTGTAAACACAACAATCATGCCACAAATTTCAGGGATTTTGAGTAGTTTATTTTAATTATTAGTAAGGAAGCAGTGACTTAGAAGGCTATGTTGTCTTTTGGGTTTCGAGTTGATAAAAAAAAATTTTTGAACAAATAAATACAGCTGAATGGACTTAGGATGAAGTGTTGATTCACAATTTGTACTATCAAGTTCCATACAGCATACTTCAATTTGCTGATGTCCACATGCATTGACAGTAAAGCTTACTTACTTATTCATAACTAGGAACCTTGCCCAATTTCATTTTGTCAGCTGAAAGATGCCCTTCTAATCTTTGTAAGTTGTTAAAACATTTAGAAAGATTTCCTATGGTCATAAAAGCCTTGATAATAATTTGAGAGGTTAGAGGAAAGGTATTGCATAAAATCCTTGAAATTATCTCTATAATTGATTCATTACTGAAAAGCAAATATATGTATTATTCCAACATGTGCATACTTGTACTTACACAGTTATAGATTCATAGAACCATTTTAAGTTGAAAGGACCCTTAAGAAAACCAAGTCCAACCCTTAATGTAACACTGCCAAGTTCACCACTAAACCATGTCCCTAGGCACCACATTTACACATCTTTTAAATGCCTCCAGGGATGATGACTCCACCACTTTCCTGGGCAGCCTGTTTAAATGCTTGATAACCCTTTCAGTGAGGAAATCCTTCCTAATATGTAGTCTGAATCTCCCCTGCACAACTTGAGGTCATTTCCTCTCATCCTATCACTTGAAATACATGCACACATAAATGCATATTTGTGAATATTTCTGTATACACAGACACACACTTTTAATGTGTTATGCTCCTTAGATAGTACTGGTACAGGTCTGCATCTGTGGATATATAGTTTTCTTTTTTTTCTTTTGTTTTTTTTTTTTCTCCTGATAATATTCTTGCTGTGTTATTACAGCCTATTGTAACAGCAGCAAAGCCCTCGTGTATGCCACATGAAGACAGAGGGAAACTCATCTGTTTAGAAAGGTTCTCAATATCTTGAGAATCTAGCAATTTAATGTATAGTACAGTGAGACTGTATATTGTATGCAGTCCTATCTTTGATCACTTCTTGATATTAAAATCTCCTTAAATATCATAAAAGACCCTTCTACCTGCACAACCAGGTACAAACCCTGTACACAGTCATGCCTAACATTTCCATAGAAACAGCCATTCACAATTTGGAACAAAGAAAGTGTTTCTCTTCATCTAAATTGCATCTAGCTACCATAGAAGCTGACCACTGATTTCCTCAAGTGAATCTTTGGCATAACCAGGAGGGAGAGACTTGGCTGAACTTCTCTGCTTCCACCTCCAGATTTTGCCACAATATATTAACTCAGTAGGAGTCAAAAGGAAGGAGAATCTTCTGCTTCAAAGTTAGAAGAACAGAATGTCAAAGGTTATCTGGCTTATCCCTGATAAGCCAGAATCAGAATCTTTGACAACATATGATCTCACTAGCGCATAACAAAGGCACATTGCAGTGCTACACCCCACAACTAAATAGGGTAAAACCCTTGCAAGAGGACAGTCATGTCCAGGTATGGGAGTTCTACTGTTGATTTCAGCTGAATGAGTGGAAACCACAGTAGAAGTAAGTGCAAGGGGTTTTATTTGCTCTATGTCCATAGACACATTTGTAAA
Source organism: Piaya cayana (assembly GCA_013389865.1). Classification (NCBI taxonomy): domain Eukaryota; kingdom Metazoa; phylum Chordata; class Aves; order Cuculiformes; family Coccyzidae; genus Piaya; species Piaya cayana. The sequence continues at coordinate 282 of WAAB01020738.1, read as the reverse complement.
TAATGAATGTTACAACATATTCTCCATTCTGCTTCATCGATTTCCCGTTCATTGCAACACAACTTTGCCAAAATATTCCAATAGTTGTAAATCAAGTTTGATGGTGCACATAACTGCTAAATCAAGGGCTTGTCTGTGCAAGGAATCCATTCAGGAAAAAAAAAAACAACCCAAAAAACCCCAAATAAACAAGCTATTCTAGAATGATTCTGAATATGCATGCTCTTATTTTAAAACAATTATTCCCTTGCCTGCTTACTTTTTTTTTCTGAAATAAATGTC